>VCAZ01000066.1:1559011-2009011 GCA_005784505.1 Bagarius yarrelli
GAGAGAGAGAGAGACAGCGAGAGAGAGAGACAGGGAGAGAGAGAGACAGCGAGAGAGAGAGAGAGACTGAGACTGAGAGAGAGAAAAAGTAAGACAGGGAGAGTGAGAAGAGGAGAGAGCATGAGTGAAAGAGAGAGAGAGCGAGAGAGTGTTGTTGGAATACTGACTGAAAGTTTGGGTTAAATTTTCAGCACCACCAGGCTGCCACTGTTGGGCCCTTAAACATGGCCCTCAACCCTCGGCTTTAACAAGAACATCTTGTATCTCTCCTTCCATACATTGTCCAGACTTAACATACATTTATTAGCTGAGCTTCCTGACCAGGTCTTACTGAGTGTTGGCTTTCGACAGTAATTTTCACATATGGTTTATTTAATGTCAATGATGGAAATAACTTCTTTTTATGTTGTTATGGAAACCAAAATGCCACCTCAAGCCTCTGACGTAACTTCTGCTTGGATGCAGACAAGGTAACATGGGTTTACGTTGCATATACGTTATTCGCAAAACTGCATTTATGACACAGGTTAAAGGTCAGACATAGGGTTTAGGGTTTCGTTTTTTATTTTATTAATATGAAATGTAAGACAATTTTAACACCCTGAGCCACCGTGTGTTGCTCTTTTTTCACAATATGAGTTTTCTGCTAAAAAAAAAACGTGTAGAAAAAAAAAATAAAGTTTTGTTGGACATAGTGTGTGTGTACGTTAATGAAGAAAGGTTTGAAGAGGTTTTGGTGACCAAAGTGGGCTGGGTACAGGTTTCAGGTTTTTTTTTCTTTTTTTTTTCTCTTTAATCTCAGAGCGTGTGTGTGCCTGCGGCATGCCTGCACTTATCATAAGCGCTGCCGGCATGCCATGCTTATTGTCTTTGCTGACGGCATGGTTCCCTGGCCATTGTTCCTTGTTGGCACCGGTCACGCAATGCCACACACACACTCACATTCCCCTATAAAGAGCAGAAGTCCACTTTTAGCAGACTTCTGATAGGTTGCCATAAAGGATAACACACTACGTAGCTCTACGTATCTATAATTGATTTCTGTTTTTTTCTGTGGTTCAGTGTTGCTCTCGTTTTCTCTCTCCTCTGTTTTTCTTTCCACTGTGTACTGACTGGCTGACATTTGTTTTGAATGCTAAAATTGTAATCCTCACCCAAGATAGATGTGCTGTTGCCCTGTTGAATCAGAGTCGGATTTGGAGCCTTAGGAATCAAATCAAAACGCTTTAAAGGAGTGCGCTTGGGGTTTTTATTTCCAGCCAAGTCCTGTCAACCAAAAGAGATTATTTGGTGTAAATCTGTTTGTTTCCTATTTTGACAAAAAAATACCAAGTGAGTGCAATATATATATATATATATATAATATATATATATATATATATATATATATATATATAATATATAATATATATATATATATATAGTATATATAGATTAGCAATCATAAAACGCTTTTCTTTTTATGAGTTGCGAGCTATAATCGTCCAGCTGTAGATACTCAACCGCTAGTTGGTGTAGTGAACAGTGTTTTTCTTTTTTTTTTGTCCTGTCCCGTCAATCCTTCACACTCTGGTCCAGTTGGTGGCGGTATTACACCATAGGTTGGTTTGTCAACCAGCAATAAATGACACAAGAAGAAGAAGAAGAAGAAGAACGCCACATTGAACGCCGTAACAACCCTCCAGTGTCCCGTGTCTCACTCAATAGCTAGTCAGACATGCGCGTTAGCAAGATCTCCAAGGCACCACTGTATGAGAGACCATTTATGAGATCCTGGAAGCCATCTGACTACTGCATCACAGGGCAGTGCAACACACTGCTATTCATCCACCTATATGAGCTCACAGATCCCTGTGATTGGCTAGTGTTACTGTGACTGACAGGAGGAGAGTTTGGCATCTGTTTCACTCAGACGTAATGGATAGTTTTGTTCTCTGGCAGGATTTGTGTGTCGTTATTTTAATTCAGTTTCAGTTACACATATATTACCCACATGGTGGGATTAGACAGCCCAATAAGAAGTATGGCAGCAATAGAAGAAAGACCAGAAGTGATGTGAAGTGCTGTGTCCTTTCTGAAGCAGTGAAGGGCTCATCTGGACACAGCTAGAGGACTGTTGTCATGGCCCACTTTACCGTGCTGTGGAAGCTAGCAGCTACGTGCTGTCCCCAGAGAGAACGCTTCTGTCCTCCCCCTCACACAGCCCAGTAACCCTATCAAGTGCACGCACACGTGCCCACTTGTGAGCTCCAACTCATCTCTCGCTCGCACGCTTAGAGGAACGCAGACGGAATACAGACGCACAAACAGACTCGCGCATACACTCGCACACCCTGCCCCCACTAAGAGGCTATCTGATGCAGCGCGACTCAGAGTCAACCAATCATGGTTGGACTGCAGAGAGAGACGGCGCTCTATCATTCTCACTGAGACAAAACACCCGGCCATACCTAATCTCTCTTTCTGTCCCTCAGAAACGCGCACACACCAAACACACACACGTTAAGTCGCAATGCACACAGATTCACACCGCATGCCTGCAATGTCTCAGTCAGTGGCATGCCTTTATAGTGTCAGCTCGTGTTAGTGTCTGAGTCTCCACAATTAAGGGTCGTTTAAGGGTTAACAACCCGCATCTCTAAAAAAAATGGTCCCTTAGAAAGTCTCCACAGCACCTGTTCAATCCACAGAGTCTCATTATAGAGGTGGATTTGATGCTTTTCGCAGGGCAAGCGCCCACTCCTCTTCTTGTCGTTTGTGCTATAATTCAAACAGACGTTTGAAGCTGAACGAAAACTTTTCTCCTCTGATCATGGCAGGAGGAAGAAGTAGTGATGGAGAGAAAGAAAGAGAGAGAGAGAGAGAGAGAGAGAGAAAGGCAGGCTTGCAGCACACATTTACAGTCGAGTTCTCTCCTCATCTGCTGTCTGTCTCTGTTCTGATAAAGGCGGCGTGCCCCCGCAATGCCTCGACGCTCCTCGTTTCAACCGAATGAGAGAATTTTTTTTTTTTTTTTTTTCAACTACTGTGCCCTCAAAAGTAGTGCACTCTAGTGGGACCTGCTGGGTGTGTGCTAAATGGGGCTGTGCTGCTGTTCTCTCTCTGGGGAAGTTCTATGGATAATATAGAGCTGGGAAGTGGGACGCAAATAAATCATGCGTATACGGCGCCTCTCTGAGCAAAGTTCCCACAACACTCGAGTCTAAAAACTTAAAGCAACGTTCCACCCAAAATGAGATGCTTTAAAATAAAGTCGTTATTAATGATCTCTCAGGATCTGTAAATTAGCAGTCATGGAACTAAGCGATGCGGAGGTTCTGCTACGGTGGATGGTGCACGTTTTGATGCATCCTAAACAAAGTTTCACAGGCACAATTCGACGCCGGCGTCCTCACATGCTGTAAAATGAACGAGAGGGATTTTGAGAGCCATGCTGCAGTGAGGGGGTGTGGGTGTGGGTGTGTGTGGTGTTGCAGGGCGCAGGCGTTCTGGGCCAGTGAGCCGGTAAATACAGCTGGCTACAGAGAGGAAATGAAGGCTGGATCTATTTGGAGGAGCTGCCGATGACCTTCCACTGAGCTGGATGACATCCAAGTGATTTCACCGCGCTCTGCGCTGCCACTGATGGCATGCACCAGCATGCTAAACATGCGCTCGCACACATCTACAGTATAAACACAACGTAGCTGACACACAAATGCAAATGCAAATAGATGCTTAGGAGACATAAACATGCACAGAATTATTGACATAGGAAGATTTTTTGTTTTGTACTGTTAAGCCTGGAAATAATTATGCATCTAAACAAACGATGGCAGACGGAGACTAATCGCACACCAAAAGGCTTTCGAGGAGTTTCGGTGTTGTTTATGATCACGGCTTTGACATGACTGAGCAAAACCCTAGGTTTGTCTCTCTTCATCATCCTCCGTGTATGATTATCGGATTGCTTTGCCCTTGCTGTTTTATGATCTTAACTGAACATCCAGATTCTGTAACTAGAGGCTCGGTTTATATCGATCCGAATCATTTCTTCTCCATATTCTTGCAAATTGCATTGTGTAGTATTTGTGCAGCTTTTTGAGGTAATACACTTGCTTATGCGTCCTAAGGTGCTTCCTTTTCAGCGATTTAAACTGAATGTGGCTACATGATAAATGTCACATTACCAAAACCTTGAAAAGATTTTATTTCGGTTTATTGCTGTAGGATTTTGGGATGTGAATGTGCAGGAAGTGTTAATGAAGGCAGCCAGTACGAAGCCCCTGATGTGATGCTTTGCCTCTCTTCATTCCTGTGTTTCTGTGTTCCACAGCATGCTCAGTGAGTGCTGAGGGGGCAGCATCTGGACAAATATCATCCCTCTCCTCTCCTCTCCTCTCCTCTCCTCTCCTCTGTTTTCACCCATTCTACTCTCTTCTTCTTTGTTTTTTTCATTTCCAGTTTTTCTTTCTGTTCCTTTCATTTCCTTTTCTCCTCTCTTGATTTCTCTTCTCCTGTTCTCCTTTATTTATTCATTTTTTTCTTTTTTCTTTCCTCTATTTTGCCCTTCCATTCCCTTCTCCTGTTATCCTCTCCTCTTCCCTTCCCTTTCCATTCCTTTAATTTTCTTTTGCCTGTTATCCTTTACTTTGCTTTTCTTTTATTTCTTTTTCCTTTCTTTTTCTTACTTTTCCTATTTTTCTTTTCCTTCTCTTCTCTTTTCTTCTGTTCTTTTCTCTTTTCCCATTCTTTTTTTTTTTACCTTCCCTTTTCCTGCTGTCATCTGTTCTACTATTCTGTCTTGTCCCCCCTCCCTTCCACCTTCCCTGTATCCTTTCCCTTTCATACCGTAATGTCCCGTCCCGTCCTTTTCTCTCTTTCTCTTCTCTTCTCTTCTCTTCTCTTCTCTTCTCTTCTCTTCTCTTCTCTTCTCTTCTCTTCTCTTCTCTTCTCTTCTCTTTCTCTTTCCTCCTGTTTCCTCTCCTCTCCTCTGTCCTGACCTTATGGATCTGTTTAGAGTAGTGCGTCACTGTGTGTTCTGGACAGACACTCTCTCTCCTCTCTCTCTCTCTCTCTTGTCATCTTATACCTTTACTGCTCTTCATCTTTTTCTTTCATCTTGCCACTGTGCTAATCTTCCTCTCATTTCACTCATGTCCTCTAAACTCTTTATCCACCTCTCTTGCTTTTCCCATTCTCTTTCTGCCCCATGATGACCCTCGGTGTGGTGGCAGTTTCAAGTTGTTGCATCAGCTCTCATCCCTACCTCTCTGGCTGGGTAGCAAGCGCAGGCTGTTTAAGCAGTCACTAAACATTTGGAGACTCTGCATGTGAGAGACAGCGCGTGTTGCATGTGCGCTATATACGGCATGGACGTGTTTGAGGTGTGAATGTGGTCTTCTCAGTGGTGAGATTTTTTTTTTTTTGTTTTTTTTTTTTGTTGACATATTAGCGTGTGGTGGCTGTTTGCAGATATCAGCCTCTGCACTGGCTCTAATTCACCCATGAATCGATTTTGTCGTTCCTCCCTCCCTCCTTCTTTCTTTTCTCTCTGTTCGCTCTTTCTCTCCCACTCACCCTCCTCCTTCTGCCTCACACCTCTCTGTTCTTCCACCTCCATATCTCACACACACACGCACACACATTCACGCACACACATGAAATCGCTTCGTTTTCCCTGAAATGCAGTCTTGCAGAGCAGGAGGCTGTCTGGAGCATCAGTATCACTCAGCTGTGACACTGCAGTCTCAGTGCAGCGCTTTATAGGTTAGGGCTGTAGTCTCGCACGTCTCTCCACATCAAGGGCACAGTATGTGCGTGCGCCACACACACACACACACACCGATCACTTGTATTACTATATTAGTACATTTTATGGTGTTAAACTATAATTTTAATATTAGTTATCAATCATTTTGCTTTAAGTCTTTCTTGAAGATCGCCTACATATCTTAAAACTTGGCGCATACTATTATTGCAAGCGAACCGCAAACCCCTACAACCTTCTACACAGTAAATATATTCTGTTTTATCACAAACATCTAAACATAATACAGTTATCACAATAATAGATCACATACACGGCCCTTGCTTTTTTGTTTACACTGCTATGAATCACACCACGCACCCTACAGGTTATGCGTACTCTATGTAAACAGAAGACTTCAGTTCGAGATGCAAGCAACGTCATTTGTCAGTCTTATGCTGTATATAACATAAGAACACTAAGCTGTAATCTAAAAAAAACCCCCAAAACACTCTAAATATAGGTCTCGTCACATCGTGCATCTTTCTGTGTGAAGCCAGCAGCCCCCTGGGACAGCAAAGCTGACACAAAACAGAGGCGATCGCCACCAAAACATCCAGCATGCTGCCTTCAGCTCGGACCTCAGGTCTGTACACAATGTTAAAGAAAAGAGAAAAAAAAGTCTGTGGATATTAAAGCAGGCATGGATATGCGACCTCCATGGATATAAGGTTTTTTTAAAGGAAGCTGACCCTGGATCAGCATCCATATGAACCCATGGTTTGTCCTCCAACACGCCCCCCCCCGTATCAAGCATCTTGCCCGTCGTCCTGTGTTCATTCTGCTCATGCGTTTCTGGAATGATGAGGAAGTAAGCGTGCCTACCTGCTGTAGTGCTCTGCCCAAATCCTGCTCCTGCAAGCGCCTCCTGCAAGGCGAAAAATGGCAGCAGATATTCCCTGTCAACGCCTGACTCCTCTCTCTCTCTCTCTCTCTCTCTCTCGCTCTCTCTCTCATACACATGCACGCACACACACTCGCACACATACGCACACTTTTGCTCGATCTATCTCGCTTTCCTGCTTGCTGTCGCTGCCATGTTCAGAGCGGGGTGGGTGGAGGGGGGTGTGTCGGTCGGGTGGAATGGAGGGGTGCTGTTGTGGGGAGAAGAGAGGACAGCGATAGAAAGAGAGAGGGAGAGAGAAAGGGAGGGAAAGAGAGGAGGGGGCTCTGGGGATAAGAAAGCAATTAGAAAAGCAGCCCTTACTTCCACACCGAATATATAATGGAATTAGCTGGGGAGGGGGGGGTATTTTGCTAGTAAGTCTCACACTCCGTCTACAAACCAGTGAAGTAGAGGAGAGAGAAAGCGATGGAGAGACAGGAGTGAATTTGTGTGGTTGTGATAGCTAGTGAAAGAAGGGGCGTCAGTCAAAACAGACGGCCACCCACTCCAAAGCTGTCAACCAAAGAGACAGATAGATGGAGAGAGAGAGAGATGGAGAGAATGGAGGAGAGAGAGATAGAGGGAGAGGAGAAAAAAAGAGAAAGAGAGTGGGGGAGGGCTGTTTTAAAGTTGCCACACGGGTTGGGTTCAGAGAGAGGGTGCTTTATGTTTGTGTGCGCACATAACCGTGCATGTGGGAATGTCTGTAATTGCTGATAATCCAGAATCCACTGATTTAAGCAGTTATGGGGAAAAAAAAAAGAAAATTCACGAGGCTGCCAGTGAGGGAGAGTGTGAAACTGCAAGCACAATCACAGTATAGGGTGTTTGTGTGTCCTTGATTGTGCCATGAATGAAAATGAGGAGGCGGGGAACAAAATCCTTTAATCTGTCCTTCCCTTACCTCGACAGCAAGCCTATCCACTTAGGGCGCTTTCATATCCCTCCAGCTGCAAAAGATCTGCACGTTTTCCTCCCATCAGACTAATGAGAAAGCTTCAGTACATGTATGAAAGGTATATACCTTTAACGCATCCTTCAAGCGCTGTGCAGCGTAGTGTGGAATATACGATATATTATAGAGCTATTTTCACAGCTATTTTGACACAAAGCCCTATTTTGCATCAGACCAGCAGGTCACGGGTTCTCATTTGGGATTTCGCCCATCTCTATGCTCTTTTTATGTGAGACGACATGTAATCATCCAGCCTTGACAGACGCAACCGCACACCAGGGGATCAGAGATTGGCTGCTTGGATGTACCCAGCTAGCCCCAGCGGTCAGACAGTATAAAATACAAATATATCAGTAAAAAAGCATCTTCCTCCTGGACCTCCAGTAAACATGAGATGCATATTTTGACAATCCAAAATATAAAGCAACTTATTTTTGTTACAATAATACATTTCCCTGCATATTTGACCACATGGCTTGGTCACATGACTTGGTAATTTGCACCCAATGATTAACACCAAACATTTGTTTTGTTAAAAATAATTTAGAAATATATTTTTTCCTTTACTTTACTAGAAAAATGCTACATAATAAAGCTAAATTTGTTTAAGTATTTTTTCTGGTGAAGACAAATGCTGTGTCAGAAATTGCATATACAGTATACGATTCTAGTAGTGTGTTCGCATTAGTATGCGAAATATAGTAAGCGAAAGTACCCAGATGACCTATTAGTCCAGCTCGGATTTTGAAGTACGCATACGACAAGTTGACTTTCCATATAGAAAAATGGTGGAAAGCAACGATGCAGCACTTTAAGTGTCTAACGTACATATTTTTTCAATGGCCTGAAAGTATGTAATAACTTAAATGTAGTACATACTTAAGTAATATTTGATTTCAGACGTAGCTTAAGATTTCCACAATGGTACAAATGCAATACAGTTGGTTATGTTGCTGGTTATGTTTCATATCTAATATCAGCCTTCTTTCCACACACATGTGGATAAGCTACATATTTAACTAAAAAAAGTTTATAACGACTCAAAGATATCCTTATCTTTCGCCATTTTCAAACACATGCTTATTCAATGCAAATAATATACAGCACGCAACCAAAATATTACACCAATATTTAATACCTGCTGTTTGACGTGAAATTGTACGAATTTTTACGTTTGGATATGCAATCTTCCATTTTTACTGTCTAAGCAAGTGGACTGCCGTGGTGCACTAGCTAGCATACTAGCAACTAGGAAGCATAAACCAGTGTAATCGTGCTCGCCTCCTTCATTGCGTCAGTAAAGTAAAGTCCCTGATTAGCAGGTAGATAGTCAGGTCTGTAACATTACATAGGAACACTAAGTACAGAACCTGGAAATAACCTTTAACTTCCTTTGTCATTTTCTTAGTCTGAGGAATCATCAAAGCTCTTGAATGGATCGGTTTCATGCCTAATGTTTAAAACCAAAAATATTCTACTGTCATTGAAGAAAAGCCTCTATATCCCAAGACCAGTGATGGGAATAAGGATGTTATAACTAAACAGCGTTACTATTGTCAGTACTTTTTTCAGTAATGAGTAATCAAAGAAATGACCGATTCCCCCATTACAACTCTGTTACAATACTGACAATAAAATGCTTTACTATTAATTTAATATTTAATAGTATATGTGAGCTCAGTGCAGCGGTTTTATTCCAAGTAGGCTCGCTTAAGTTTTTTTTTCTCTGGTGTGTGTGGGGTGAGGTGGGACACACGACTGATGATGATTGGCTAAGGTAGAGTAAATGTGCTCTTTGTTTAGAGAAGGCAGAGAGTAGTGCAGGTGTTCACATACAAGCATGCACAGTCACCAGGTGCGCCCTTGCTGCGGGGTTTCACGACCCCCAACAATTGACCCCTGCAGTTTTAAGAGAGGAAATTAGACTGCCCTATGCAATTCACTAACTAAAATGTCAGATAATGAACATCACATTCACTGTAATTCAAGCCACACCAATGTCATGTTAAAAAATGTTGATTTTAGACATCCAATAGTAATAAGGGGAACATATATTACGATTCCGTTTGGTGTTAGCCTACATGCATGTACTGTATTCCTATCTGACAGAAAACTGTACGCTGTATTCTTCTGATAGTGCTTCTGATAGCAGGCCTAAACACACAGGATATTTAGTAGCCCTAGTCGTGCCTATCTCAACTGCAAACAAACAGAAAAGTGTTGCCTCATTTTATCAAATGTCAAATAGGATACGTTCACTTACATTTGAAATATTATAAATAAAAATATTTAAAAAATGTTTTCATCCCAAAGTTTTGATCATTGTTTTACTTACTTCATACTGTATAATAATCCATATTATTCTACTAATAATCAGGCTGCAGGCTAGTTCAATATATGATGGTGGTCTGATAGAGCCTGAAATGTTGGTCCGATATCTGAAAATCTGATTTTACTATCTGGGCTTTTGCTTACACTTTAATCAACCCCTAAAAACCAAAACAAAAAAACCACACACACACACACACACACACACACACACACACACACACACACATTAAAAAAAGTCTCCTGTACTCCTGAAAGAAAGAAACGGGTAGTATGAATGAATTTCGGATGTACTACAGACAAGTCTGTTTATGTAATGTGTAACTTATGACAAGGTAGAAAGAGTCTCTTCACGTCAATGGCAGGTAATTCTAATCTGATGAAGCATCTCACATCATCACATGACCCCACAGAATTAAAATAGTGTAGATTAGTGTATAATGTTTTATTATAATCTTTATTCTTTTTAGTGTCCAATTATCTAACCTATTTAATATTGAGGGGAAAACAAGTTATTAAAAATATTTTAACTTTGTTTTAAAGTAACACAATAGTTATTTCCCTGGTAATAAGTAACTTTTTATAACTTAGTTACTATATGTGAGAAGTAATTAGTAACTATAACTAATTACACTGTTGCTTTACACATACACACTGTGTATAGCTGCAGGAAGTTGGCTCCCCACCCAACGCAAATCTTTGCAGAAATAGACTCAATCGTTTGTGCTGATGGAAGTTTTGTTTGTGCTGCTTTCGTTTTAAAACTTTTTGACATTATATTTTAGGCAATGATGCATTGTGCATGCTGAAGTACGCCATGCATTGTCTTACTGTGTATATTGTTTAATGATGAATCATATGTACATTTGTTCATTACCATACTGTTGATTCAGATTGTATATTTAGATTGCACATTCAGTCTGTCGTCTGTCACTATTCCACTGCACTGTCTGGTGCTACGTTTATAAATATTAACCGTCTCCATGTGTGTCGGTGGTGATATGATTATAAATCCAAATTACATTAAATTTAATTTGATCTTATTTTAGATTTGCTACAAAGAATTTAGTGAATATTTACTGTATTTGTAATTAATTGAATTGCAATGAATTCACTATATTTTTACATCAATATCAATTTCAGGGCGGGCTCTAGGCATGGGCAGGGGTGGGCTAAGCCCAACCGAATGTCTGTCTTGCCCACTTAATTAAAATTTGGTAAAGACAGCGGTATACAAATATGTTTTATTTCTTTTTGTACGATTTGTGATTTAATAAAGCAGTCTCAGGTGGGCTCTGTGTTGAGAAATTTGAAAAGGGGGTGTAGAACGCCTGAATTTGTGCTTATTAGTCCAGTCATTAGCCATTCTGAATCCTTTATTTATTTTAAAAACATATTTGTGCTTATATTAACTTAACGTCTTATTAAAGCCTAAACAAGAATATAAGTACAAAAATATTTTTGCTATTCCTTCATTTAATTCGTTGAATTTTTCAGAGTATCTACCTCCTTAACCCCACCCCCATAAATTGCTCACCTGGAATATCTGTCTGCCCACCCTCTACTGTTGGCAAGAACCGGGCCTATTGGATATCGAATCTCAAGTTTTCCTTGTCATTAATTGGCCAAAAAAAGAAGGATCAATTTCAAAGTCTTATAAAACTTTACACGTTTTTTTCTAGGGCCATAGACTTCTTGAGCGTTTTGCTCCATTGTGAAACATCATCCGGACACCCACACCACGTTAAATCCCCTGTGCTGAATTAACACCTCTGGTATTTACAGTCCAGCTCGACACAAAATAAAGAATATCAAAGTTAAATCGATGCCGTAGTTGTTAATTTAATGCTGGGACCGATGTTTAGAATAATTAACACTAGCCATCACAACCTCAACTCAATTAATGAACAATTCTCAAGGTGCACACTTGTTCCCACATCAATCAAAGCATCTGAATTACTGAAAAGCACAGTACAGTACACGTCAGGAAAATGAACATAGATAGCGAAACGCATTTAACTACGATTGCAGCAAGGAGGAAGAGGATGAACCTCTCGCTTAAGTTTAATTCACATTTTTGCTTGTGAATATTTGATTTAATATATAGCATTTAAATTGTTTCAACAAGTGTAATTGTGGAACCCCCCCCCACTTATTCATACACTTTGTTTATGGTTTGGTGTGACCTTTAAGGAGGTAAGACTATGAAGTAGGAAATATGAGTGATATATATTTTGGACAAATATTCTCAGAGCTAATCTGGAACCATAGCATCGTTTATTAGCCAAGAGAGCGTCTGACTGACAAGTGTATCAACCAATCACAGCAAATCATTTTTTTAGGGGTGTGAAAATATGAAGTTGCTATCTCTGGCCTACGACATGCACCCGAGACCGTTCCTTTAAGAAAGTGAATGAGTCTATTACCGTTAGCGTCTCGTTATTCGAAAGATCCAGCATTTAACCGATGCTTATTAGTGCTTATTGTCACAGTTGTAAAAATAGTGACTTTTCTCTCTTACGAGGGGAGTTAAGCATTCAACATGGGCAAATTTTGGAAAGGTGCGACAAAAATGCCCTCCATAAATTTGACAGATTCCAATCAGTCATAGTGAAATTCACAATCCTGAAAGGATTTTCAGTTTTGCATGGTATGTACATCAGCCATGGGTTTATGGGCATGGCTTCTAAAGCTCAGACCACTACAATGTAGTAAGCAACATGCAATGACGTTTCGAATATTTAGAAGGTTTGACAGTCAATTTCATTTCTGGTCTTACAGCGTTGCTTTTTATTTTAGTGAGCCAATCGTAAGGTCACATTCTATTTTTTATGTCACCGAATTAATATTATGTTGCTTACTGCATATCATCAATTCATGCCAAAAACCCAATAGATTTTGCAAATCTCACACTCTAATGAAAATATTTAGGCAAGATTGCAATCTGATATCTGTGTTTGAAAATAAAAAATGCGTAGCTGTCTATCGCAGTGTACATATACAGACGATTTTATAGAGACAGTTTTGAAGTGATGGCGTTTGAGAAACGGTGTAACCGTGTCTCCAGCTGCAGTTCCACAAGCCACCAGCAGACAGCGGCTTCAATTAAGCGGCGATATCCTGCTCTCCTGTGGCTCTGACACACTCATGATCAACAGAAAGCAAAAAAAGCATGCATATGTGTGTGTGCAGCATGTTCAGCGTTGCTATAGAGACAAGCGCGGACATGGCGAGTGGACATTTAAGCAGCTTATAAAGCTCTGGAAAAGGTTACATGCATTAGAGGTGTTTATGAGTAGTGTGAAGCAAATGTCATTCATCTCTTTTTACAAATAGCTGAAGATTATTAGTAGACAACTTAATCAACTCGAATTCTATCTATGAACCAACTTCTAAGCAGCAATAAAAAAACTAAATACATTGTTTTAGACTTTGTTGGTAAACTAGATACAGCTGGTGATGAGATTGTGTAAAGACACATGCTGTATGTGAGGAATAAGAGTGCTACAGGGTGTGTGGCTATAGGAAAATAATCCTTGAGAGGCTGGTGTGATGTAATGCCGACAGACCATCCACCATCAAACATCAGACATTACCGCGCTTTCGTTAGAAGGATAACAAACCGGTTGCTGCTGAGTCACTGCTGCTTCTCGACGACGCCATTTTGTTTCTATCTTCTTAAATTCTGAAATTTGCAACGAGAAAAGGTTTCGATGTGAAAAGCAACAAAAACAACAACAAAACCAAACAAACAACAACATTTTTCTTCAAACATCATGTACGTTGTAAACAGGCCCACAGGCTGGTTAGATTTTATTATGACTGAGTAAACAGACTCGAATAACACCGCAATCACACCATCTAGTGTGGGTGAATGGAACTGACACAAGCTGCATGAGAATATAAAAGATCTTAAAAATAATTAGTAAATAAAAAGTTTAACACTATTTATTCTGTTTCTTATTAAATTCAATTGCAAGATTTTATTTTGGGTTGTACTACTCTGGTCAGTGCAGTTGTACAGAATTTAAATGGTTTCTGCTGCCCTCTTGTGGAATACTTAGGTTCCATCCGCCAACATTAAATCCACTTTACAAATTTTGATTGTCTGATCTGTAGACTGGTATAAATGACTAATTTGCAATAACTTATTCATGGTTTATTTATCTTTTAGCATCATATATTTCATTACTGCAGATGTTTTTGACAGTTTAGCTGGAATGAGAGAGCATAAATTAGCTGTCCTAGCTGCTATAAAGACACATCTGAAATACAATATCAATCAGCTGACATGGGGGAAATTACAATCAGCTGACATTGGGGGTAACAGAAATGGAAACTTTAGTGACGCCATTAAAAAAAGATTTTGAAGCATTTTATGTCATATACATAGTGAGTAAAGCAAGTTTTCCCTGTACAAGGAAATTCTTTCTTTGCTGCCCATAGTGAATGCCAAAACAGGTAAAAAACAACACCCAGAATAATAAAATAAAACTTTGCTTCAGGATTGGAAATATAAACATCTTTATGTGCAATTTTACAATACTGACTTGTGTGCGAAATACAGACTTGTGTGCATGTGATACGATGTATTTGTGGTATTATGCGTATTGTGATCTTTATAAATGTATCGTGGGGAAGGGTTGCTTTTCAAAATTGTTTAAATTGCCATAGAAATCTTTTTTAAAACCTATCCAATAGCATAACAGATGCCTGTATTATGGCCCTTTGACTTTCCCCCCCAAACACTTGAACTTTCTTCAGATAGTGTTTAAGGATTTTTGGGATTATCCTCCCTTTTAAATTTCTTTGCAGTATCATCTTACAAAAGACTTGAAAAGAAATCTTTAGCTTAGTTCCCACAGAACATCCTCTAGGACTTACATTCTGTATGCAGATGCATCCTACATGCATAACAATGCATAAAGCAAGTTCCTGAATGTGTATTATTGAATCCCACATAATAGGAATAGTTTGTAGCCACCTGGTGGCCAGAATTGAGAATTGCACGTATTTTGACCTGTCCAGGTTGTACCCCTGCCTTTCACCCAGTGACGGCTGGGACAGACTCCAGCAGATTCCTGTGACCCTGATTAGGAATCAGCGGGTATCGACAATGGATAAATAGATGAAAGTTTTAATCCTATGAAGCTTTATGCAACTTTTTAACACAAAGAGTTTACTTACGCATGATTAAACATTCTACCCTATTTAGAGAATAAGAGCTTATTTATTTATTTACATATAAAAAAAAAACTTTTATTATGTTTCTTTTTTCAATACCTGAAACTACTTAAAATATTTGGTTACTAGAGCAAATAAGGTTGGCAGAAGATTTATTCAGAAAAAAGTTGAACTTTTCCCTCTTAAATTTTTAATAAACACCCCAGTGCGTGCCCAAGGCATAAGAGAACTAATCAGCTGCTTAGGGGCCCCCCAACAGTACCTGAAATGCCAGTTCATGGTTTTGTGTCAATAGTAACTAAAATAAATCATATTTAATATTGGATTTTTGTAAACTACTTTTCAGTACACTAAATTAATTATGCCTCTTATAGTATAACTAAACTTGCAAGTTGTACGATAAAAACATTGGTATGATGTAAGAAATTAGCTGAAACAAATAAAATTGATAATAGCTGTGTTCGATTTATAGTGTGCAAATAATCAAGGATTGACGGTAACTAGTCATATTGGCGGCACTGGGGGACCCCCAGATATAATTCTGCTTAAAGGCGGCACTGGGAGACCCCCAGATATAATTCTGCTTAAAGGCGCAATATGTTTTCGGAGACCATCAAGAACACCATTATGCTTTGTGATTTCTCACCCAAACAGCTTCATTTTTTTATTGCACACCATTATCTTTTGCAAACAAGTCTTCACAGTAACAATGCAGAAAAAAAGCGGAAAAGAACAGAAGCGTTCGGCTGTTGAAACAGCTGTGGGTTCAGTGAAGAATATTAATAGATATTTACACATATACCATGAAAACACAAGGATTTGTCTCAGCCTACTCAACAACCCAAAGCATGTCATGATCTCACCTCCTCTCTGCTTAAAAGAACATAATCCTCTTGGGTTGTTAGTCTGAGTCCAGAGCTCAGGGTTCGAAGGTCCAGTTGTAATGAATTCCGAAACATTCAAGTATCTCTATCATTGCACAGGCACCGAGTTTACACAGAAACACACACATTTTACGGATTCTTCATTCATATTTTTGTAGGTTATGTTTAAATTATACAACTTTAATAATGTTATGAATTCATGCTAAGAGGATAAGAAATAATGATGTAACAATAATTTGGACTCACTGATTTTAGGTGCTGCATTTAAAGTTACTGATAAAAGTCAGGACGGGTAAAGAACATTCATTTTTTTCCGTTCTGTAAATTACCTGCATGTGGTCCTCTGAGATTGTCAGATTACTTTTCAGAGGAATTCATCATACTGTCTAGGCCACCAGCATTAAATACTTTTACATTTCCGGCATTTGGCAGCCATCCTAACATTCATGTCTTACCTACAAATGAGCAACTGGGGGTTAAGGGCCTTGCTCATGGGCCCAGCAGTGGGAACTTGGTAGTGCTGGGAATCGAACCCAGGTCATCCAATTAGCAGTCCTACACCTTAACCACTGCGCTATCACTTTCCCAATACAGGCACTAGACTACTACTACTTTTTGTGTTTTAAATGTGCACAAACTTAATCGAGGACATAAAATAACACCTAAAATGTATAGATCATTGCTCTAAACAGGTTGTTTGTGTTTGCATTTACTAGTTTGACTTGATAAAATATTGCTGTTCAATTTAGTGCACAAAGAACACTGCCTGGATCTTTATCTTAATCTCTACGTAACTCTAAATGCGGCCCACAGTGTCTCAAAATAGTTTCAATGGAAAATGAAAAAAACTTGTTTGGTGTGTCAGTATAATGGACGATAAAGGCACTCTCTTGCCTTTTGGCTATAGTTTAAAAGAAAAAAATCATAACTATTAATTAAAAAAAATTGGTGTAAATGTGCAGATACTGAAAATTGAATTAAATGACGGACAACGTATGGATGTTCATACGTTGGAAAAATGTCTAGTAACAACCGTAGCATACAGATAATTAGTTTTTTTAATACAAAACCACAAATGTTTTATATACATAAATTCAGAGCTGTAAATTCGGTGTACTAATTCATATACAGGAAAATAAGAGACGACAGTGCAGCCAATGAGAAATGATCATCTTGGACTTGGCCTTAAGAAGCAGTGGCAGTGTTGCATCTGGGCGTAGTGAAGCTCCTCATGCTGGGGAACCAGGTGCATTCAGCATGATGTCGCTGACGAGAGGCAGTGCCAGAACATAAAACACAAATTAGACTCATTCTGCTGCTTCCACTAAATTCTTACCAAGGGTGCACTTTTGAATAACCCTAAATATCAGGCTCACTCCAGTGCTGAATAAATCTAATGAGAGGAAAAGTGCAGAGTTCAGAACATAGAACACTGGATTGCACATGCAGACGCATCGATGTAAGCCTTCGAAAGTGATTAAAAAAAAACAAAAAACGGGTCACATACAGCAAAGAAAGGGGGTCATATTCAGGTCCTTAACCGAGAAGCACTGCACTGCAGTACCACGCTTAAAGCTTAATGTATCTTTAGGCAAAATATTATACACACACAGCGCATTTGTCCACACAGAAAAAAATGGCAACTATATATATGCTAACGGTAGTAAATAATGTTCATCTGCTATTCCAGTCTCACGTTGCCTAATACAGTAACCATCTGTTCTTAAACAGAACTTCATCTGAACACCCATCTAAAACACCTGCTCCAGAGAACCGCTCTGATAAATTAGCCAGATCGAAAAACAGGAAGAATAGGAAGGGAAACCTTAAGCAACAAAACAGGTGATCACTGTATTACTAGTCAAAAGTTGCTTTGTGCTTCTACTAAACATCTCTGTACAGATACCATCTCATTAAATATATACGTAAATGATAAAAATGAATAAATTAGATGATTTTGCACTAATCATCATGTAATGAAAAGCAGGGTATAACTAAATACGTACTGCAGCGTCCATCATGGCTAAAAAGTCAGCCTTGGTCTTCAAAGGTAAAAAGAAACAAAAACATAAAATACAATTCCAGGTGCTTGTGGGTAGCATTAAAATGGAACTCTTTTTTTGCAATGCCTCTAGTCTTAAGTCTCACAAAGTGGGAGTGTGAACACGTCCGGTCGACTTTTGTCCAGTCGTATCCGTATGTGAAGTGGCAGTTCGGAGGCATTAGTGGTGAGTCTCTTGGAATTCACTGAATTCAAACATGAGTCTGAAGCCCGTTTTGCTCAAGGCTCATGGTACAGTTCCAGGTTCCACTACCTTGTCCGAAAGGTCTGACTGTGCTCTGTGTCATCCTCCACTACTGCCCTGTAGCCCTCTTTTTCCACACAATCGGCCAGGACATTTAGAATCAGACGCAGGCGTCGGTCCAGAGCCTGAAGGTGCGGCCTAATAAGGATGGGAGAAAGGCGGTCACGCAAAAGAGACTCCTCCATCAGCGAGCTCAGTTGGTAGTCCTCCTTAGCCAGCAGCTGAAGCCGCAGGTAGGTGGACCTTCTGACCCTAGGTAAGACCAAGGAGCATAAGAGGACGGAGAGACACAAGCTCGAGTATGAAGAGTTATGCCAAAAAGCAAGGAAGAAACTGGAGGGATTTTTTTGTCTGTGATATAAAAACAAATCCTCTTACCTGCAGCACTGACTCAGAGGCACCAAGATTGACATTTCATCATGCGAGTGTTTTCCAAATCTGTAAAGTTTTGCAAAAAAAAAAAATCATTTTAACATGTGCAAATACCTGTAACGTGTATTTATTAGGCATTTGTCAATTTAGCATATGCAAAAACTTAAAACTCCATATTCCCCTGGTGCTTGTGTGTGTTTTCCTTCCACAGTCCAAAAACATGTCTGTTAGATTGATTGGTGATTCTAAATTGCCCATTGGGGTGAGTTTGTGTTGTTGTCTTGTCTGTATGTGGCGACCTGTCCAGGTTGTAACCCCTGCCTTTCACCCAATGACAGCTGGGAAAGACTCCAGCAGATTAGGAATAAATGGACAATGGACACAATCTTTGTTTTACCTGGTCTTAAAATATTCAGTTGAGTTATGTAATGAACTTTCACTTGTAGTTGCAATTTTCGAGTTCTGCAAAACTGCAGGCCTCATACGTGCCAGCTTTGCAGGTCATACATTCTACTTTACATGGATACCAACCGAGACATAAACACAGGATTTTTTATTTTTTTTTAAAATTTATGTAAATTTAAATTTGAGCATTGTTACGCTGCGACTCTGTGACTCTTTATGCTCTGACTCTTGGTGTGGTGCTGAGGTTAACGAATGAGATGTAGTTTGTAACCAGTGTTAGTGTACATGATTGACCAGTGGTGGCAGTTGAAAGGCAGGATTTAAGTAAAAGGTGAAAGCAAAAACATGTACAATGCATAGCTATAGTTAAAGGCGTAAGCTGATTTCCAGACAATTTGGGCTATTTAAAAATCCCAGCTATGACTGCAAAAGCCTGATCAGGTATATTTTTGTGTGGGATAGCAAGAAAGAAAAAACAGCTGATTAAAACAAATTACTTAAAAGCTTTTAACAGGTTAAAAAATGATGATTCGCTACTGTGGAATTTCCGATTCTTTCTGCTGAGAAAGTGTTGATTTATTTTCTATAACAGCAGCTCTAACATATCTTTTAGAAATTTCATAAATGTGCTTGTAATAATAATACTGTATCGTTTCTGTATTAGGAGCTTATAACTGCACTTGTATAGACATATCAACTTGAAAGTATTTTTGAGAGTATTTAATTGTTGAAATTAGGACACCTTCTTAAATATTTAGTTCTTTATTAAGACATGTTAATATGATGATGACCAATCTTTTTTTTATTTTTTCTCTGGAATGCTGTATTTGGTTTACACCAAACATGTCCAAATAATTAAATTTTAGACTCATCTGTCCAAGGAACATTAATGCAGTCCTGGCCTTTGTCTACGTGCTCTTTGGCAAACTTCAGTCTGGCTTTTGTGTTTTCTCCTTGCACATTCTCCAATGAAAGTTAAACTTGTTTAGTCTCTTTCTGATTATAGAGTTATGCATTTTCACATCAACAGTAGCAGGAGCCTGCTGTAGGTCCCGTGA
This sequence comes from Bagarius yarrelli, assembly GCA_005784505.1. Taxonomy (NCBI): domain Eukaryota; kingdom Metazoa; phylum Chordata; class Actinopteri; order Siluriformes; family Sisoridae; genus Bagarius; species Bagarius yarrelli. Next base: position 1,579,178 of record VCAZ01000066.1, read on the forward strand.
TAACACTAGGGTATTTTGGAGACTTCTTTCAGCATGCTGCGGTCTGCTCTCGGGGTGAACCCGCTTGGATGGCCAGACCTGGAAATAATGCCAGTTGTTTTAAATGCCCTCCACTTGTAGACTATTTTGCTAACAGTGGAATGGCTGATTTCAAAATATTTTGAGATTTTTTTAAACCGCTTTCAAGACTCATAAGCTGCTACAATCTTCTTTCTGAAGGCCTCAGACAGCTCTTTTGATCTCACCATGGTTTTCACTATCACTTTAACAGTTAAGAGCACAGCAAACTAAATGTCTGAGGTTTAAATAGGGCTCAAAAAATGAGTAACAATGTGATTTTAAGTAGGAATAAATGTTAGGATGTCCTTATTTATTCTTCACTGGAAATTGTTCTTTTTTTAAAAATAGATTTTACAGAAAGTTTTTTAAAGTCTTTTCTTCAGTTGTAATTGTTTAATTATATTACTTAAATCTCTCAGTATAGCTTTTAATTGATATTAAATATCCATATGTCCAAGTTAAACACACAGGATTCCATAGGGTATTCTAATTTTTTTACATGACTATATGTAGCATCTTTAGCTTTTTTCTTTTTGAATGATTTACAACACAAAGATTTTTCTTAAGAACCGCAGTGTCCCACCAGAGGTACAGCAGAACGTTAACAGATTTTAATGCACATCTAGTAAAAATATTATATCAGCCTTTGTATACAACTACAGCCCATTTCCTTCACTAACAAATATGCTGAAAATTCACTACATAAGGAATACAAATTCGAGTGTCTGGCACTCAATATCAGTGTAATGACTCCCAATTTACACAAAACCTCTTGATAAACCCAAAGCTCAACAATAGAAGTGGGGAAAATCTGATTCTTCACAATTGGCAAAAATGATTTTTCTTTTTCTAAATATTAATTAATAACAAGATGTTGACAGAACTCTAAAACGTGGAAGTGTAGCGCCTGGACAGTCTGTGGCGTGCACATAAAAGATGTATGATAGCGGAGGAGGAATGGCAGATAGCTAAAAAAAGATTTAGGCTCCGTTTAAAATCGCATACTACTTAACTTCCTCCTATTCTTGCACAGATACTATCCTATAACTGAGTCGACTTGTCATATACAGAGGTTTTGGAAAGCGTAGAAAAAAAACACTGTTTATTTTACTTAAATTGCACTCGTGTAACATCATACAAGTTAAACATCCAATTTTTAATTCATGCTATTGAGACATCTGTCAAAATGCAGATTTTTATTCATACTACATGTAACAATACTATAAGAACTTAGAACTTATGTACTTAAGTAGTATGGGATTTCGGAAGAAGTCTTAGTTTTAGTTACTAATAACGCATCCAACATGGCTGTTGCCTCTGAACCGATTAAAGTGTATGTTGCTACATGCAAATTTTACATCGTTGTTGACTTGCGAAATCACTTCTTGGAGGCAAATTCATTATGGGTCATTAGAGATACAGATGCTTTAAAAGTCAGACAGTCAGGAAAAAGAAAATGTATTAAAACAAAAGCTGCATCAATAATCGTTTTATTATCGCATTGCAACTCTCAAACACTACTTATTAATGTGGCCTATTTTCACCCTAATGATCTTTTAAGACAGCACTATCAGCACGAAAGAAACAGAACTATTTATCGCTGTAAGAATTTTGCTCATTGTAGTGCCTATGCAGCTACAGAATATGCTGAAACCATTAAAAGTATAGTTAATACAGCATGACATTACTTTTATTAGCATATTATCAACTATTGCATGTAACCCATAGCTTTCTTCACACACAGCTTTCAACAGTACATACAGTATAGTCTGTTAGAACTGATATTTGAGCCTAACCTTGCCTTAATAAAGCACATTTTCATTTACTGGCTTGGTTTCCATGGTGTCGAATGACTGATGAAATGATACTGAGCGGAAGAATGTGTAGAATTTGCTTGCTCGCTTTGAGGAGCCTAATCACACATACTGTACATGGCTGTGCGAAAAGGCGCTGAAGGTGACTCACCCTCTGCCGTTGTCCAGATGGATGATGAATGTCTCGTTGCCAAATTTCTCAAAAGTCTCATAATGGTGACGGTCCATGTTGCCTGTTCAAGGAGAGACAGAGAAATGACACAGACTTCATGTATTAGTTAACTTTGTTGTGCCCAATTGTCTATCAGGGCTGAGATACTGAAGGATCTCAAGCAGAGATGTCCAAAAATCTGTCCCAGAATTTTGGACATCTTTTTTTTTTTCTGCCGTGAATTTTACCCATTAAAAAGTCGAAGATGGTCATGTCCATGATATCCAGCAGACGGGTGCCATGGTCATAGGGCGGTGTCTGCTTTACTTCATCACAGTAATCTGGATCCACCTCCCACCTGAGAAGAGAACACAGTTTTGTTATATCCTATGCAATACTATTATGTTGGACGATATGACCTAAAATCAAACCCTTGATTAATTAAACACTGTTACAGTGCCTAGGAGGGAACATGTTCGTTCACTTTAATTGTGTCGTAGCCCTGAGAAAATTCATAGAGTTAAAAAACGAGATAATTTATGTCAAGTTACCGACATCCCTATGTCATGGCCATGTGATGTTGAGTCACATAAGATGTTTCTCGTGGCCATGACTTCTTATGTTGAGGGAGCGTACAGCTAATCTTAACTGCCAGGGTCACGTATGTACGGTTACATTACATTTAAAAAGTCGTTCCTTCAACATAAAACATAAAAAGAAGTCGTAGCCCCAACAAAAGGATGTTGTTACCGTGAAAAAATTATCTTGTGGCCATGACATAATATCACGGGTACTGCAAAATTAAGTGAACTGAACATGTCCCCTCCTGGTCAAACAGGTTCATTTTACCTTGATTACAACTAATAAACCTTTTTTCACTGTATTTTTCTTCGGTACAGGCTATTCCGCCTTGTTGCTTCAGCGCAAAATGTGGTGTCAATTATTTTTTTGAATTAATTGTCCAGAATTACTATCACATTCTTTGTATAGACGCCTTGAACTATATATAATGATAACCCATGAGGTACTTTTGAAGGCCCGCTGGCTGCTCTGTTCTGTTATGAAAAAAATATCCGGATTTATAAATAATGTAAAAAGGATATATTCCCTTGCTGCTTTTTCAGAGTACAAAATGTGAAAGCACCTGAAATAGGCAGAGCTGTTCGGTTTTCTCAGTCAGTGGCCTTTGCATTATATTTCATTAAAAAATTCTGTGAACCACGTGAAAAAATTTGCTTCTCACAAAGGACAGCCTATTGTCTTGGGGCAGCTGCGTTTTGCAACGATTTTTGCTGATAAAGGCAGTTTAGAGTATAATGAACATACAGGCTATTGTGTAGGTATATGGTGACCTGAGATAAAGTTAATGGAAAAAGGAAAAGTAGAAGCCTTACTCAGCTTTCTTGCGCTTATGATATGAGCGGCGCCAGGGGTTCCTCCAGGTCTTGCGCTTGGCAAGGGTCAAATCAGGCAGAAAGGCAGCCAAAGAGCCCTCAATCTGGTCAGGTTTTCCACAAAGGGCATGTTCAGTGGAGCAATAGTATGAACATTCGCCATAGAAACAAATGTTGTTGGCTGCAGGAAAGAGATGATTCATAGTTTTATTTACCATGTCATAATAATAACATGACAATAGGTGTGGACAATAGGTGTTTTTTATTTAAGCTGCAAAATATCATATCATACTGTATGATTTAATCAGCAGTGCAGAAAATGTAGAAATTCTTTAATGTAAACCCCCCCCCTCCCCAAAACTACTAAACAATTCAGAGCACTACTTTTAATTAATGCATCAGTTTATCAAAAAAGAGTGGGTACACAGCATACTGGTACCTGGAGAGATGAAAAATGTCCGCCACAGCTTCTTGTCCCGGGTCACATCTCGAATTTCTCGCGTCATATTTACTAGCCTGCCAGCCACTGGTGGAACCCGTCGGAAATCCAGAATTCTACATAAACAACCAACTAAAGATAATGTCTACGTCCACAACACATCATGTTTTACATATAAATAAGCATACTTTTTTAATTGCTTATTGCTGCATCAAATTGGCTATTGGCACATAATTTCCCAAAGACATTGTAATGATTTTAAACATACAACCTTGTCTTGAAATAGCTACAGAGTAAATTTGTTTTCAGCCAGAATAGTGATAAATCTTTACACATTGTAATGTTGTATTTACATGTCGTAATCACTGTGTAATCACATTTTCTTGACGACATAAACATATTACAGACATGAACAGGTAATGAAAGATATGTTCAAACTGAATAATGTAACTGTACAAACTCTATTGAGTGCAGCCGGTTTGTTAAAAAAAAAAAAAAAAAAAAATCTGAAGTTGACTATGTGATGATTTCATCATTCTTTTTGGTCTCTGACAGCAGCTGCCTCAGCCCTGTGTTAGCCAGAAAGGCCAATCATAACTCAATCCGCTTTATGAAAAACCCTCTTTTTTTAAAAAGCCTGCCTATTTGCCTTTCACATCCTGCCTCAAACTATTACCACCTACTGAGGATGTGCTTAAGGTGGGCTATCTCTGTGTGTTCTTCCTACAGTCCCTGTGAACTGGCTTTTCAGAGGTCCAATGATCTCATGACCCGGAGAAAAAGAATCCCAAGCTTGGAATACAATGCCACTCTAAAGGTGGGTGACAAAGAGCCTTGTGTGGAAGCATGGTTTCTTGTAAGCAAAGGTCTGTCAGCCATATAGGATAAGTGGTGCATGTTAGAACATCTAGATGAGTAAAAAAGAGAAGATGGGGAAAATCTAAAGTGGACCAGTTTTTCGGATACAGGGCTTTATTCAGCAGAAAATAGCAACAATTCTACGGTTTCATGCTCACTATTAGATCTTTTTTTTCACAATTTAGTTACCTTACAAAATCCAGTATACAGTAGGTCCTTAAAATAAAATCTTCTGGTTGTATAGGCAGCTAAACAACTCTTTTCTGTCACGTGATCTACCGCCATGTGTATCAAAGTATCAACAAGTTTACAGGTGCACGTGTGATGTTTATTGTCGAAAGAAAGTGGCTAAAATAAAGTGGGTCTCAACAAGCTGAACCAACAATTGCCCAGCACAAAGACTTTTTTCTATGAGCTTCCTTGTTAAAGTCAGCAGGGAGCGTCTCCCAGCTTTTGATTGCTCTCATATGCACCTTGTTATCCGCGCAGGCCACTTCATGGAGAGCTGGATCGAATCAATCCTGCTAAGTGCTTTTCAGGCTGCTGGCCAGGGGCTGGAGTGACAGGGTCTAAAAATGTGTGTAGAATTAGAGCTGGTAGGACCTTGCTGTGTAAAAGGGGTCCAGGCATCTCATTTGGGTCTTGTGAAGCCTAATTTCAGGTAAAATCGATACTTGTGTGAGCATCAAGACACCTGGATTTCCTTTACTCTTGCACGTGACCTTCTAGCCAGACAGCGGAAGAGTGCAGTTTACCATTTCGTCTGATGATGAGAGCTATTCATGTGGCACTGGTGGTTGTTATAAAATCACTGATCGACTTTAAAAGCTTTACCTGACAGAGAGAAATTGGTTGAAAGAAAAAAAAAACATCTTTGACTGGTAAAAAACAAACAACTGGCTGTAAATCTGCTTCAAGGGAGATACAAAGATAATGATTATGGTTTAGATTTAGTTAAGTCACCATCTACTTTCAGATGTTAGATTAAAGCTTAGGCTTTTTATGAAAGTAGCAATAGTACAGGTGGGATCGTAAAACCAATGAACAAAAGAAATTTTGTAAAAGCTATAAACCAGTGGCTCTCATCCTATTTTGGACAAATACCCCACCAAAGACAAGGTACTTCACCTACACCCTAGCTCATAACCCATGTACATGAACATTTAATCAGACCCCCATTTTGTTACGAGTGACAGTTATTGTATTATTAGACTAAAAAAAGAATAAAAATATTCAATGAAAAGATCAAATAAATTGTCAAATGTCACAGGTGAATAGAATTAATTATTAAACAGATATTATACAATTCATCAGATTGTAAGCAAATTAGTCAGAACCCTGTTTCTGTTTATTTGTCCTTTTGATTCGATTTCTTTTTTAACAATGCTAATAATGGTGATAAAGTGGTAGCGCAGTGGTTAAGGTTGTTGGGTTGCTAATTGGAAGATCGGGATTCGATTCCCAGCACAACCAAACTACCACCACTGGCGTCTGCCAAATGCTGTAAATGTAAATGTATTGGGATACCTGGCAAACGTCCACATAAAAATGCATAACACACCTGTTTCTTTAGTGCCCACTGTTAGTATTCAAACATCCACCCCCCATTCACCCCCCGATGCTGCCTAAACACCCACTGAGGGGTGCTTCAGCCCCTGCTGAGAATCATAACTATAGATTAACATTGCAAATGCTTTACAGTGCCCAGCTTCTTGCCATTACCATATTCATTAAATATATATTTTTGAATGGATCATAAAGCACATAATTATTACCTTTAACATTATAATCTTAGCTCATAAAAATAATCCAATCCATAGGGTCAGTATTCTATCAAGGTTATCCAGTTTTTTTAATAAGTTAGGTATTGTGCGGAACATATTATTCATATGGACATTATTTATTTTTGGAAATCAATTGGTGATTATGAGAATTTTATGGCAGTTTTGTAGCATCCTATAATAGTCCCCTCAGGTGTGATTTATGTATTTTGCTAGCAGGCTGAATAAGAGCATTAACATTAAGAGCATTAATTCAGTAATGTTACGATGCAAGCAAAAAACTTAGAAGATAGTGCGGCACAGCAAACTTACTGAATTGTTTCCCATAGATAAGTGTTAGAAAACGGTTCCAACTGGTTTAATTCATGTACTGGATTTAATACAACACATTAATAAACGAAAAGGTATTCTATACCAAAGGAATGGGGTCAGACTGAAGTTTGCCAAAGAGAATGTAGACAAGGACCAGGGCTTCTGGAATAATGTTCCTTGGACAGATGAGTCTAAAATGGAATTATTTGGACACTGCAACAGAGGACGTTCTATGGCGTAAACCAAATACAGAATTCCAGGAAAAAAACCTTATACCAAGGAAGTGTCCTGGTTTGGGGATGCTTTGCTGCAGCAGGATCTGTTCAGTTCATAATCATAGAATCCAACATGAATTCTATCGTGAATCAGAGGGGGCTTAAGCAACATTTAAGACCAATTGTAAAAAAGCTGAAGCGGAACTGGACCCTGCCACATGACAACGACCCAAAACATACCAGTCAATCCACCAAGGACTAACTGAAATGGAAAGTCCTGGAATAGCGGAGTTAAAGCCCAGATCTGAATCCCATTCAAATGGTGTGGGGCAACTTTAAACAAGCAGTACATGCAAGAAACCCCTCAAACATCTTAAAGCTTAAAGAATTCTCTATTGGGGAGTGGGTCAACTTTCCATGTCAGATACTGCTAGATGGCTACAAGAAGCGTCTCATTAAAGTTATTTCAGCCAAAGGGGGTAATAATAGCTATTAAGGATTAGTGTGTCCTAACTTTTTCCTTAGAACACACATTTTTGTAGAAATCTTAACTTAATCTTAATTTTTGTTGTTTACCTGCAATTAAGTCACTTTATTTTCCAGAGAAAGATTATCCATCGATATGTTAACATTTCTTAATAATAAAGTAAATATTTAATGGGGTGTGCTAATCTTTTTACATGACTGTAGATTCCAATAATAAACACTAAAGCAGAGTCCAAAAATAAAGAGAAAACAAATAAAGAAAGGATTAAGTGTGACCCATAAATTTCCTATGAAAATATATAGATTAACCTACAATAGGGGAAATCCCACTTCCTACATTTAAGTCTGAAAAGACTGGAGATAAACTGTGTGGGTATGTGCTGTCAGATCTCTTCTAAAAATAAGGGCATGTGAGCATATATCTCCGGCTGAATTTCCGTAGGGTTTTATTTTTTCTCAGCAGGTGTTAATAAGCAGGCTGGCCCTACCTGTCGAGATGAAATGCTGCAATCTCAGCGTTGTGCCTCTCAAAGTCAGAGAAGTAGAAAAAATCTGGGGGGGTCTCCTGCTCTCTGGTTTGCCTGGAACACAGACAGAAAGTCATTTACATTTACAGCATTTGGCATGTTCCCTTATACAATGCGACTTACATTCATTTTATTTAGAAAGAGTGATGGAGAACATAGAAAGAGAGACTATTTAATTATTGCATCTTTTGTGCGCTTTTTTTATTATTTTGAGACAGAAACATCTTTACTTTTTAGAATGCAGCAGACGCAAGTCATATGACAAGAACTAACCAATCAGCTTCCTTACCTTTTCCATTACACCGAAAACTAAGCAGTAAAATTCTTTTCTTTAGAAATAAATTTCAGCAATGGTAAAAATCCATTGCTGAAATTTTTTTGTGTGCAAACAGCATATGCCTCTGCCTCTGAGCACAAGTGACCCATCAATTTAAAAAGTAAGAGAAAGCACTGCACCTTTTTTATTTTATACACATGTTTTAGGTGCGATTTGTGAACGGTCAATTAACAATTACATCCCATAACATCCCATCAGTTGCTGTCGGTGGACATAAAGCTAAAATAATGCATTATTAACACTTCTTTCACTTCTTTGTGATCTGCATGCCTGGAAAATAAGTAAATGTGCACTTGCAAAACAGGACTTTAGTCCCAAGTTATTTGCTCAGGAGTTTATGAGAAAATAGAAGAAAGACCAGATGCTGCCTTTGCTTCTATTATTCATCAATCTTTCCTTTTTTCTCCCTAAGGTAGCTGTTGCTGACAGGCTGGCAGTACTGGATGACAACCACTGCGCTATATACATGCACAGCAATGTAAATAAAACACATGAATTCCTAGTTGACAGTTCTCATTACAGGCACATAGGCATATATCAATTCTAGGACCACAAAGTGGCTCAAATATGATTCGAAAAGATTGGACTGTTGTCTTAATCCAAGTCTAAAAGACAAAGAAAAAAACAAATCAATGTCAAAAAATTGGATTGTGATGTTAAAATAGCCCATATTCCAGATCACAGCAGGAAGTCTAAAAGAAAAAGAGATCAAGAGCTCGTGACAGCCCACAAAAGCACGAGACGGACAGCAAAGGCTAGAGACAGCAAACAGAACCTAGAGATAGACTGCGATAGCTAGAGACAGGCCACAAGAGCGGGAGGCAGGCCGCGAGAGGCAGGCCGCGAGAGGCAGGCCGCGAGAATTAGTGGCAGACCGTGAAAGCTAGAGACAGACAGAAAGAGCCTGCATGCTTTGGAAAGAAGAGAGGAAAAAGAAATAAAAAACAAAATTTGATAGTACTACCTAGTTTTCACCTGGGCTTGTGTAGATGACTAGAATGGTTAGTACGAAAAATCTAACAGCAGACTGAATTGTCTAATTTTCCGTAAGGCTGAGATGAAACAAAAAGGATGAGCCATGAGTGTAGACTGTTGCCTAGCAGACTTAATAGTATATTTGTTATTTGGGGTAAGAGAAAACTGCACTAGGCACTGATTTTACAGTAGAATGCTCCACTCAGAGATTCAGAAAGAGAGAGTGACTTGCACAAGGATAGCTAAGTGCATTTTGGCCGTCTAGTATTTCATTTGCAGAAGGTGCACAGGATGTGTTTCACACAACTTGATCTAAACTAAGCGATGTTTTTCTGGAACTACTGTTGCGTGATGGGTCGATCTATCAAAGGCTGTCACAGCTGAGGCAGATTGGGAGACCCAGGTGTGTGCTATGGCTTCCCAACAGCCTGCCTTAAACATTATTACAGTCATTTGTCTTTCTCTCTTGTGCTCTTTTCCTCTCTGTCTCTTCCAGCATAGCTCTACCTGCAGATGAAACCTGTCATATCATTCCATTTAAGTGTGGGCCTTCTCTTTTTTTTAAACATACTCCTTTTCCCATGTGCCATTAAACCTCGCTGAGCTTCTACTCGTTTATTGCTGCTAACAAACAGCAAACACAAAACTTTTTATCGGTTTTCATTTTATTTATTTATTTTTTATATTATATTTCCCCTTGAGCGCCTTTTATAATGGGTTTAATTTTGTTGAGATATAAAAGCAACTGATGCCTTTTTATGAGCAAGGTAAGAGTCGAGAATTAGCACTGATTTAGGAATAAAAAAAATGCTTGAACAGCTCCCCGGAGAGAAAAGTGTGTCTACCTTTCAACCCAGAATTTAATGAGACACTAGGGTGAACAAGGTGCAGTCTAATTTGACACCTTTGGTACACACTGTACCTCTTAAACAGTGACCACCGGGGAGGCGTTCTTCTGAATATAGTCTTTATTCGGTACAAAACAGGAGGAAACATCAGAATCCTGCAAAGTCAGAATCTTTGCTATATCTTAAATTGAAAAAGAAAAAAGCCAAAAACTCTCTCCAAAAAGCTGTGAAAAATCTACCTTGTTTTTACAGGTAAGCTCTGTCTAGGCACGCACTTTCTGCCTTGTTCTCTCACTCTTTTACTCTTCTTTTCTCCTCACTGTGTTAATGTGCACTGTGATCTCCTGCTGAGTTGTGATTGCCAGTCCTGCTGTACCCATCACCATGTTCCTGTCTGTTATTTCCTGTGGTCGAGAAAGCTATGGTCAGCCACCAGTATTTCAGACAAGTTGTGTCTCGGTCTGGTGCACAAGCTGGCCCACATAACCATGTTCACAGAAAGATATATGCTAGTTTAATTACTTCCACATAAATTAAAACCCAAAAGCATTTAAAAAAATGTACAAAAAAGCTTTTATTGGTTGTGGAAAGATCAGTTTCGAGACAAATCTGTGTGAATCATAGCAAATAAAGGTCACTTAAAAAAAACTGTTGTAGCCTTGAAAAATATAGTGTTCACTGTTATTACTGGCACTTTGATTACAAGGAAGCGAAAATCCTTCATGCAGTTACAGTGTGTGTGTGTGTGCGCATATATACATACATACAAACAGTGCCTTGAAAAAGTATTCATATCTCTTGAACCTTTTTACGACAGGGATTTTTATACTTTTTCAAGGCACTGTATGTTTAAATATATATATTGAGTTGCGAGCGAAAATTCGGGTGATGAGCCAGCTTCAGACACCCAACCGCTGGTTGACGTAGCGAACGGCACAGTGAACGCCGTAACATCCGTCCAGCATCTCGTGTCTCACTCGATAGCTAGTCAGACAAGCGCGTTAGCAAGTGGATCTTCAAGGTAAAAGCTGTACATTATACTTAATAAAACCAGTTTATTGCAGTACATTCAATTGTATTGTATTTATTATTTATAAGTATATTTTTCTTATTTAAAAACATGTAACAAAAATGTATGGGGACGTGAAACGGATTAATGGAATTTTAATTCATTTTAATGGGGAAAATTGATTTGACATACGAGTAATTTGAGTTAGCTTATAATAGTTGGCTGGCAGAAAGAAGGTGGCTATAGACGCGTGTTTCAATAATATTATGCGGTTATGTTTTCGTTAGCCGGAAAAAAAAATCTTTTTTTTTTGTTTACTATTTGGGCTGCACAGTTGAATTGTAACTTGAGGTTCGAGGTTTGTTTGTACTGAAATTCGTCAGAGTGGTTTATACTTCATTGTGAGATGGTGATGGCATAAAACACTTTAAGACACTATGTCCTGAACATGTTTGTGTTGATTTATAGTATGTACACAATATTGACAAGCATATGTGACCATCACGCTGAGTTCTTTCGGAAACTGTTGTTTAGAAGCACACACTGGTGTATGTTTTTTTGTACTGCAGCTTTACAGTTTCTCTTTACTGGAGTTATAACATGTTCCAGTTTGACTTGGAACAAAGGAAGCACCATGAGGGCGCTATGTACCAAGGATGGTGTGCATGACTGCCCTTATTATGTACAACATTTTTGATATATATACATTTTTTTTGTTAGAATAAAGTACAATAAATGCCATAACTTAGAGATTTCTTGAAGATGGCTGTAATTTTTAGCAGTTATTGACCATTTATTTTTTGTAAATTCAGATATTTAATGTATATTTAATGATATATTCATTGTTAAATTGAGGAAATTATTCCATCAACCCTATCATCACATGGAGGGTTTAGCTAGCACACTTTAACAAGCCATAAACCCCTGTAATGTCCCCCCTGCACCAGACTAGAAATGATTGACACATTCCTTTAAAATCTTTCCCAATGGGTTTACTATAAGGCCTAGCCTGCTTTCTGCATCACTCCAAAAATGTGCCGGAGAGACATTGCTAAAGGGAACACCGGCGACACATGCAATCCTCTTCAAATGCCCTTTAATAGTAGAAAAGCGGGTAAAAGTCCTCAGAATGATAATGGCACAAAATGAAATCGCCATACATTAGGGAAGTAAATCTATTTTAGTCATAATCACTTATTACATAATTAATTATAATAGAGTTTTGCAGAGGGTATTCATTATGATTTTTATCATTTTAATTATATGGTTGTTTTAGTAACTAATAAATGAATTCTGATATTTTTAGATCGGTTTCAGGTCTCATTCATACGTGGAATTAAATCGCATATAAATCGGATACGTGCATATGTGCATTTGTGTCTGCCATGTAATCAAATATCATCGAATAAGCGACAGTGGTGCCTGACATCAAACTCAGGTGGACACCAAGATCGATAAATATATATACCTTAGCACACTTGTGTATTTTGATATTTTTGTTCAATTAAAGCCCGTTTTGTCTGTAAACAAATAAAAAAAATGCACTCTAAAAAAGGTATACATCATTTTCCTTTGGTCCATTGGGTCCATTGATTATCGCGCCTTTTCCACTTCCTTTTCTGGTCAGTATGTCTACATTGGGCTGTTTTGCTGTGTATAATGTAAATGCAGATATTGGATATGGGTCGGTTTTTGACAATGTGTAGCCAGAATGACTCAAGTAGCCCAAAAACATTATATTCTGTCATATTTTGAACACAATATTTTTGTATATTTTAATTAGTCTTTTATTTATGTTATAATACTAAAATCACTGAAATGTTGAATTTACTATAGGTTCTTTAAGCTCAGTGGTTAAGTTGTTGGGCTGTCATTTGGAAGAACCGGGTTCAAATACCGGGTTCCACCAGGTTGCCACTGCTGGGCCCATGAGCAAGGCCCTTAACCCCCAATTGCTCAGTTTAGTGTAAACATTATAACGTAATTTAAACGTTACTTATGAAGCAATCTGGATCATAGTGGTAAATCCACTAAATTTTACACATTCATAGCTGTTATGCAAAACTTAGCAATCAATATTCTGCACGACGACCAGTCACCCACAGTTTCTAACAGCTGCATGACAATAGGCACATTACAATAAATTAGCATTTGACTAATTTAAGTCTCTTCTTAAAATGAAATCATCTCTTTATTTGTTATGTTTCCGTAAGCCTATAAATAACTCTAGTGGATATAAATATCAGTGTGCAACCCTGCATTGTCTTGTACTGTTACATTCTTTCCTGATTTATAACACTTTTTATTTATAACAACTGTGTGGTGCCAGATAGAGCTGCACGATATTAGAAACAAACGGACATTGCGAAATTTCTTTTTTCGGCGATAGATATTTCAATATGAAAAGATTTAAGATTGATTGAGGTGATTTTGTAAACAAGTGCATTTGCATAAAATATAATACACAAATGATAATCATAGATAAATACAATAAAACAAAGATGTAAAGGAAATGAACTGTGTTTTATGGTTTTTCTGAAGATTCAAATACAGAAATTAAATAATCGAAAGTAAAATCACATTGCATAGTTTTCACCGTATAAATGAAGTACAATTAATATTTGTTAAAGCTACAAAAGTGATTGTTTCTTGCGCCTGAATGCTTTAAACTTTTTGAAATATTTACACTGTAACAGACCTTAAAACAATGTGGAAATGCCAAACTTTCACTTTATTCTTAAATTTTATAGTGAATTCATAAAACGCATGTGTTTTTAACTGTACTGAAGTCTCATATAATCCCCCACTCGACATCCTGTAATGTGACTATTGCAGATGCACACATTGTGATGTCGATGCTGAACTGATATATTGTGCAGACCTAGTACCAGATGACTTATAGCTTTATTAGTTCATTTAAAAAAAAATACAACAGAGTAGTTTTATTATAGTCGATAAATCTGTATTAATAACTGCTTGTATGTCAATGTCACTTAGTAGATAGAAGGTAAAGTTTACTTAAGAGTGAAGAACAGCTGTTACTACTGGTGTGAGGCAGGAGAAAGTTAAGGGCAACTTCTGGTCAGTGAGGTGTTAAAAATTCCATGAGTGTACACAAACATCATGTCAGACTCCTTCTGACTCAAGAAAGATGCCTTGCACTTTACCAAATCCGGGTGGCTTCACCTGACCACAGCTGTCTCTAACATGCGCTATATAACGTTCCCCTCTGGTCATTCTCTCTCTTTCTCTCTCTCTCTCTCTCTCTCTCTCTCTTTGTCTTGCTTGCGCTCTTTTTATCTAATTTTTTTGCTGTTTTTGACCCATGGCTGTTTTCACAAGTCTCTTTTTTTTGGATGTACCCATTGACCTGTAGCGCGATGGAGACACCAGACGAGACAGCAGACCTGAGTTTACCCTTGTAACCAACACCTGAGACCTCTATTTGTAAATTCTTCAGGAGCACTTAAATGTAGGGATGGGTACTAGGCAACCTTGAAACTGCATCCCTCTGTAGTTCTGTAGAAAGACAGAATGAGCTCTATAATCTTGTTTGTAATCCGGTCCTGACAACAGGGTCATTCATTTGTGCTCTCGTATACGCAGATCTTAGACAAACACAATGTAACATGAGGGGAAGAGGACAGGATTCTTTATAGGACATTGAAAAAAAAAACAGAGCGATTATGAAGATGTGGAGACAAAAAGGGATGAAAAGAGAAGTGTGATGGAAGAGCTCCAAATTGAGCAGCCAGCATAAAAGTCTTTTTTTATTCCCGTTTGTCTCTTGTTCTAAGGACACTAGTTACAACCACAAATCACAGTTTATAGTCCACAGAATAAATGAGGAAATAGATCAAAACAAAACAGACAAAAAAAAAAAAATCATCATTAAATAGTTCCCAACTGGCAGGATTTTTTTAAACGATGAACAGATCTAGAGCCGAATGTTTGAGCCAACAGTTCTCATATAATCCTGTGTTAAGAATATTATACACTTTCAGCTGCTTACACAATTCCCAAACTAATAAAGTTTACAAAATCTACCTTAAATTGCATTGTTTTTTTGTTTTTGCTCTTTATTAGACCATATTTTACAATGTTCCTGTCCCCAATGGATCTACTTAAAGAAATGAATTGTCTTTTAATGTCATTTTTATATTTATGAAACGTAGTTTCGAAGTTTAAGAGGGGACAAAAATTAGGTGTATAGTATAACAGTATTATAAAGCTGGTCCTTAGAAGCCCTCCGGCATTGCTAGGTAAATCATGTTGAAACTTTCGGACCTGTTTTCTCTAAATGTTCTGAAATTACCCTTCTCTCTTTCATATAAGAAGTGAATTCAGACTTTATAGTCATTATAGACGTAGTCATTAGAGTTGAGGTCTTTTTGTCTGAAATTTTTGCACATTAAAAAAAGAAATATGACCTTATGTTGTGTCGATCATGTTTGCACACTGCCTCCGAAACTTTCGAAATAGGTTCGATTTCTTTGAATCCGTAACAAGATTTTTAAAAAGTGTTTTTGACAATTTAGAGCCACCATACAAGCAAAAGCCAAAATTTAGAATGGCGAACCACTGCTGTAGTCTATTTCTTTGATGGTTTCCTTGCACACTCTTTATCAGTGTAGGGTTGAATAGTACTACCTTGAAGCTGTCTTTTCAGCTGTCTAAAGGAAGAAGTTGAAAGAATCACTTGCCTCAGATCAGTGTAAAAGCCTCAGCAGTGATGCCCATTAGATGGGTTCACATTTACATGTTACCTAACTACCATGACGAACTAGTCAGTCCTCAGAGCCTCTTCATCAGCTTGCCGTTAAATCGAACCGGAGGATAATTCCGAAAAATATACCAGCGGCTTTACAGTAGAAAATGCTTTGAAAGCACAAATGGAAGATGTGCCTTTCAGGGCTGATTTAATTAATAAGGACTTGATTTACACTAAGATATGAACATCTGTAAGATTTTTACGGAGCACCAGACCTCATTGTTCAGCAGTTGAGTTCCCTAAGGCTAAAATCACTAATTAATTGAAGCCCATATGTGGATGATGTTGGAAATACCAAGAGACATGCTAAACTAAAATTAGACCCGTCTCCTGTGCTTTTTATCCATTGATTACATTATTTTCCTACTCGATTACATTTCTCTGTTATGTAAAAAAATTACCATTTTTTTCAGAAGCCTTTCCAGATTTAAATGTTCCTGGATGCCAGACTGAATCGGCAGTCAGGAGATGCTGCTTGGTTTGCTTACAATAAATGCTCCATATGGATAAATGGGTTTCTTAAAGGTAAATCTCGCACTTTATCTGGAAGCGGGAATGTAGTTCACACACAGTCCTTTTTCATCCAGGCAAACAAAGATTCCTTAATTTCTAAAAAAAAATGTTTGAAAATCCAAGTTCCTATCAACTTAGTCATTGCAACCCACCTTTTGTCGTTCAAAGCACTATAAATAAATATGATCAGACTTATGAAACTAACCAGCCAATAAAAGACACTACAAATTTTTTCAAATGTCAGAACTGATTTAAAGCCACTCACAGTCTCGCCGCAGTAAAGCCCCTGGCCTGTGGTCAGCCGACTGTGTGTTTGAATTGTGATCATGCCAAAGATGGCTTTTCTTACTCCCTTGTCAATCATAGCGGTCAGAAAAGCTATGAAATTTAACGAGCAGCGGCTATGTGTACAGATCCAGTGGTTTTAAATCATTCAAGGTATCTTTCAAAGTGCTCTCTCAGTCAGGGAATTGTACATTTTAAGGTTCTGTCTAGCAATCAGGATGTTAAACTAGACATTGTATTTGTGAAGCACTGTTTGTTTTTTTGGTATGATTGAATGGCACTGTCAATTTACTTTAAAGAATAAGAAAATTTCATTAGTTTTTCATGAATAAGGCGGATTAAATGTAAAGTGGGGCATTTTGGATGATGCTAACTTAAGCCTGATAGTACTGACTTTTTTTGTCTCACCCTCGCCGTATAAATCGCCGTATAAACGAGCACAGACTTGAAGACCAGAGACAACACTATAATACATCAGAAAACTTTAAAGTGCAATTATAAACATAAAAATAGTCCCCGATTACACACTGCTGCTGCAGTTGAGCTAATTTATAAATGTACACAAACTACATAAGCTATGTGTTAATATCAGAAAACACCAAAATCCAATCAGACCCTATTTCTACCTGTCCAAGAGAAATACTGCAACTATATGACGTCACCTTTCAGACCCTCTGACTGTTGTAGTCTCATTTGTTAATGGTTAATAGTTAGAGTTAATAGTAACTGTCCATTCATCAGACTTGGAAAGGGCAGCAATCCCATTTTATTTCTGGTGTCATCTTTCACACTTGGGTTTTGTTAAATAATTAACTTATAAAACGTGTTTCAAAACCACCAAAATGCCAAATTTTGTACATGCACAATTTAATTTAAAGCCGAAAGGATAATGTTAAATCTGGCAGCCATGGCTGATCACTGGTCATCTTGTCTGCTTAAACAGGTACACAAATGAATATGTTTACAGGCCTGTAGAAAAGCCTATCATAACATTTGGACCAAAGTTTTTTGACCAGCTTTTAACCAGCAAAACAAAAAATGTTTTTGAACCAAATCACCTAACATTTCCTAAACATTTCTGTGTCTCAGGCTTTTTGTTGAATGAAACGTAAATTTTCTATACCATAACCCTTTATGTTGCACTCAAATCAATTGTTTGTCAATTTCTCTAGTCGTTGTTTATTAGATTGTCTTGTCTTTTATAGAAGATTGCTATCTCTCCTCACTTCAACAACTATGTTAGGCTGTGCAGTGCAGCAGCAAAACGACAGGCTATATGAGAAAGCTAATGGATGAGCTGTGGTGGCTGGCCTGGGAATGGCTTTCCATTCAGGAGAAACATGACCAGACCTTACAAAGGCCCAGATAATAAAGCCACAGTTGGGACTGTAAAGTGCCTTTGGCTAGTCATTCTTCTATTTCTCAAAATTTCCTCCTTTTTTTTTTTTAGCCCAGATTTACTATACGTCTGAACAGCTGAGATGCTTATAAATTCATTCCAACTCAAAATCAGTCACATGCTTCATCTGCATTGCACTGGACTACAAACCAAACCAAATGGCAGATGCATGCTGGTTCTGTTGGTTTAAAGTTATTAACAATCATTTAGTTAAGTGGTCTAAATGTATTTATATGTAATTAGATATTCTCTGAAAGGCGTAGGACCAAGAAATGTTCGTCCAAACAAAATATCCAGCCTGAACTTTATGATAGGCTTTCCTATCTGCCTGTAATATGTGTATGTGAAAACCTCAGCGCACCCTGTTTGCACAAACAGGATATGTCATCCGGGCGTGTGGGGGGAAAAAAGGCTGCATCAAAACAGAGCAAAAACCTTTATTATTATAGGTGTTTGTTTCCACACTGTAGTCGACTACAGGAGTTTAAGGGTCTAAAAGATGATGTCATGTTTGCAGTATTTTTGGACAGGATATGGATATGGTGTGATTGGATTTTGGCGTGTTTTGATATTAACTCGTAGCTTTTATAGTTATAAATTGGGTTCTATTTTAAAATGTGGTCTTTTAGTACTGTTACTAAGTGTACTATAAAGTTTCCTCACGGGTGAATGACACTTGATAAATTGTAGTAGTGTTGTCTCTGGTCATCTAGACTGTGCATGTTCTTGCATTCAGGAGTCGTGGGTTTGGACGATGAGGGTGGGATGAACATTTTCAGTGCTAGCAGATGAAAAGATGTCCTATTGCACATTTAATGTACAATATTTGTACATTCAAAGCTACGAAACATACGTTTAACAAATTCAGGTATGTTGCCTTATCACACATCTATTTACAGTGATAATGTGGCATCATGTTAGTGTAATAATTGGCAGGATTCATTTTACTGACATGATCAACCTTTTATATAAAACACCCTGTCATGAAGATTTACATATCATCAAATCTACTTCACTGTTGTAATATTTTTTTCAAAGGCCCTTACGTAAAGTTCACAGCTTTTTGTACAACTGAGTATCCACTCCAATGTAATATAGTGGTGTAACCTTTGTCAAGTAATTTCCATGTGGGGAAAATCAGATTACTGTGTGGTTAATAAGTTAGATAAATTCATATGAAAATGGGAAGGAAACAGAACCTTATTAAATTGTGATGTAAAAAAAAAATAATTGTTAGAAATATTAAACAGGATTATCTGAGGATTATTGGTCAATACAGTGCTGTTTTCTCTTCCTCACCTGTCCTATACAGTAGGATTTATGGACACCTTTCAAAACATATAAAACCGAGTTTGGGTTTAGACTTTGTCACTATTTTACACAGAAATGGTAACAATACAGAAGTATAAAAAAATCAACATAGTTTGCTAAAGTATTAATTATTTAAATTATAGCATTAATTTTATTTTTATAGAAAGATGCATACACCATAAGATTTTCTTGCTTGTCAATTAAGAAACTGTATCAGACCTAATTTTTTTTTTTCTTAGCTTTGCCCCTAATGTAGTAATGGATAAGCTAGTAGTTTATAAGGATTTTCAAATAAAAAAGTGTGTCTAGGTAATTGATGCTGTATGCCAAATACTGTAGGGAATTCTGCCTTGTGGAATTCCTTAAAGGTTTTATTTACAGTAAATAGAATAATCTTTAAAAAAGGGGCAAAATTTCCTAAAAAACAAATATGTAGAGGGGGGGTTTGTCAAAAGTATGTGTAAAGATTCATTAGAAGTTTCAAGAAACAGTAAAGTTAACGTAAGCATGTTGTAACATACATAGACTGTTGTTAAAACTGTATCAGACCTAATTTTTTTTTTTGTTAGCTTTGCCCCTAATGTAGTAATGGATACTAGGTCTTGAGATTTATTCAAGATTCAAAAGTCTATTGTGTCGTATGTACAAGAAACATGTGTTGCACCATACTGTACATTGGAATTCTTGCTCTGTGAATTCTTCAAGCAGTATATTTACAGTATATAGAATAATATTAATTTAGGGCACAAATTCCTATACAAATACAAATAATGTACTACTGAAAGTGTTTGTCATACTTTCGCCTGAACGAGCACAGACTAGCCAACCAAAGACAACATTTCTACAATACATCATGTGTCATTTACCAGGGAGAAAACTTTATAGATACCAAACATAAAAACTGTACACTGCTGCTGCAGTTGAGCTAATTTATAAAGGTACATATAAAAGCTATACTTTTGTAGTCGACGCCAGCAAAGAAACACAACACCAATATATAAGCCTATCATAATCTTTGGACCGGACATTTTGAATAAACAGAAAGAAAGTTTCAACCAGCAGAACAAAAATGTTTCTGAAGACAATCATCTATTATACCTTTAACTTAAAAATTTAAGTTTTTAGAATGACATCACGGAGCATTAAGCGAGCTCAATAATAAAGACAGGTCCAGGCACTCGCAGCTGCTTAACTCTGATAAGGATCTTCAGCAGTATTTCTGTGTCGTCTTCAGCGCAGAAAATCAATTTGTATTCATCAGACTCTTATCCCTAAATAGTCTTTCAAATTGCGCTTCAGACTCAGCCAGCCATTAACTGGTAAGTGAGTTACAGCGATCTGGAAAACAGGACAACTTTCAGTAGCACCCTGAAATCTAACAGTCTGTCTACATTGGATGGCTCATGACCCTCTTTCAGATCATAGAGTAGAAAGAAAATGTTTGGGGTCAATTTTTTGGATTTGTGCGGTTCTACATTAATAATATTTACTTACCTTATAAATAGTCTCATTATGCTGTCAAGAAATGATAGCTAAAGGCGCATGACCTTTATCTACAACGCTAACGTAGAAACAGACAGAAAATATTGTGGATTTGAGTAATCATGTGAAATATGAGAAGTATTAGTGAAATGTAAGTGTGAAAAAAACCCCAAACTGCAATAGGGCCTATTACTTAACTAATTAGGTTACCGATCCTAACAATACAGTTGTTTCTGGGACTCGGTAATATGGCAAAAATGTAATCTTAATTTTTTTTAAGATAACGATAACGATATAGATTTCGATATATAAATTGGTAATTCTGCTAGTATCCCAACCATTACTAAAGTCATAAAAATTAGAGGGTTCATTTAATTAAATTTTTAACAAAAACAGAACTTCAAAACACAAAAAATTTAGACACCTTACTAAAGTAATCACACAATAAACACAGTATCACCACCTGTGCTAAAATCTGTCAGTTTGGTGTATTTAATTAGTACTTTTATTTTGAAAACAGCATCGAAATACCGTGTTTGAAAGAGCATGTGACACACTAGTCAAGTGCTGTGGCCATTTCTTGTGTAGTGTTTGCTCCTCATGTTAGTACAGCACGACTCGTATTCTAAACTAAGATTCTGCTTCATTTGTGGATGTTCAATGTCAGGCAATTGTGACCAGACTACATATTCCACTAAATTTATTGTTTGAATTCTTTACTTTATGGATCAGCGGCTTTATAGGTATGGGTTTTTTTGTTTGTTTGTTTGTTTTTTTTTCACAGTTTTGTGGATGTATATTTGGCGGTATAACACCAACACTGATTGTACCCGGTGTTCCTTGTATCGTAAAATAAGTTGCATTATTTAATCACATGAATCTCAGCTTTCCAAAAAAAGGAAATGTTTAATATTGTTTGTTTAACTGCTGTACGACATAAAGATTTCACCCATTAAACACAGTGAGCCACGGGAGGGACAGTGGAATGTTAGTGTTTTAATTGATATTGAGTAAAAATGTCTAGATCTTATCGCCGTTATAGACATAAAGATTATCGAGATATGATATTGTTCATCAGCTCGGCCCTAGTTGTTTCCCTTATTTACTGACACGTTACAAACCGCAAACAATGGATCACTTCTAGCAAATTACTAGTGAAAATACTAAGCCTAAACTTGCAATGCACATATTTGCTTTTTAACCTTTTTTGTTGCATTTATTAGATTTTCTTACATATTACCTGTTTATATTTTAACCTTTCTTTGTCCTTGTAATTGTCTGCTTTAACTACTTTTTATCGTTTTTGTGATTTGCAGAATCCTTTATTTTAATAAATGGAACGAATCCGTGCATACAGCAGTACAATAATTGTTCTTTGTGACCCTTTCCACAATAATGATATTTTAAGTCTAATGTAACATAATATTACAGTATGTGCTAGGCTGAGTAGCATATGTTAAATGATGCAAATAAAATCAGATGAGACAGAACATTGATCTAAAACACTTCTAAATTAACACAGATAAAAAGCTAGTAAACTTTACTGAACATTTGTTACTATGAACATTATTATTTGGGAACATTATTTTCAATCAACCAAACATTTCTGTGTTGGAACAGTAGAAATGATTCTATTTTTAGAGACTTTGGCATGGTTCCATATTCATTGATGGCAAAATATTATTAAAATACAACAAAACATGTAAATCTTAAATTTGGTGTTTAGCTGAATGCTTCTGACATAATAGACCAAATCAATCATTTCTAGTACATAATGTGAAAATTCTAAACCTCAGACTAATCAGCACTGCATGATCTGGTGAAGTGAAGTTTGTTAAAGGAAAACGGTTCTGAAAGAAAGTGACCGTTTTGAAACATGTTGTCAGAGAGTTAGAAACGGGCACAAGTGCAGGTGGCTTTTAAATCCTACACAATCCAAAGCAAATTAAAGCAAGGAACAGAAGAAAGAGCTAGGAAAGTATGCCATGAACCATACCGAAACTACCAGTGTCGGGGAGTAACTAGTTACATGTAAACGGCGTTGCGTCATTTAATTTAAAATAAAATAAATGTAAAAGTAATTCTTTACAGTTAAAAAAAAAAAAATGTAATTAAATTACATAAACTAATGAGAATGGTAAAGATTACAGCTAGGGTTACATCTGAGTATTTTCTGTAAAAACCTAGGATATGTTCAATCACATTCATTCGCTGTTGCTTTTCCTGTTTTTATTTGGCACGATTCCTGCTGCTAAAGCCGTTCATTAAAGCGGTGCTATTCTGAGGCTTTTGATTGGTTCTCTGGTTTAAATTTGTTGCGCACCCCATCTGCCGATTACATTAATCCACATTGCCGCTGAAATCTTTAGGCTACTACACCCTGTGTGAGAGTGAGATTAAGGTTTGAAAATCATTTCATTGAAGAAAGTTAAAAGTAAATAAGTGTAATCAGTTACTTTACTTTTCTAGAGTAATTGAAAAGTTACACTGCTTATTACATTTTAAATAGGGTACCTTGTCATCTGTAACCTATTCCATTTCCAAAGTAACCTTTCCAACACTGTAAACCGCTGCGTGGCATAATGGCCTAAAAGCTTGACAAAGAATAGCACAGAAGCATAAAATACAATGATGAAACCAATATAGGAGACATAATACAGTTGAGAGTCATCAGTGAATCATCCTAATTTGCCTGTTTTGCAGAACGGCATATAACCTTTTAAGTGTGTAGAAGAAAAGGAACGGAGGAGAACATTGCAACCTTGTTATACATACTGTCACTATACTATGCATTTTATTTTTTTATTTATTTTTTTACATTTTCCCACATTTATTCCACATTTCCATAAAGCATGTTTTCATTTTGGAGTAGGTACTTTTGTGTCTGAAGCCAGCACTGATGTGACAAGTACTAAAGTACTAATATTATGGCTAGAAGCGGTTAAGGTGTTGGACTGCTGATTAAAAAAACAATCATGGGTTCAAATCCCAACCCCAGCAAGCTGTGCCCCTGGCCAAGTTCCTTTAGGGTTCAGCTGTTTAGTTGGATAAATTAAACTCGTCACTCTGGCTAAGGGGCAAATGAATAAACTAGGAACGTCTTTTTTATACATTGTACTTAAATGCTTGACTTGCTCTATTCATTTCTCCTGTCAGCACCCGTCCTCTACAGGAGACCATAAGCGATAAAGAGATATACATTATTCACTTTATAACTCCATGCATAGATTGGTCGGATTGCAAACCCCTTTAGCAACAGCATTTCCAGCTCTTAATTTTGTGTCTAACAATACACCAAAAATATCCTGCTGTTTTTTTTTTATGCAACTACTTTTCTCCTAATTAATACAACGTGAAGCTCATTAAAATACCATTTACCAGAAGTGCATGAGTGTTAATAGAATTGTAGTTGATTTAACATTACGGTTTTGTTATTTACTCTCACTTAATGAATGTGTTTTCTAGGTAGTAATTACTTCGGGAACCTTTTCTATTGTTGTTCCATTAAGCTATACACAACAGCTAAAGGCTGAAGCCCAGCCCTAACCCGACGTAATTAATGCTAATTCATAAGTCTGAAACTGAGCTTACAGCCCAAGAAACTGCAAGACAATAATAAAGGAAATGTGGTAGCGACGGCAATCCTTTTGCGAACGTTTCGATTTCAGAAATACCATCATCTTCGCCTGAGTCCTCTAAGTATCTGCTTCTGAAATAGAACAAATACATAAACTGCACTGGTTGGAATGCGAGTTGCCTGAATTGCAGGCGGGCAGTGGCTATAGGAATTTGAAAAAACTTTTTTTTTTTTTTCTCACTGGCTCTGGAATCGGAACCACTGTCTGAGGAAACAAATAAAAGTTCAAGGTTGTTCTTAACCCATCTATGCACTTTCCTCTTGACTTAAGGGCTACTGGCTGGCCATGCGTCCAAAAGCTTAACACGATATCTCAGTAAGTCTGCTCACTCTTTCCCGGAGATGTCTCACCGAGTTCTGTCACCAGAGCTTGAAGGCTACATAATGCTCGGTCATTATGGAGGGGAAAAAAAACAGAGTCTGAGAAACCTGCTGGTAATCCTGTCTGAGGGAAAAAAAAATAGGTCACAAATTCAGGCGTTTCTGACATGATTGTAGAAGGAAGTGCAGTTCCATTATAATACATCACGATGTGGTCTTTTGGCGTTTTAAACTGAGAAGCAGGTGCATTGTATTGTTAAAAGGAAGGTAGAGGGAGAGACAGAGACAGAGAAATGAAGAGCGAGCACCCACTTTTCAGCTGTGCCATGAAGCATAGCTAGTCACAGCACAAACAATGGCTAAATGTTGTGTAGAACTGAAGCACAGAGCCTCTTTTGTTCAAACTCCTGCTGGAGTCAAGGTACGCATGGTGCAGGAAAAAAAGTGGCTTGTGGGATCAGATTGCTGTAGACGCAACCTGCTGATACATGACCCGATAATCAAAATCCCACCTACATCCTGCCTCTATGGAGTCTATCAGCAGAAAGGAGAGGGATGGGGTAATGATACCATTTAGCTGACAAATATAAAGAATCTTGCTCATGAGCAGGTTCGTCTGTCATCCTACACCCTAATGATGAGTTTTTCAAAAGGATGTATTCACCTTTAACTTTTGGTTTCTTACAGTCTAATGTGTTTGAAGATATTTTAGTTCAAATGACCCTCCTTTTCCATCCTGCTTGAGTGAAACTACTAAAAAAGCAAAGCTTTACGATCACATGTACCCTGTATAATATCATGTGATAGTGGCAGCAGTGAAATAATTGAGCCAATTTTTGTTTAAGCATCAAAACAGGAAAGCAAATGTCCTAATGACGTCAGATGTCACAGATGGGCAGGTTGGGATCATTTTTAAACCACTAACGGCTTCTGAATAACATACAACATACAAACAAACAAAAAACATCCAATCAGCAACAGTTCTTTAAGTAGAAACAGGTTGTCGATGAAAGACTTAAGAGCCGAGTGGCCAAACAAGCTAGAATTCACAGAATGTCTACGTTAATACCCACACTTTATAAATTTATGTTCAGCAGAAAAGCATCTCAGATTGCATAACATGTCAAGCCTGGAGTTGCTTGGCTTTTAACAGGCTTTCCCAAACAAGGGAATTGCAGTTGATGACTAGCAAATCATTAAATGATAATTATAGAAAAATGACCAAACAATAGGTTACGTAATAATAAAATGTGAAAAATCTAAATAAAATTTACTAACAAAAATATCAATATCAGAAAACCGCAAAGTCACGCAAAACAGACAGGTTCATTTCATTCACAAATAAAAGAAAATTACCAGAAGGTTTAAGCACAAGCCAGCATAAAAAAAAGGTGTAAGTACAATGACTACAAATTCGGATTTACATGCATAGATGGTGATTAATAGCAAGTCTTCTCCCGTATGCGTTATACAGTGTATGTCTGGAAAAACTGGCCAATAAATGTATGAAACAAGCTTTTTTGAGAAGACATTTGGAAATAAAACATTTTCAACTTTTATATGTTCAAATGTGTAATAACAATAACTGATTAAAACTTTAAAAAGGTAAATGATAAGTGTTTTTCAAGTAAACATGCAAATGTGCTATTAAATTATTAAAATATATAGTAAAAATCTCTGGAGATACTTTAAATGATTTAGTCAAAGGGGTCTGGCTGATGAAGTTTGAAAACCGCTGGCTTACAAGAGCAGAGGACCACGTCAGGTCCCATTCTTGTCAGCCGAGAACAAAGAACTGAGGCTACAGAGGTCACAGAAACTTGGAAGGTAAAAGACAGGAAACTGTGTTTTTTTTTTTTTTTTTTTTTGTGAAAAAAAAAAAAAGAATTATTATCCCTGCTTGGGATATTAATCCTAGTTAAGCTTTTCAGAATAATACATTTAATAAATTCTTTATTCCAACCAAAGCACCCTATAATCATTATTTTGTTTAGTAATTGAAATAAGGTGATTAGGCATCATTTCTTATGGGACGTACTGTATATTCATGTAACCGAAATAAATGCTGGGCAAAGGTAAATGTAGAGGGATTTAAATAACTTATTTAAAAAATATGAATAATGTTGATTTTGCTACTTAAATTAACAAAACCTAATAACTAATAAGTATTTTTTTTTAAATATCATATTGATGTATTTTATATAATTATTCATTTATCTAAAAACCAAACTTATTTTTGATGTCACTTTTGTGATATTTATTGATTAATTAATCTAAGTATTAATATTTGTGTATTAATGCAAATCTATTTATTCACTGCATCAGGGTGATTAAAACTTAAATGCCTAAACACCATGTCTTACAGGGGAAGCTATTAGGACAATAACAACTGCATGTTTTATACAGTTTTTTACATGTATGAAGCAGGGCTTAAATCTTCTAGCTTCTACTTAGATATTAAATCTTCTAGCTTGATGAGATCGCAATTAAGCTCTGTTAAATATAATGCAGCAAAAAAGGTATGGGGTTCCTTTTAGCTTAAATGACTGTTGTAATTACAGAGATTGCTAGAGTAAAAACAAAAATAGCTGTTCAAATGCTTAAATAACAATTACAAGATATCTGGTCCAAGATACAAAGTGTCAAGAAGGTCGTAGATGTATTGCTACATTAAAATGAAAGGGCTACACAAAGGGCAGCTTAGTAAACAGGTCTGGAGTAAAAGGACAAGGAAGGAAAAAGCAACGCCAGGATAAAAGACTGTTGAGAAAAATCCAACTTAAAATGACATGTTGGGTCGGAGAGAAACTTTTACTTTTACTATGTACTTAAAAACATATTTAAGAAAAAAACCATATGCGAAATAAACCATTTTTGAAAAGAATCTTATGCTCATTAATATGCTCATTATCAGACTGTCATTAACAGCGAGAAAGCATTCTGGTAAATCTTGACTAAATGCTTGGACACGTGTTTCCCCTTGTTACATATAGTTCAAAAGTTTTGGATTGAAAGAAGAGCAGACAAGCAAGAGGAAGTAGAAGGAGTGGGAGAAAGTAGTCATGCTGCGAACGGGCAAGGATTCCAATCGGTGATAGACAGAAAAAGCTGTTATCGCAACGTGTTTTGACTGCCTGCCATCCTGCAGACAGAACCAGTGCCAAGGAATTTGGAGAGAGAGGGAGTAAGGGGAAGCATGAAGACCTTTCAGATGAACAATCAGATCAACTCGACTGCAAAGAGTGCAAAAAAAAAAAAAAAAAAAAAAAAAGGTTCCGTTAACATCCGGGAGGCATAGCGGCGTTCGTTTCGGTGTGAGCTATGAAACAGATGTCTTTAGTGTATTACACATGGCCTTTCTGCTCTGAAAATAAAACTTATCATTTTCTAGATTATCCATGCTTCCGAGCCAGCTGGCACGATGTGGATTCACAGAATGGCTAAGGAAAATTCAATGCATCCTTTTGTGTTGACATCGTATCAGTATGCTTAAGTTAGCAAAAGCTAATGAATCTTTCCTTACCAGGACCTAATATTTTATCAGAAGTTAAATTATTTATCCATCCTCATACAGTAGCCAAAAGTAAAAAAAAAATATTCCTACCCGTTCCAACCAAGATAATGAAATTTTATTCTTTTTTATTGCTTCTCTGGCAGCATGTGTTTAGAAGAACTTTGCCATTCCAAAGAGAGCTGCCAGCACAGCCTGATCTAACAAATTGATGGCTGATGCACACAGACAGTCTATCGTATGTGCCCTAGTTTCCTGGCAGCAATGTGGGCAGTGTGCCTCGCAGATGGAGGAGCATGCTGTGAAATCGGACCCCTCGCTGCAATGGCGAGCGTTGGCTTGCTACTGTGCTATTGGCTACTGCCTGTATGATGGCTATCTGATTAAGAGAATTTGGAGACAAGTGGAGCAGGTCGGAGCTTTCAAAACTTTCCCTGCGCAAAGCTTATACGCGGAAGCGAATAAACCACCCTTTCACGTTAACGCCTGAAACTGTCTCTCCAGTATGCAGTCAAAATAAAGACAGCACAACCCATTCAAATCAATCTTCCAATCTCAATATCTGCATTTGTTTGAGTCCAGACCCAACTATATCAGACCATTCGGAGTCTGCATCAGAATTGAAATAATCTGTGCATTAATCTGGATCTGACCAATAATAAGGTGGCAAATACCCTCCCATATACATATCAACAACCAGTCACCAGCATAAGAAAACTCTTACCCCTCCCATAAACCTATATACACAGATGGATTACAGTATGGCATCTGTATCCCAGACCAAAGCTCAGTTTTTACAGCTGAAGCACAGGCTTTACTGTTAGCTCTGGAACAAATTGAAAAAGCTGAAAAACACCATTTTATTATATTTACTGATTCAAAATTTTGCCTACAAGCATTAAAATCCTTTAAACTGGAGCATCCTGTCATTACTGGCATTTTGAATAAAGTGAATGAACTACAGAGAAACGTCTACAATATAATTTTCTGCTGGATCCCAGGACATGCTGGAATACTTGGAAATAAGCAAGCAGTTCGCTAAACAGCTCTTACAGAAGGAAAATGAAAGAGTGCAAAATCCCACTTTCCATCTTAAATCCACAAATAAACAAGTACACCCAAAAAAATGGCAAGCAGGGATCAGTGCCTGATTAACAAACTCTTCTAACAAACGAAATCCATCCTATAGTAGGGAAAAAATCTATTTATTCTTTTAACTCAAGAGAAAATAAAGTTATTTATACAAGATGTCAGATTGGTCACACTAGACTTACCCATGGACATTTACTTACTTTGATGGACAAATGTGCATCCTTAAAAAATAGTAAAAGTTCTCAACAAAATTAAATTTGTTAAAAAAATGTCCCACATTTTATGTGTTCTTTATGTTATTTATAAGCTGTTTTCAAAATTGTATATTTGTTTTGCCATTAAATAGTCATTGAAGCTGATATGGCAATAAACATTAAACATGTATTCATTCTAATGCAGCAGGAGAGACTAAACTGGAAAGAATGATCTAGGATCAGATTTTTATTGTGCTCATTGACCATGGTGACGTTTGGTATTAGAGATGATGTTACATGATTACAATAATGTAGTTTGGCACTTTATTGTCTTACGATATATTTACACTGCAGGTCTTGATGCCTTATTCAAACGTCATCGTCGCTTATTCAACTTATTTAACGTCCGACTCGAGTTGAAAATCTGTTTTGTCTGCTTACATGGCAGACGCTAACGCACGTATCCAATTCACAAATAAGGCTGGAAAATATCTTACTTAAAATATCAGAATCCTTTTATTTTTTTTTCCTGTGTACAAAATTGTGGGTCATATTCCATCTGTGCCACATTGGAGGAGAAAATCGGAATCGGGTCACTTGATACTTGCAGTGTAAATGCGGCATTAAAGTAGCTGCGATTTGGTTTGTGTCTTATTGACATTCTTGAAATATTTTTTCACCACATCCATTTGATCAGATAAAACAAGAGGAGCAGAAAAGCATGTTAAGACAGGACAAGGCATAACTTAATGTTCTGCTAGAGAATAGGCAAGTTTTATATAAAAGGTATTCTTTACAAAAGACTAGGGCTGTGTTTTGGCAAGGGCCTCACAATACGATACATATTACGATACAATATATCGCAATGTATTGCATTATATTACATACTGCAATACTTAAAGAAAAAAAGTTAATTAAATAGCTGAAAGTATGTATCAGTACTAGAGATTAGAATATTGATACACTATCATGAAAAAATATGGCGATAAATATTTTTACACAGCCCTACAAAACACAGTTTAGTGCATTACTCATTTTATTATTACCTATGCTTATTGTTTCGATAGTAACAGGTAACTTAGTATGGCGGAAGCTCTGCATAATTTCATACTTACAAATAGATTACAAACTGTGTTGGTAAAGAGAAAACACTCCTAGAATTTTCAGCGTCAGCTCTTTGTCCCAATCAGTGTGTTATGCCACAGGAAAGTCTTTAGGACAGAAGAGTTTATGCTTTGCAATTATATTTACTTTAATAAGACAAATTTTAACTGATTGATGTTAAGATAGAGAAAAAAGGTGCTGTTAATCTCGGCTATTACTTTAACAAAATCGAATTTGTATTATTAACGTTTCATAATTATAAATATAACTCTAAATGGATAAAAGTATTTGTTAAGGGTTACGATTAAATTAAATTTTTTTACTGTTTTCAACTTGCTGTGGTTACAAAACCAATTCAGGATGCTATATATTGTGAAATGATCCTTCATCCCTGTATTAGGTAACAGGGTTGTAGCTCAGTGGTTGAGGTGTAACTGGAAAATTGTTGGTTCAATACCTGGTACCATCAAGTTACCACTGCTGGGCCCCTGCGCAAGTCCCTTAACCCCCAGTTGTATAAAATGAAATGGAATAAGAGTTGCCCTGGATAAGGGAGTCTGCAGAATGCTGGAAATGTAAATGTATTTCTAAACTACAATCGCATTGATCTGTCAACATAAGATGGTAGAAATTTCGAAACGTATTTTTTGTTACGTGGGAAAAAAATCATTGATTTTTTTTTTTTTTTTGTCCAACAAAAGGTGATGTAATCTAAGCTAAATGAAATATTACAGAGATCACCTACAAAGCCAGGACCAGCCTGTCCCTCCAGAGGTTAGAAGCTAAGTATACTTGTCTCTCATTGTTTTGCCAGGCCTGTATGCAAAATGGATTTGGTGGGTTCATCTCTGCAACTGGATTGGATTGTGTGCTCAGCCGAAGCTGTAATCCCTGCACGCAGTGGTTTAAAATCATATGCCTGTTCAACGGGTAGTATCGTCTCCTTGGGGAAAAAAACCAACCCAAAAAACCAAAACACTTGCAACACAACACATGTGCCACTAGGTTTACATGAATGTTCGGCTTTCTCTCTCTTTTTCTATCTGTCTCTCTTCCTTTCTTTCCTTCTTTCCTGTCCCTCTCTTTCTCTCTATTTATCCCCTCTCACACTGAATTGTACTTGCAAGAAAGATTGGGTAAATATTGCGAATTGAAATGCACCATGCTGATGGTACTATTTTAATATTTTCCCTCCCCTAAATTCCTTCTTGTTTTTTTTTTCTCACGTTCACTTCACATTATCCAGCATATCCTCAAGTTATCCTGCAGTTAAGCTTCCCAGCCCTCCAGTGAGCACGGACTAGGGGTGAATATATTTAGGCTTAGGATGGAGTTGATGCAATATGAGTCAACTGTTTTCTTTTTTCAATTCAGAATTTTTTTGTGGAATTGCTGTAATGGGTTCTCTGGGTATTTTTACATTTTGTATCTGTTCAATGCCTAAAAAAACCTTTTATATTCCTGTGTTCCAAAACAACTCGGAATTTAGTTTAAGTGATCACAACGTGACCATGTTAACATCTGTTACTTCTGGCCTACGACTAGATCACTTGGGATGTATGCTAATGCCGCGTTCCATGTGTTATTTCTGCTACAGTAATTTGATCAGACATGTGGTGCAAAAGGTAATATTTAGAATTAATATTCAGTTAACAGCTTTTTCACATTTTATTGTTTCATTTTATGAGTTTTTGCAAGTGTTTGTTTACATTAAAACCTGCATGGCTACATGCGACACTATAACCAGCTGTAGAATTTTAAGGAAATATTTCCACACATATTTGGTCACCTCCCGAAAAATACTTCTTGAGAAACTGTATTTTTGGACATGTTAGAATTTATTACTGATTTTTTTTTTGGTAACCACTAAATCTCAGAGGCAGTAGCGTTATAAGTGGAGCCAATCCACCTCATGCTTTCTGGAGGTGGGCAAGAACCTATACAGGGACAAGAAGAGCATGCAAACTGGAAAAGCTAAGCTCAGGTGTCCTGAAGCTAATGTCTGTTTGCTGCACTCTTACGCTTTTGCTACAGTACTTATAGACTATAGACAGTAAAACATCAAAGAACTCTAGTTGCCAAGAACAGTTAGAAATAATTAGCCAAATTTGTGCTAGCAGCAGTTATAAAATTCGTAGAAAACTGAATCAAAGGCAAGGAAACCCCAACTTACTTCTTTGCAATGTAATTTGTATTTTTCTTTTTTTCTGACATGGCTCGTCAGCCAGTTTAAAATGTTGTATGATCATCTGTATCAAACGTTGAAATGCACGATCCGGATATGAACGTTGTACTGAACCATCATGAACTACTTTATCTCTTTCTTGCGGTAAGGAGTCTTCTGCAGAAGCGGGCATCATTTCCCTCTTTACATCCCTACAGGCAAATTTGCATCCAGCTCAAAGCAGCAGAACATCAAAAGAGGCTTTGATGCACTGAGCGGCTGCACCGGAGAAGACGAAGAGAAAGAGAGGGAAGGTTCATCTCTATCAGCCTGGATTCTGACAGTTATTTGCCAACAAAATCTATAGCTTGCACAGAGCAGAAGAAAGTAAGATGAGAGCAAAGCTTGGATAGGGGAAATACTTGCGCACCTTGTACATTCATACCAACAAAGCAATGTGCGTATTGTGTATTGTGTGAGTGTAGGCCCAAAAACTTTTCATGCCTAAGCCATATTTCCTTATAAAAGAAAAAGCAAGTGCTGGGGTTTGCCAGCCAGATTTCGTTGGCTGAAAGAATTTGTTTATTTCACTTATGAGGTGTAAAGACTCTACTATGCAAAATATGCCTCAACAAGTAGGCTTATTATTAGGCACAAGTCATATTTAATTACTTAGTTCATTATGTACACACAGGCAAATTAACTGAAATAATATTTCAGCTATAACATATCTGTATTTGTTTCTGTTTTTCCACTGAATGAATATTAGAATTAAATATATTACCCAACAGGACCAGTCAGGTCACAGTTTCAAAGGTTGAAGTTATTTACTCCGTGCATTGCATTGTGTATGACTGAATTCCTAGACTCAGTTATTAGTGCACTTTTTGAATCAGATTACATCTTGGAATGTAACGTCACTGCTCCGTCTCCTGCATTGTTAGTTTCCTGCTGCAAAACTGCTCCATAGCATCAAAAATTCTTGCATTCTGCATCACTAGCCTACTGCAAATTTCTATAAGGTTTTTAATTTTTGACATTTTTCAGTTTCAGTTTCATAGTAGTACTGTTTGTTATTCTCGGCATAGCTAAAATTGATGAATCATTATCTGTGTCCAAAATCACATACTTCCATATTGTTAGTATGTAAAATGAGTATGCTAGATGTTTTGAACGAGGCTTATTATGGACACTTTACTATCCCATAAGCCCACAGAAAAGATTAGATTAGATTAGATTCAACTTTATTGTCATTGTGTCAGGTACATGTACAGAGCCAATGAAATGCAGTTAGCATCTAACCAGAAGTGCATAAGTGGCTTATTTACAATAAATAATGTACAGAAGGTATATGGATAGAATATAGAGGTGTAACAATAGATAGTTATAGATCGTGCAAAGATGCATACTGATAAGGTAGTGCAAAGTACAGAAGATGACTCGTTAAATTAAAAAAATGTCGAAAAGTGGCAACATGGTATTATGTGCTTAAAAGTATCTTTAGGACAAAAAACATTTTTCCTTGTTGTTACGCTGTTGTGATGACGTATGTCATGTGACAGTAAGTGGTAGCGCAGTGGTTAAAGTGTTGGACTGAAAGTGTGATGACTGAAGAAGTGGTAGCGCAGTGGGTTGGAATGAAGTGGGGACCAGGGACATTCCCGGGAAGCAATTGCCACTGTTGGGCCCCTGAGCAAAGCCCTTAAACCCCAAAATGCAAAGTTGCTGTAGTTGGCAAAGCCTTAAACCCAGGGCTAAGTTGTGTCTGCCAAAGATATAAATAAGCCGTAAAACTGTAAATGCCGTGCAAATGTAAATGTAAATGTAAATGTAAAGATGTACATGTAGTACACTGTACATAACCTGCTGTTTCATACGTACTCACTCAACATGTAACTAGCCAGGTACCCCACTCAGCAATGTACTACTGCCAGGGAAAACCCACTGCAACTGTTAAATAATCCTAATACACTGAGTGATTATTTAGACTGATTATTCAGATGTGAACAAGAATATCTAAGCTCCTTATTGCGGCCACAGAGAGTTAATTAATGCATGTTTCTGTTTGTTTAAAATTTTATTATAAAAAAAAACGCCTGCATACCTTTTCCCATCCCAGTCTTGTTTTACTTGTGACAGCACACCGTGTCTGAATTTCAATCCAAACACAGCCCGTACACACATTTAGGGTTTTAGATTAGTGAAATTGCTTTTACACAAAACAGATTGATTTACATTTGTTCCACTTTATGCTTTGGGGCATTTGTGAAAAAAAAATTAATGCCAGCAGAGAAAGAAAGAAAAAAAAAATGACAACTTAAGAGGTACATCTGGGTACAACACTAACACAGCTAGATAATCAGCCAATGTTTTTTTTAAGACTAGTGCTTTGGAACCTGGAATGTAATTTAATTAAAATTGTTAAAGTAATTGGAAAGACAGCGGGTTTCATCAGCTTTTCTATGCCACAGAATGTTAGAAAACACAAAGCATTGATGGTCCAATTCCTTTGATGTGGTGCAATCAAATAAAATGGGTTTGACAGTATCTGGGCAGGGGAAATCAAGCATCCGTGTGCAATTATTTGATCGAGAGAGAAGAAAGTGGCAGCTCCATCTCAGCTGTGGAAGTCTTGAATCATTCAGTCCTGGTTTTATGGCAAACATCTCTAGGAGCGTTCTCTGACATTTTAATTAACATGTGGGCCTGGTAATGGTAATTAAAAACAAACTAATCATTACCCACCAGGAGATATAGATAGATATAGAT
This sequence comes from Bagarius yarrelli, assembly GCA_005784505.1. Classification (NCBI taxonomy): domain Eukaryota; kingdom Metazoa; phylum Chordata; class Actinopteri; order Siluriformes; family Sisoridae; genus Bagarius; species Bagarius yarrelli. The sequence continues at coordinate 1,614,937 of VCAZ01000066.1, forward strand.
GCTGCGTCAGATCTAAACTCTCAGACGGCTTCGGAAGGATGCTGAACTGCACCGTTTGGAGATTTTTCTAATGTTTGCTGGGCGAACGAACTCTCTTACTCATTTAATCATCACACCACCCCTACACTGGTCGAAACCATATTGTCAATTTGTAAGCATAAAAAGTTATGATGACAAATTTTGGTGTCATGACAGACCATCTCAATATGCTAAAGTAATCTTATAATACATTTTGAGAATTAAAAATTAATGATAGATACCAGGCCAAATTTATTTATAGGGATTCTAGGCACATGCCGGTGCTCCCATGTTCAGAGGGCCCAATTATAACAAGGAATATATATTATTATTATTGTTGTTGTTGCTGTTTTCATTTTTATTTCACTGTATTGCTAAAACAATGTAAGACAACTACTATATAAAAAAACCTAAAATATTGGCATATTGTAAAATATGTACTTCAGTTTGTTTAAGCTACCGGAAACAATTTATTACTTTTATATCTGAATCATCACAATACCAATTCAGAGGGTAAATGTTTACTGTTCTTCTCTCTCTCTATTGTCTTTTTTTGTTCTTCAGTGAAAAACTACATTGGGTCTTTGAAGACTGAACACAATCTCGGACAAGAACTGGACGTTGTGCTTTTTGCCACAGAGGACACTTCAACCATTGCCATGGATTGTGAGGACATCATTGATGAGTTTGCGTCAAAGAACTTGGCAACTAAAAGTAACCTTTTATTTATTTATTATTATTATTATTATTAATATTATTATTTAGAGTTAGTTATATTATTGGTCGGGGTGGATTCTAAAATTGCCCATAGGAGTGAGTGTGAGTATATGTGTGTGAACCTGTGATAGACTGGAGACCTGTCCAGGGTGTACCCCTCCTGCCTTTTGCCCTTTCAGAGACAGCTGGGATAGACTCCAGCAGATCCCCGTGACCCCAAATTAAAGAATAAATAGATATAGAAGATGAATGAATGAATGAATGAATTAAGGTAGGTCTGTTTTTGAACAATGCAGCATGTTCTAAAAAAATAAAATTAATAAATTTAATAATAATAGTAACAACTGTGACAACAACCAAAGTAATATAATTATAATTATTAATTATATATTATTATTAATTATATATTTTTTAATTATAAAGTAATATTTAATATAATAATTATATATTGTCAGGCATTTTTGCCTTATTCTTAGAACAGTGAGAGATGAAACAGAGGGGAAAGAGAGAGAGGGGGGTATGTATATACTGTATATTACATGAAAAAACAGCATGTGTAGGATTTTTATTGCATTTCAGTGAGGAAACCTAGAATTTCCTTAATCTATGCGGTGTGGATGATAAATCTGAGCCGTTTGTGCCACTTACTTCATCGGCTTGAAGAGAGCTTGGCCATAATTCTGAAATGTCATGATGAGTTTCAGCTGAGTGCCACCAGACTTCATAGCTGTGGGAGGAGAGAGAGACACTTTTTATCTTGGGTATTTAGTGGGGAGACAAGAAAATTCATCACAGTTTATTTAGCACACACACACACACACACACACACACACACACAAGTAATGCCTAATGCACACATACGTAATATATTGGCTTTGTGCCCAGTTATACTGACAAGCATTGCTGACTCCCATTAAACAAAACATTTTATTTGTTAACTTATTAGGAGAGAACAGCCATAGCACTGTTATATCTATATAAGATAATCACATTTATATAGATATTTATAGAGAAAATCATATTTTCTCAATTTTGTGCTGTGTATTGAATCGTAGCATGGACTTAATAATGTAATTATGATTGTACACTTTTTAATAGGTAATGCACCTGGTTTCGCATTTCATTTGTTATAAACTCCTTTATTGAAAGACATCCAACACAATTTAAAATGGCTGACTAGGACAGGCTGAAGAACCTCAATCGATAACTAGTTCTAGTTTGTGAAGATATATGGCCAACTCTCTTCTGCCAGCTTTGACTGTTTTTATGTAACTGAGTGATGCTCAGATGAACGGTGAGGTGTCGTGTGCCGCCTGTTTCTTTTGGGCAGGAACTAAAAACCTCTAGCAAGTTAATGATACATTGAGTGAGTAGTGAGTAGTTTGAGTAGTAAAGTCAGTTATGTGAGCCCACCTGAGGCAGTGCTGATGCTAAGGCTATGACTGTAAAAAAAAATATATTATTTTCCATTATAATATTTCCATTCAAACATATTGCCTTTGTAAACTCTTTTGTTTTGTTGTCTTTCTCCTGACTCCTAATCCTTCCCTTGCCTCTTTGTCTCTTTCTTGCCTCACGATCTCCCCTTAAATACCCGCCATCCTCTCCCTGCCTCATGATCTCACTAGGATTTCTTATTTACCTTTTTCCTCCACATCCTTGTCCTTTTTCTTTGTTGACCTTTTGCCTTCTTGTCCCTGCTCTGCCCATCTTCTGCCCCCTGTTTTCGTCCTTGTCTTCTGGGAAACACTGATAACTTTTCATTTTGACTGGGTATTTACTTTTTTAAAATCCCTAAGAGTGATGATTTATTGCCATAAGTAATCAACTTTTCTAACATTTTGTTCGTTTTCTTGCACGACATTAAAAAAAAACCCTTAAGCGAGAAAAGCTATACGTTCGGAACAGTCTGAAACAACTGTGTTATCTGATATGTGCAGCTCAGTTCTCGTGGAGTGATTAAAAAAGTGTCGGAGATCTTGTTAAATAGAGATTTTGCTGATTGAGGCATCATCCAGGTGGTACTGTGTATTTAGAGATACACGAGACTGCAGGACTGCAATCTGTTTGCGGAGCCATGAACTTGTGAAAAAAGCACAGTATGCAAAGACAACACCACTACCAACAACAGACTAGCATTTTTGTGCATTACATAACTCGGAATGTACAGTGTAAGGCTGGATATAGAATAAATAATTGCTGAAATGTGCTTTGTTTAAAGGGATATTTAATTTTTTAGGGAGGTGGGGGAGGGGTGTGAAGATAGATAGATAGATAGATAGATAGATAGATAGATAGATAGATATAGGATAGATGCACCATATTTTCTCATATTTTCGCATTTCATTTGTTATGAACTCCGTTATTGAAAGACATCCAACACAATTTAAAATGGCTGACCAGGACAGGCTGATGAACCTCAATCGATAACTATGGATAGATCGATACTATCTATCTTCTGCTCAAAGCTCCACAGTGGGTAAAGCCCCTGGGTGGGCAGAAGCCCCATTGTAGGAAAAGCCTGTGGGTGAGCAAAGTCTATGTATGGCTATGAGGCCCCACAATGGGCAAAGCCTCTGGATATTTAATGTGTTTACATGCTTGCTGAATACTTGGCATCTACCTGTCCTGTAGACATGTGTGCATTTTTTATATAAACATTAAACTAACCAAAAAGGAATTCCTTACACTTCCTTAACTTATTTGACCAAATATGTACACAACATACAACATGATTTAAAAAGGTAATATGTAATATATGTATAATATTTTTTAAAGGATGTTCCTCCTTCTTTGCACTCTGATCCAGACAGACCTTTTGTTAGCATATTGGATTAAAAACAGTGAACACACTTGATTTCCTGTTTGTGCTAACTCTCCCTCTCTCTCTCTCTCTCTCTCTTTCATTCTCATTTTTGTTTTCTTTCCCTCTCTCCCAACCTCTCTCTCTCTCTCTCTCTCTCTCTCTCTTTCTTTTTTTCCTCCTCAGCACTGCATTGTTGTTGAAATTACTATTTAAATGATTTGTTTTTTTATTGTTCTTTTCAAACTGTTGTTTATCCATCCGCCGTTTGTTACCTTTTGTGGTCTCTTGGTCCCGAGGACCAAGCGCTTATTATATTCTCCTGCCGGGTCTTTGTGACTTGTTATCACTGACCTGCGTGCATTCACCTTGTTTGTCTAGACTTTGACCCCTGCTTGAAATGCTGACAATGGTTTTGAAGACCCATTAATAAATCTGTGTGTGTGTGTCTGTGTGTATGCGTAAACATCTTTCAAGTGAGTCTTCTGTGTTACACAAAGCTTTTATCGCACATACCGTCCCTGATTATCTGTCATAATGCCCAGACAAGAAGTTTTTTTTTTCTGAATGCATTTTATGTCAGCTTTAATGGCCTGGAAGATTTAATAGCTTGGCTTTCAGTGGCTTTGCTTATCTTTCATTGTGTGCTTAACTGTGTGCTTCATATAAAGCCAAATAATCAATTTTTTATACTATACACAGCTGTAAAAGATGGCATCCTTTAGCAATAGGCCCTCAAAGCAAGGACTCGACACAGGAGCCACAGAGAGTGCTTTACGCTAGAGACCTTTTTTAAATATTATTTAAGTGAGTGGAATTTAGACAGATTTCTTAAGATTGAATTTAGATGAAATTTAGGAACAATGGTGGAGTTTAATACCCATATTTACCAGGGGGAGCATAATAACAACGTTGTCTGTTTTAATAACAATAATAATAATACATAAGCAAGCCAATATCGATCCTCACCATGATTTCTTAAAAAATAACTAACCTTTTAATTCTAGTCTATTATAAACGAAAAAAATTATTTAGAAAATATTTAGAAATAAAATTTAAAAAAACTTTTGGCAACCAGTGTGCATGCAGATCGACGAATTTTCCCTGAGCATCTGTTTACTCATATATTGCAAATCCAGTTCTTACTAATATTACAGACACTAGGAGACACTGGGGAATGTGTCAATATTACAGGACAGAAAGTTAAAATTATATTATTTATAAGCATTTAGTGGTTTTTTTTAATGTTTTCTAATACACTAGGCTTGTTGCATTAAAAAAAACTGTCTGAGAGGGTTGCTGAAAATTCCTAATTAAATACAACTGAAAAGAGAAAAATGACAAGTGTTCTGTAAAAGTGTTAGTGGTTTTCTATTTTTCAAATTTAGAACAATAGAATCAGAATCAGCTTCCTTTACAGTGTGTAAAATATAAAAATCGACAAAATACCCTGATGATAATGTCCGAACACAATGTTTTGAGCAAAAGTATATTATGATATCATCATACTGCACTACACAGCCATACCACACACACACATTATTTCCTTTGGCTGCCCACAAAAGACCTGTCTGACCTGTGTTGTGTACTAAACGCCTGAATAGTGACTGGCTTGATCTGAGCTCACCTACGCTTGTGATCTTCTGGACCTGCAGGTCTTTGAGTAGAGCCTCCAGTACAGGGTTGTGTCTGGAGTAGAGCTCATAACGGTTAATCCCGATGTGGAAGCGAAGCCAGTTTGGGTATGACTCTGCATTGGCCTCCCCGGTCGGGTTGTACTCCTCTTCCTCATTTCCTTCATGGTGCCTAGGAACAGAGGAAAGAGCAAAACATCAGACTCCATATGATAATGTTATTCATATATTCAAATACAGTAGGGAAGCGAGGCATATTTAAGTACCTGGCAATCTTAACCATTGTGCTCAAATTCAGGTCTATTTTTAATCTGTACCATTAGTAACTATTGGAACTCTGACATCCAAGTTCAAATTTGACTCTTGATTATGATCTAAGTAGGTCAAACAGGGGCAGCATTGATTGTTAAAATACAGTGAGAAGCATTAGTGATTATTAGAGTAAAAAAATGCCTATTTATAATAACCAAAACATAAAAATAGTAGGAATAAGAGGTTTATAAATCGACATTTGAATCAAACTCGGTTCTTAAGGTAATATATATTTTTTCGAACCATGTCTTGAAAAAAAGCACATTTCATGTAGGTCTAACTTTCCAGTGCTTCGTTAAACTTTGTAATCATTTTTTAGGAATCAGATAAATAAATAAATAAAAACGTTCAATAAAAAAAGATCCAAATATAGGACCAATTTTCTTAAATCAGACTTAGGCACTACATGCTACTTGCTAACACTCTAAATCGATGATTTTTCCTTTTGCAGTGTGTTGTATGCTGTCATACCCAATCCAAAAGCTACATTTTTCAGCAATTAAATGGTCTGTCTGCTGTGTCATCCCCATGTAATAATTAACTTTAATTTTATATTTCAGCATCCAACTGCAATGCATCATCACAATGATCTCTAATGGCAGTTTCCTCCCACTGTAGATTAATGAGGACATTACAAGAAAGAAGATAAAAGCATGCAAAATTGAAATGTCAGTTAGGAACTTTGTTCACCACAGTTAGTCTGGAAAGCAGGCAGTCGTTTTTCTTTCAGCTTTATATCTGATCATGCTGTTCAGCTTAATTTAGTCTTTATAGGACTCATGGGAAAAAAATCGATTATATTTCAGGAACAATATGCTTATTGCATGTAATAAGTTCACTTTTTTTTCATGATATCCACAGTGTTACGCATTGTCAGATGGCAAATCATGCAAGGTTAAAGGTGAAATAATTAGTGATCTACACATATAATAGTTATTACCTGAGGCTCTAAATGCCTACACAGCTTAAAAAAAAGATTATTTATGCAGTCATTAAGAAAAAGGGTAATTTGGAAAAAAAAGTCCAGCAGGGACTAAGTAGATCATATTGCTTAAGGTAACTGTCTTCATTCATCATTTTGTCCTTGCTATAATTAGCAATGGCACTGACTTCTTCAGAGCCTTTAGGGGCAGTGGAAAACCTTTTGGGGAAAAAAAAATGATATTGAAAAACAGAAAAATTTTATATATAATTGTGTCTATGGTGGATTATTGGCAAAAAAAATCTGTGTACTAAACTATGAAAGTTAATGTTGAGAAGTCTGGCAGACCAAGTGAATATAAGCTAATTTTATTACATAAGAAAACTTGTAAAAATAAGAATATACCGATTTACCAATATGTGAATATGACAAGTGAATATAAGCAAATTTTATTACATAAAAAAACAAAATTGAAATTCCACAGCTTTCATAAAAGTAAAAAAAGAAGTCAAGCAATCAGGGAGGCATTGAAACATCTTCCCTTTGTACATCCAATCCTTTTCACTAATTTCTGTTATTCAACACATTTTGATATATGGTGAACATAGGAAAATTCTGGAACTTGTGAAAGTCTCAGATAAAAAAGGGAAATGATATATATTTTTATGGGAAATGCACATTGGGTCCACATTTTTAAGTTTTCCATGGACATTTGAAACTAATTTTATTTAGTGCATTCAAATAATTACTATTTTTGTACCTTATATCAAGTTTACTTAAGATACATAACTCTACATTTATATTTTTTTATGTACAATGTACATTTTAATGGTGAAAGATGAAGGCACTGAATTACGCCAGTAACCAAACAGAGTATTTTTTTCCTGACAATGCAAAGTTTTTATGTAGCTTTACCTTCATATCATACATGAACGATCCTTACGGTCTGACCCTACATATAGGTTAATGTAGCTTCAATGATAATCTACAACTGAGAAAAAGTTTAATTGGTTATAAATCACCTTATTCTTGGTTGCACTTTGATCATTTTGAGCAATTAAATAAATGTAAAACTATAAAACGGGTGAAATAGGACGGATACGAAGAATAAGGAGAAAACAAAGTGTGCCCTTCAACAAGAAGTGTAATTTTAATGTACCTTTGAAAGGATTTGAGGAACATAATTGGATGTACTTTAATTTAGAGAGACTAAAGACAAAAACTGGAGTTTAAAGATGAATAGTAAATGTGATAAAAGGTTACCACCTCAGTGACATGGAATGGTAAATTTGAACTTTTTTCCTGACAGTATATACAATGTTGGCTAAATTATTTAAACCTAATCAAAGTTAAAATGTATTAGATACATACAGGCATTGTTTTTCCTTCATAACTCATCTCAGTACAATGCCAGTTTCTTAAGTGTCTTCAGAAATGTCCTTCAAAACTTAACATTACCGCTCATGAGCTACATTATTAAATATATATTTATATAAGTCGAAAAATGTGTTAGTTTACCATTCTTGGTTTCCTGTGGCTTTGGAATAAAATCGTATGTCCGTATTGACGTTGAAGAGCGTGTCGTCGTCGGTGAGCGGCGGCAGCTGCTTTTTATACAGCGGATGCTGGTAGAGAGCAGCGAGTCTGGAGGCGCCTCTGTTCGCCTGCTTGTTTCCGATCGTCGCCTCCTTCATCAAACTCCTCTGGTTATCAGAATTCACCCCTATCTGTGTCACTCCTCGGATCAGATCTGTCCTGTCTCCAGTGGCCGCCGCCTTATCCAGTGACTGCGAGCTGAGATTCGAATTGGGCTCCTGGCTGAAATCTTGAAGAATTCTGAGTGTGTGTTTATTGGGCCAGCTCGCCTCCGCCGGGGCTCCAGACCTCCCGCGATGCTGTTGCGACAGAGGCTGTTGTTGTTGCTGCTGCTGCTGCTGTTTGCCCCGGCCGCGAGGTGCCTCACTCGGCTCATGCGCACAGGAACAGCCCGAGTTTGCAGAGTCCGCGCCCGCTGCTCTCTTCTCTAATTTGGGCAGCAAGTCTATCATGATGTGCATGGTGCACGCTACGAGAAACACCATGAGAAGTAACACGCGGAATTTGCGGAACAGGATCATTTTTTGATCGTTTTAAACAGCGGCTAGTTTAATCAATCCGAGCGCCACATTACCGGCCGGTGTCTTAAGGATGCTGGAACGAAAACAAACTGCGCGCTGCTTCTTGGATCTGCATCTGTGCATCAGTGTAATCCGCGCTGTTTGTAAAATTTTATAGCCTTAATTCTTCTTTTGCGTCCGGCTGGTCATTATGTCATTAGGCATCTATCTACCTATCAATCAGAGTTGTATAGCGCGCATCTTCCTGCACACTTAGTCAAAATGATTTTAAAGGTGGCGAGCAATAAATCCGGAGCTGCCCTACATCCCAGTGAAAGAGAAAAAAAACAGCAAAGCGCAAGCAGAAGTCGTATCTTTGCAGCCGGTTTCCTTAAAGCATCCTTATTTTACCTTGCAAAAATGCAATAAATCAAGTCCGTACAAATGCAAATACAAATACAAATAATAATAATACAAAGTCGTAAAAGAAACAAGGAAACGAAACAGTTCGGAAATTTCGTCTATGTCCTCTGTGATGTTGCAGGTGTCCGGTGTGTCCGCGCGCTCGTGTCCCGGGTGCTGTTGCTTATTCTCTCACATAACTGTGTTAAATATGAGCTCGGAGCCGTGCTGCCTCGCGCGCGTCACAGAACCCAGATTGGCTGTCAAGACGCCGTCGTCGTATACTCGAAGAAATCCTTTAAATGCCATTTTTAGATCCCCTTCAGCCAATTCACAGACAAGCGACAAGAGGGCGCTAGTGCACAGAGAGGACGGTGTGTATGCTCACCTCCGTGCACGTACATCCTCTCATACACTCCGCAATATTCCAGGAATAATTGGCTCCTTTTGCTTTATGTTTTCCGTCAGCAGAGTAAGCAAAGTGTAAATAACGTTAATTGGACCAGATAAATAGACTGAAGTTTCCTAACACCGCATACCTGCGATTCTGTGAAAGCAGCATGCTGGAAAGCAAAAAAAAAAATGGCAAGAATAATGACAAATGCCAAGACATACTGTAAGAAAAACTTCAAGTTAAAGGCAAGACTATATATAAAACAACAGAAGTAAATTTTTAGGATATAATTTTATTTAAATTTATTTTATATAAACCCTTATAACATCATTTGTTTAAAGATAGATTGCTTTGAGTCTTTTGCACAGAGCTATATTTCAGTGGTACCCAAACATTTACAATAATTATCTCTTTTATACAACTTATATATGATCTCTTCTATACTTATAATTATCTCTTTTATACAACTGAGCAATTGAAGGTTAAGGGCCTTGCTTAGGGGCCCAGGAGTGGCAGCTTGATGGTGCTGGACTCGAACCCTGATCTTCCAATCTTCAGCTACCACTTCCCACTCCTCTTTTATACAACTGAGCAATTAGGGGTTAAGGGCTTTGCTCAGGGGCCCAGCTTTGGCAACATGGTGGCGACAGAGAACCCTTTTTTTAATATCAGGGGCACATCATTTTTCTTTTTTTTTTTAAGGGGGCAAGTCAGTCTGTAACAGAAAATGACACAGGCCAGAGTTACATCCAGTATTATTGTGGAGATTTCATAATAATTTGAAATGTGTTTATTTTGCACCATAAGGCTATATATATATATATACTATAGACTATAGACTATTAAGAGATGGCAGATGAGAAAAGCAGCCATTTCTGTGCAGTGAACAAAAAATAATCACTTGTCCACTTTTGGTTAAATGCCCGGCATTCTAAATCAACTTTTCTTTTTCTCAAGTATTTGGTCATTTTGTTGTCTCTTTAAAAACTTCTCCTTGGCTGGTGTGTAGCAGCAGCTGCTCCAACATCATGGGATATTCTGTTAAATGTACTGTTCTTTTGGTGGCTAAATATAACAAGTAATTAGTCTAACCCCTGCTGTATATTAGAATATTGGTTAGAGGTACTAATTATTGTTCATTCATTTATTCATTCATTCATTCAGTTATCTTGTAAATGCATTATCCCAGTCATTGTCATGTTGATCTTAAGACCACTGAAAACACAGGGCACCCTGCACTCACATACAAACTGCACTCACAAAAAACAAAAAAAACAACAACAAAAAAATGCAGAGAAACGCCACACAGTCTGTAACCCAAGCTCAGGGTTGAACTCTGGACCCTGCAGTTGTAAGGCTATCCTCTCTATTGCCACTTAATGCACTAATCCAGTCTGTCTCTGTTGCCTTGCATCTCAACATATGCAGAAAGAGGCACAACAAACATAAAGAGAAACTTTTTAAAGTGTTGTAATAAGAATGCAACTAGCTTCAAACCGTCCTATAGTATTTAAGAGACTTTTGTGATTGTTGCAACCAAAGATGATTGAGTTTGCTGCAAACCTACAAGTTTTTTTTTTCTTTTCTGCAAAATTATTTCACTACTGTCATTACTATCTATGAAAGCTGTACTCATGTTTGAAACACGCAAATCAAAAAAAGCTTTCGTTTAATGTGTTTTCCAATGACATCACACAAAACATCATGCCTACAGAAAATGGTGGTAACAATGGCAAGCCAATCTATCCTCCTGATCTGCAATTGCTAAATTTTAAAACGCTGGATAGATTGTTTATTGTTGTAATCAGCTTTCAAAATTCATTGTATTACCAAGTTTTCCTGTCCATAGTTCTCTTTACACTACATCTATCAATCTATGGCTGAATAATGAAAATAGAAATATCCTGCTGTGAATGTTCATCCCTCACCATTGATTACATCAGACCAGTCGAGGGCTGGTGAAACAGTTGATGTTTAAACAAGTGCATATAACAGAAAAAAGAGGTGTTTTTTTTTGCTTTTCTATATCCATTACTTAACCCGATCAATAGCCATTAGTATTTTGAGTGTTGAATACTTGTTAAGTATGTCCAGTCCATTAAATATATCCTTTTGTGGCATGAAAAGGTTCATACTGAGAAATAACACTATTATATTAAAGAGTAATACATTAGTTATTTTTAAGAGGCTTCTAGTACTTCTGGTCTTTACTATAAACTAAAATTTATTAGGGGCAGCACAGTTAGCACTGTTGCCTCACAGCCGGGAAGGTCAGGGTTTGATTGCCTTTCTGTGTGGAGTTTGCATGTTCTCTCTGTGTTTGTGTGGGTTTACTTTGGGTTTTTTCCCCCACAGTCTAAAACCATGTATGTTAGATTGATTGGTGATTCTAAATTGCCCAAAGGAGTGAGTATGAGTGTGTGTGTGTGTGTGTGTGTGTGTGTATGGCCCTGGGACCTGTCCAGGGTGTACCCCTCCTGCCTTTTGCCCTTTCAGAGACAGCGGTGATAGACTTTAGCAAATCCCTATGACCCCGAATTAAAGAATAAACGGGTATAAAAGATGAATGAATGAATGAAATTCATTAAATTCCTCAGTAAATTTCAAATTCTTAACGTACATAATAATTGTAAACGTAACTTGAATAGAATCTAATCTAATCTAAATTTGTGTTAAATGTGAACATTTATACTGCATTCAAATGACAAAATTATATATTTTAGCCTTTTAATCACTAATAAGTCACTTTCAAAAGTTTCAAAAAATTGATAGTAGTTCCCAAATAATCTTCTTTGAGATTAATGATAGTTTAATGAACTGAAGATTAAAATAAATGTAGCCTGAAATTTTGTTTCATGATTCAGGCGTAAGCAATAACGTATGCGTCATGTATTTAGTGGTCATTCCCGAAAGGCGGAAATGTTACCTTTATCTATTTCCAGCAAACAGCGGAAATATTGAAATATTCCAATTATGTTGTCTTTTTAAGTCGCTTTTTAAATCATTCTTTTTGTACTGTGTTTACAATGGTGGACCGGCAGGGCCAGCAAGGTCTTCTCTGCTGCCTAAACACTATCATAAACACTGACCTACATTTACAACATAGATTTTAATATTTGTTAAATAAAATTGTATTAATTTATTTCCAACAGTTTATTCAGTTTATTATTTTGTTCGGTTTATTATTTGTAGCGTGGCTGCACTGCTTTCAGTACTTGTATGTGTATGTTAAATTTTTTTGTCCAATCAGATTTCAATCTCTATGTGCTGCCATGTCAGTCTAATCTGCCCAGGGCCTTTAAAATCAGTAGTGCTGCCCATGTAACTTAAACTATATTAGCAATGGTACTGTTTCTTTAATCAATCCGATTTTAAATTCGCCTCACCGGTTCAGCTAGCTGGCCCACAATAACGCAGCATTTTCCGGCATCTAATTGGTTGATTAGAGCAAAATACGTCTGTAGCTATCTGCACACACAACTAACTTGGTCTCGGACATACCTAAAAATCTATTTTTAAGGCGGACTTGTCCAGAAAAGTTAGACATCGTTGAGGTCGGTTAACTGACGACTTAAAGTAAAACTTAACATTATCATTTTTTGTTTATACATCTGGATAATACTTAGTGGCAATTATTGATGGTTAATGACCTCTGGCCTTTAAGCAAAGTCCATAAGTGAGCTGAATTTTTTCTGGCATTGATCCACACAGCTAGACTCACAGACCACACCAAATGTATAGAGGGTATTTCATGAAATATGTTTCTCTCGCTGAAATGTAACTCTAAGGAGACTTCAGCTTTGTCGGAAAAATCAATGCATATTTTAGAAAAAAAACCTACCAGACTGTAGATTTTGTGTGGCAGCACAATAACTATGGGGAAAAAAAGGAAGCAGCTTGTGATGCTTCACATAAATTAGCCATTTGCTGTACTATAAAGATTGAAATAGAAGAAATCACATAATAAATAATCATAGGCTCACAGTTTTTACATTCATGAAGCATTTTATTTAGCAAACAGCATTTGACTGAATAAAACAATATTTTTTTCATCCAAACAGCTTTACTGTGGAAATGAATAACACATTTTGCAAATCATCTAAAATATTGTGTACAGGATGAACATCCTGACCAACCCCGACGTTCCTGGCGAGAGTTCTGTTAGTGTGCTGATGAATCACAGGCTTTCATGCTGCTTGAAAAATGGGCAAACTTTGTCAAAATTGTGTATCTGTGTCACAGTAAGTGTCCACTGATGCATGTTGTCAGCTTGCAATTTGCAAAGCAATACAATTCCAATATGCAGCAGTATAAGCGAAATATCTTTCCATATTGTGCAATTCAAAAAAAAAAAAAAGTCTGTTTGTGCAATAATAATTGAGTTTGTTCTTGTTTTGCTGCATATGCTGTCTGTCACCCAAAGCAGAAGATTCTTCCCTCCTGGTGGTTTGTGGCACATGGCCAAACCAGAGGTATTTCAAGGTGGCTACGTGATATGCTTGACAACTTGAATGAGTCTGTGGTAACAATTGGGGCTAATTTTTGGGAACTAAGAAAAGCTGTCATTGTTTCTTGTTTTTTTTTTTTACTGACAATTAATGGGCGGATGATGTAGGAAGGCAGCTGTGGAGGAAAAAATATAGACATTAAAATTGCCTCCCTTTTCTGCTTCTTGGAATGCAGGTCTGAAGCAGTGACCACTTAACCCGATGTGAGACAGAAATAGACAGGGAGGAGTCAGTGGCATGGCATTGACTATTGTAGTTGCAGACAGGACATAGAGACAAATCTGTGTCCATTGCCTTAGCTGAACAAATAAATAAAATAAAACAACAATTCTCTTCTGAAACACTCGAAAATCTGTAATACTCTCTACTCACGTATATCAGAATCTTTGTATTTTCTTGGCACAAAGCAAAAATAAAACCTTTCCTTAATTTTATGCTAACAAATAGCCTATCTTAGTTGGAATTTATTTTGCTCTTCGTAAACGACAAACTAAATTCACATATCTGCCTCAGGCAGAGGGGGTTTGTTTCATTATTGATGCCAGAGCAGTGTCTGACCTTTTACATGCGTATAGACACCATCTACTGGGCTTTAATTATTTATATCAGCCCAAATGTAGTCTGTACTATCTGGAATTGTGAAAGATTCAACATTCATTTTGTCCCCACTTGCAAAATGTCGCTCATACACACAAAATGCCATTCGAGTTTTGCGATCAGGAATGCATCAGTGACATGTTTTTCAATGTATTTGAATTATTGCAGAAGAAGTATTATTAAAGGTAAAGAACAAACTCAAAAGAACACTTTTTGTGTACAAACTGGTAGGAGTAATGTCCTTAAGTGACCTTGGGCTTTACATTTGCCCTCATAATGAACACTACATGGCTAAAAGGGTTTTAAACTCATTTAGACACACAAAATAATCAGTGATATGACTCTAACGTTGGGTGAGGAGTTCTGTCACACCATCTGTAACACAACATATCTTTATGGAGCGCAGGGGCTTTGTACAATGGGACATAGTCATACTAAAAAACCGTTCAGGTCTCCCAGGTCCAATAAATGAAAATCTAAATTCTATAATATACAGACACATCCTGTGTGCTTTCACACACAATTGTTGCACCAGTTTGAGGAGGACATGATTATGAGTTTGCTGGCAAGTGGTCCACAAACTTTTGGCTATTAAGTGTATATGCTTTGCTCCGAGTGCCATCCAAAACCGTTTAATTTCTGATTAAAGTATGTATAAATGAAGGTTAGCTAGATGTTGCACAGTTATGAAGCACCCACACTGGCATGCTACCAGAGACCAGTCTCTTTGTGTGTTTTAATCATCAAAACATTGCGCATATTTTCCCATAAAGGTTCACACGGCATATAATTGAACTGGAAGTGTGTGTGTGAGGAGTCAAATATGAAACCTTCAGGACAAACAAAGGTCAAGATCATCTGGTCTTGCATAATGCATTTGCGTCTTTTGTGCATTTGTTCTTAGTCAGTGTTGTGGTAGGTCAAATGTGGTGGTAGTCTGTTTGTTTCCTGGGATATACTTAAATGGTTAGAAACAATGACTGCAGCGGCAAATAAAAACTCCTTGTTTTTAGACTAACTTTAATAATGTAACTGAGGTTAAGGATATTTCAGAGCCACAATTAACAGACTGAACTGAAAGTGTTGCTAAGTTTAATAATAGAAAAGATGTGATGTATTTGGGTTTCACGATGGTGTTGTTAAATCTTTTTAAAAAGACCACATGTTAATTATGTTTAAATCCAAATACAGATAAAGTTATTCTGTTATTTCTCTATACCAGAAGAGGTTTTCAACTTTCAAACTAAAAACTGTAAAAGTAATCAAAGGCACCTTGCACTATCTGCCACTTTTTTTGACATGTTGGCATCCTGTGTGATTACAAAGAAAAGACATCTGTCCTGTGTTATTTCCTATTTTTATTACCCCAAACCCCACTGAACTATTAACTGATCCAGTGTTATTGCTGTTCTAACATCAGACCAAAATCGAGACACATTGAGCAGATCTTGTCAAGATGTTAAACAGAGACCTTCCGATAGAGGACAATTTGTTCTTTTTCAATTTAAGGTGAGAGCAATGCATGAGATAAGTGTGTAAGGATCAGCGGCTTCAGATATAAGGTGGATGTACAGGGAATGAGAAGAGGAGGAGTAGGGGCAGATAATATCGGGCTCCTTGATTTATATGTCACTGGTTGACAGTTGTGAGATGACAGTTGAGGACTGGTGGAATACAGATGCCTACAGATTTGTAAAGATGTCTATTGCCTATGTACAGTAACCGGAGAAAAGTGGATGTAGCTTAATATACTGTTTGTATCTAATCACTATGCTTAAAATTGAATTTTAAGGCTTAAAAATGGTTAAGGTTTTGGATTGGTGGTGGAAAGATCGGGATCAATGTCAAGCTGACTACTAACTGGACAACTGTGGGTTTAATTCACAGCACCACCAAGTTAGGCTGTGCCCCTGAGCACGGCCCTTAACCTTCAATTGCTTAGTTGTATAAGTAAGTTTCTCTGGATAAGTAAAATGTAATTGTAAATGTATTGCCCAATAAGCAAGACCCTCTCCCAGCTCATTGCTGCCCCTGCGTTCTGACCTTAACTTCCTAAGCTGGGGTATGCAAAGGAAATTATTCAATCATCAATACAAACATACAAACAAATTCATTAAAATCAGAGATGAACCAGAGAAGTTTAGAAAAGGACGCCTTCAGATATCGACCAAGTCATCCTGTGTTATTAGACCTGACATGCAACTAACTGGAAAACTAAGAAAACCATCAAAGATGATAAGAAGATGTTTTGACAGCTTAGAAATTAATATTACAGAATGTTGCAGAGTTTAGATATTTGATTAGCCAACCTAGCAGTTTCTGTGGAAATTGTAATAATAATTATACTTATTATTTATACAGTCGTTTTAGCTAGCTTATTAATGTAGGTTGGCTGGTCCGTACAAAGTTATCTCACTGCTTTCCTTTGGCAACCTTTGATAGGTTTATATGCACAGGACGTCACTGCTGTCTCACGAGATGCACCTGCAGGGTCAGAAGTAATTTTCCTATATAGAAATTGCAAGCAGAAACTCAAAATGCCTATGTTTTGCTTTGTTTATAGATGCGCAAATCGATAAGACATAAAAAATAATAGGAGCTTTCATCATGACTCATAAATGAAGTTTCCAAAAATGGATTAAAAAATGTAGGAAAAAGTGGCTTAAAAACCTGAATATGTAAATTAAATATCCTATCTTATGTTGATATAAAATTAGCTTTTCTGTACTTTGTTAAAATTTAAAAACGGAGTGTGACACCACGCAGTGACACTGCCTACAAGGAGACTGAACACAGCTGAGCGGCGCAGTAAATATTTCTGGCTCATATATTTGGTGCATCCCCACTTTATTATATGTTTATTTATTATATTTTATTATGTTTAACAGATACTATAAGCACTACACCACACTCAGGTGACCATGAATAAGTTACCCTGCCATGCAATTGCACTGAGCTGCAGTGAGTTTTACAATAATCCATGCCTTTAGTGGAGTTTTGGTGGATCTTTAAGCGTGGTTAACCTAATAAAGTAAGGTAAACAACCGCAACACTAACATTGAGAGGCTCAGCAGCGTTCAATGCTTGTTGTTTGCAAAATAAGCAAAAAAATAATGTGTTGTGATTCTGGAGCCCCTTTGTGCTGAGATCTTTGACCCATCTACGCTTTCCCTTTATTTTTTAAAATGTGAAAAAAATAAGGTAGTTTTTATATCCACTGCCTCGATGGTAAGCAAACATTTTACGTCGGCAGGGAATTTGCACCTCTTCATGATGTAAGGATCACCTCATATATATTTCAATGATTTTCTGTGTATAACATACTTTCTAAACTGCTACAATATAAACTTCCTTGCATGTCTTCCATTGTGTTTTTTTTTTACTTCCAGCCGTCTGTCTGGGTTTCTTGCATCATCAGAAGGACGTCAGCTATCATCGACTGCTTTTTTTTCGTATTATATTTAATAACTGTATCTTATTTCACTCTTAATGTAAATAACTATATATTGGTTAAACATTTTACTTTTTTGTCAAGAATTACCCTTAATATATTCTTTTACAACTTTTAAAGTACAATCTTCTCTTTTATTGTGCATAAGAATCTAAATATTTTAGCTAGTACTGAGTAATTCTGTTCATTGCTCTAATGTGGTCTTGAAGAAAGCTGCATATTACCTTATAAAATACACTAATCTTTAGATAGTAGTATATCCCTAAATGTAATCTAAGATTTTCTTAGGAGAACTGGCAGCACAGACTCTCCACAGTTAAGTTCTTTGCTTTTAAGATTTAGGAAATTTCAGATTATTGAGTTTGGTGAAAGAGAATGAGGTCACAAAGGACTATAATAATAAAACAATATACTTAAAAAAAACAAATAGTAATAATACAATAAGATACACATGAAGCTTGAAAATAGAATAGAACTCCTGAAATTACTGCCTTCAATACACACACTATTAAGGATGAGCAAAATTTTTCAGATTCCTTTTCTTTCTCGAGTGCCAACTGAACATTGCTGGCTGTAATCCCCGGCCTGCTCGCTGGGGTCATGGATGGAAGAACTTGGGGCATTTACACTTTTGATTTTTGGCCAAAGTAATCAAAGCATTTTGACCTTGTTGGAATTCGCTACTTATTGAAAATTATTCTAAAGCAATTACAAAAAAAAAAAGCAAAGACAAAAGTCTGTGGAATAGAGAAGGGTAGACAAATTTCTAGAAAATCAATACGCAACATTTATTTGTATAAGATTTATACTTACAGTCTGACTTTCCCCATTTTGTATATTAGAGTAATAAACTACTGTATATATGCAAATAAAATGCAATACTCTTTCATTTAAGGTGGAATGTCCTAGCAATTTTTTGCCACAGTAATGTAATAATGTGGTACGTATCAAGGTACGTTACTCAGAAATGCCAGGACACAGGGTTTCCAACCAGAACATTATCCAAAGCATAACACAGCCCCCGCCTTCTTTACATAGTACATCCTGGTGCTGTCTTTTCCCAAGGTAATCAACTCACAGACACAAGCAGTGGACATTGCACTCTAACCGATCTGCTGCGATGCATTCCCTTATGCAGCATGTGCTTCAATAGCTTGTTTGTTTGGTCAGAACAGATGGGCTAGTATTTGCTCTCCACCTGCATCAATGAGTCTTGGTTGCCTATGACACTGATTGTTTGGTAGATACTAATGCTGCATTTGGAACACGTTACAATAAATGCTTTTGTGGAGAAGCCCTGACTCTTAAGCTTTGATCAACATTGAGAAGTGACTTTACTTGTTGCCCAATAAAGTTGCAGCTGTACAATACTAGCCATACATTAAACTTTGTTAAATAAGGCATCCATTTGGAAACTACCTGATGTAGGTTGTTCTAGCATTAGCAATTTGTAGCTAAGCTCTCACCTTTAAATCTAGTTTATAAACTAAGAAATAAGATGAAATGATGCTTGTACAAGTTCTACTTCATCGTTACTGAAAGTCATAATAAATAAATATTTTAAAGTCCTGTTAACATACTTCCTCTCAAAATAAGACAATATATTTAAAGGAGGAAAAGGAATAAATCTACAGGAGAAAATCTATATTGACATAGATTAAATGTGCAGCAGGACCAGGATTGGTGTCATAAGCATTGCCCTCGTCTGTGGTCGAGCACATAACAGTTGCCTACTGTTAAAGGAAAAAGTCTTGCTTGGCCCCACCGTGGGCTGCTTCCTGTCTGTCTCCTCTGGTGTTTATATATGGATTAGCGTAGGCTCAGACTCAACATCACGCCTTTATTTACAGGAAGGAGAAGATGAAGGCAAATCAATGGCTTAAATTAGAGGTAAAAAGGGTTTGTCTGTTTCAAGGTCACAGCTAAATGTGTTGACTTGTTACCTCTCCTGGTTCCTTAGTCAGGAACAGTTCAATCCATGTGAGAGTGTTGATCATTTTGTTTGCTTTATTGGCTGTGTGGCTAACCACAGCGTCATCCACACTGGGAGTTACCAGCTTTCAATTATGCAAGTAGACCACAGGAAATGAACCAGTGCCACAAAGTGGGGGACGAAAAAGGCTTCAGCGGAAATGTGGACAGCTGACCACACTGTGAATCATAGCCTTGGTGTAGTAAATTTGCAAAGAAAAACAATCAATTTGAATTTAGATGGTATTTTTTTTCTTGTTTATTATCAGAAGACAACAAAATCATTCTCACTGTAAATTCGGGGCTATATTTGTTAAAGAGAACTAATTTCTGATACAGTTTCTTGATTAAAGTATCAGAAAGTTTCTAGCAACACACAATTAATACCTCTGTCAAATAATATTATATACCATATTCACAATATGACCAGAAGCTTGAGGACACCTTAACATTACACCTACATAAGACCAAACGTTTGCAACACAGACAGAGACTATGTAGGAATGTCTCTATATGTTGAAGCCCTATAGTACTGAAATTACAAGTTCCAAACACCGTTCCAGCATGACACCTAAACTCATTAATACTATTGTGGCTGAATAGGCCAATCTGTAAAGAAGTGATGTTTAAAAACATAGATAGAAGTTGTGTATAGTGTATATGTTGCCATCAGAAGATGCTAGTTTTACTAGTCTAGTATAGGTGTGTAATATTATTATGTCTAGTACAGGTGTGTAATATTAATACTATAATGATATGAGTAACATTAGTATGTTTTGAGGACATTCATACTGAAAACATCTTGTCAGTATAAAAGCAGATGACACTCCA
Organism: Bagarius yarrelli; assembly: GCA_005784505.1. Lineage (NCBI taxonomy): Eukaryota > Metazoa > Chordata > Actinopteri > Siluriformes > Sisoridae > Bagarius > Bagarius yarrelli. Next base: position 1,635,593 of record VCAZ01000066.1, read on the forward strand.
GTTTCTACTGATCTTGTTTGCGTAGGTCTTTTTTTGCCCTCAAAAAAACTGTTTTATAGAGTGGGTTGCACTTTGGGGCTGTTGATCAGAAGTCATGATAAGTCACGTTTGTTTAAAATAATAAATGAAAAAATTTATATATATATAAAAAAAATAAAAATAAAGGGAACACTAAAATAACACATCCTAGATCTGAATGAATGAGCATCAATCAGTCCATAGCATGAATGCCTTCGTCTTGCAGGAACTGCTGACACACTCCACCCCACATGAGGTCTAGCATTGTCTCGCATTAGGAGGAACCCAGGGGCAACCGCACCGGCATATGGTCTCACAAGGGGTCTGAGGATCTCATCTCGGTACCTAATGGCAGTCAGGCTACCTCTGGCGAGCACATGGAGGGCTGTGCGGCCCTCCAAAGAAATGCCACCCCACACCATTACTGACCCACTGCCAAACCGGTCATGTTGGAGGAAATCTGTTGCAGGCAGCAGAACAGTCTCCACGGCGTCTTCAGACTCTGTCATTTCTGTCACATGTGCTTAGTGTGAACCTGCTTTCATCTTTGAAGAGCACAGGGCGCCAGTGGCAAATTTGCCAATCTTGGTGTTCTCTGGCAAATGCCAAACGTCCTGCACGGTGTTGGGCTGTAAGAGCACAACCCCCACCTGTGGACGTCGGGTCCTCATACCACCCTCATGGAGTCTGTTTCTGACCGTTTGAGCAGACACATGCACATTTGTGGCCTGCTGGAGGTCATTTTGCAGGGCTCTGGCAGTGCTCCTCCTGTTCCTCCTTGCACAAAGGCGGAGGTAGCGGTCCTGCTGCTGGGTTGTTGCCCTCCTGCGGCCTCCTCCATGTCTCCTGGTAGCACCTCCATGCTCTGGACACTACGCTGACAGACACAGCAAACCTTCTTGCCACAGCTCGCATTGATGTGCCATCCTGGATGAGCTGCACTACCTGAGCCACTTGTGTGGGTTGTAGACTCTGTCTCATGCTACCACTAGAGTTAAAGCACCGCCAGCATTCAAAAGTGACCAAAAACATCAGCCAGAAAGCATAGGAACTGAGAAGTGGTCTGTGGTCACCACCTGCAGAACCACTCCTTTATTGGGGGTGTCTTGCTAATTGCCTTTAATTTCCACCTGTTGTCTATTCCATTTGCACAACAGCATGTGAAATTGATTGTCAATCAGTGTTGCTTCCTAAGTGGGCAGTTTGATTTCACAGAAATGTGATTGACTTGGAGTTTTTATTGTGTTGTTTAAGTGTTCTCTTTATTTTTTTGAGCAGTGTATATATATATATATATATATATATATATATATATATATATATATATATATATATATACAGTAAATATGTGGTGTATATTGTTATCTTTAAAGCTAAAATGAAAAAGGATGTAAAATCTGGACGGTAATAAAAAGAGAACAAGAACAAAAGGATCAGACTGTGTGTAGGATTATACATACTTGCTATATAATGGGTTTCTTATTTATTAATGATTCCATACAAAAAAACAGACATATCAACAACCATTTTTTAGCCTTAGTCGGTTAACAGTATTAGTATATTCCAGAGTGGACTTTTCCTTATTACACCCCAGACAGTGTTGAGAAACTTCAAATGACATATTCTGTGAGTTACTGCCAAGTCACTATTACATGTCATAAAGACAATTTGCCCAACATGTGGACTTTAGAAAAATAAAAATACGTTGAAAGTTTTTTTTAATTTTTTTTTATGTTGAAGTGACATCAGCGCCTGTGTAAAACCGAGCGCACTTTGAGATTAAAGACTGAGTTACGAGATTTAACTTTTTTACACTGTACTAAACTGCAGGGTTTTTTTTTTTTTTTTTTTAAAAATTGACGTTTTTTTTTACCCAAGTTATAAAAACAAAGCTCTGAAAAACTGGTTCATTGCAGTTTTTTTTTTCACCGAGGTTCTAGAAGACTTACAAGTTGTGGGACTCTGGATGGCACAGGACACCATACAACAATTTACATCAATGGTATTTAAAGACATAGCCATGAAAACTAGGGGTTCTGAGGGTGCTGCTGCAGCACCCCATATCAACTCCCCATCAAAAACCCTGACCCATCCCTGCCGACAAGGTAGGAAATATGTTAAAAATCCCCTACCGTGGCACCGCCAAGCAACATCAAACCATGCCCATCAGAAACCCCCTTAATAAAATATGTTACTACAGCCATTTTTTTTTTTAAATTTTCCACACACAGAGTGGAGGCAAGAATCAAATTTCCAGTCATACACGTCTGGGGCAAATGTTTAAATTAATAATCAACTCACCTTCCATTCCTTTTCCCGAAGGACAGACAAACTATACCGCCTAGTCTCTGTTCATTATATCATCATTTATATATATAGCACTGTCTGTTATGAACACAGACCAGGTGGCTTATTTACTGGACAGGATCAACAAAATCAGCTAAAAATATTAGCCCAGGTTGGTAGTCCAAGCATTGCTCCACTTTTACCGATTCAAATGAATTAACTTTCACTTATAGGCTCTGTGTGACTCTACAGACTGCACCTTAAGGAAATCAAATATTCAATATTTATAACTTTTATACTAATCCAGAGCGACTTTTTACACAACTGATCAAATGGGGTTGAGGGCCTTGCTTAGGGGCCCAGCAGTGGCAACTTGGTAGTGTTGGAAATCGAAAACCTGATCTTCCAGATAGCAGTCCATCAGCTCAACCACTGCACTACCACTTCCCAGTAAACCCACCCCGAAATACACATGCACATTTAATGCAGAAGTGGATACGAACCTGGAACCTTCTTGCTGACCAATAAGCCACCGTGCTGTAAAGAAGAGTACATTACTCTAACCTAATTCGTCGGAGACATAACATTTACATTTAAATTTATTTGACTAAGGACAGGTTTTTTACCAAGACCAGTAAAACAAAGTATTTCAGCCTGGTGTCATTATCAATTCAGTTCAACTCAACTCAATTTAATTTATTTTAGTTTTATTTGTATAGCGCTTTTTACAATGGCTATTGTCTTAAAGCAGATGTACACAATCAAAGATAATTATAAAATGTGAATGAAACAAAAATCAGCTTGTCCCCGATTGTCCCCGAAGAGCAAGTTGAAAGCAGTAGAGAGGATCGGAGCTGTTCATGAATAGAGATGTACTGTATATGTAAAAGTTTATATAAAATATTTAAACATTTTGACAGTGTTTTATTATGCATGTGAAATTAACACAAAAGACTTTTAGCTTCCTGAACACATCGAAACAAATAACTTTGGCATTTTACACTGCATGACACATTACACGGTGCACTGCAGGTAAAAGAACAGCTCCGGGCAAATGTTACTCATAAACTATAGACTCACAGAAAGGTTGAAAAGTTTGATTTTAACATATTAGTCTGCATTAACAATACCTAATCGTTCCATCCTTTATCTCTGTGTCAGAGCGGCTTTAAGCATTCTTTTTAAGCACACTGCAAAACAAGCACATGAAAATATCCCGATTATAGTGATTTTAGTGAACATTTTAAAAGGTCGCCATAAACCTAAAGATCCAAATTCAAACGTTGTAAATCTTAAATGTAAATGTAACTCCCTAAGTACCCTAACAGTCTGTTACCACTAATAAAATAGATCTCTTGGGGCCCCCCAAAGCACTTGGGTCCCTAAAATCGTCGTACCTGCCCCTGGTCCCAATACTTTTGTCTATAGAGTATTGCATTTAATAAGCAGTAGATTGCTGTATATAAAACCATTTTCAACACATCACTGCTCAACTATGATTATTATAAACAATATAAACATTAAGCTAATAATCAAACACTTGTGCACTTGAAAGAGAAATTAATTCAGTACCTAATGTAGTAACAACATTTTCCCTCCAGCTGCATCGACTGCCTTTGTTGCTGCATTGCATGATTAATAACAACGACAGGATGCTTTGGCAAATGAAATTAATAAGAATTGGATGTAAGCATGGCACAGAGAGTAAAAATATATTCTGTATGCCGCTGCCTTGTGTGCAGATAAAAATAGGATATTCATTTAAGTCTTCTTATTCAGGTTATTGTTTACCTTCTCAAAATATTTGTTCACATAGAGCAGCAACCGATTACCTCCTCCACCCAATGGAAAACTGATTAAGTCTTGGCAAGCATTTAAGTGACAGCTTTGGTAAATAAAAGATCAAATACAGATAAGCAGATTTATCATCAAGTGGAAACGATGGCACAGCAAAGTGACAGTCTGTGATTTAGGAAGATTTTAACACCTTTTTAACAGAAGGTGAGTGACAACATTGAGCACATTTTTCCTCCCTGTTTCAGTTTAAAGACGACATCATTTTCATCATTATTTTTTTGTATTAGAAAATAAAGGCTGATCTTCAACAATAAAAAACTGTGCACAACTTGATTGATGCCTGCTTACTATTCATTCCGGTGCTATAGAAGAAAGAGAAAAAACGAATGCACTGTAAATGTTTCCTTTGGGTGAAAGAATATTTGTGGTGGACAATAAATCTTCGGTTGTTTATTTTGACAGTAAAGAATACAGTCTGCATAATGTGTGTAAAACCAAGCCGGGTGTATCTGCTACTTTAAGTCTGCTCCTTTAGGCATCAAGTCAGCGTTAAAACACGCAGGTAAAGGTGGGGGAAGTGGTAGTGCGGTGGGTAAGGTGTTTAACTGCTAATTGGAAGATCTGGGTATAAGTTCCTTAGCCTCCAGTTACTCAGTTGTATAAAACGGATAAATGTCAGCATGTGGGTCTTGATGCCATGTGATCTGCAGCGCAAATGTAGTATTTATGACAGGTTTTTAAACTTTAAGTGTCTTTTAAGTGTAAAATGTTCAAAGATTTCACAGTACACATTTATTTTATAAACCTAATTCAAGCATTTAAAAAATAGCTAAATGTGTGCATTAATATTTCGTTTTTTAATGCACACATCACAGAGAGAACACACTGGGTCAGTTATAGGTTGATAAAATTTTGATTGAATTCAAGTGACCGAGATATTTGCTATTTCTGTGCAAAAATAAATAAAAAAAAGTGAAAGAGAGACAAAGAGAAAGAGAATCAGAAAAGAAGAATAAAATCTTACATATAGTTTACATACAACTATTGGGTTTTTCACTATATCATGATTTTATTATAAACCTACATTGAATGTAGGGCTGCACCGATACTGAAACTGGTATCTGTATCAGACTCGATACTAAGGTCATGTACTCGTGGTCGACACCTCTTGTGACATCAATGACAAAAACTTTAGTAGCAGCGACAGAATATCAGACTCAGCGGTGTGGTAAATTTTAAAATGATTGATAACCAGCTAAGCATTGCAGACTGAGGTAACGATATTGGCGAGTACCAGGCAAAAATTATGAGTACATAAAATGGTCCCTAATTAAAGGTGCAGTCGGACATCTCGGAACACGCTAACTGTAGCCTGATAGCACTGAAAGTGTATGTCCCACCCTTGCCATTCGAAGCCACAGCTCCTGAAAGCATGAACGCACACAGACCAGACGACCTGAGAAATAAAGAATATTACTACAATATATCATGTGTCATTCACAAAACTTTATAGTACAGTTAGTAACAGTACTAAAATACTAAACATTAAAATAGTACACGATTACACACTGCTTTGGTTGAGCCAACTCATAAAGATACATATAGGTAGATAAGATTACTACATAAGCAGGTAGGAAATCCTATTATAATGTTTAAATGCAACATTTTTATTGTAAAGAACATTTTCTGGTTTTACGCCCTCTACAGAATATATAAATACACATAAATACATTTAGACCACTTCACTTAATGATCGCTATCGAGATGTGAACAGACTCTCAACCAGCAGAACAAAAAAATGTTTCTGAAGACAATCATCTATTATATCTTTAGGTGAATTAGAGTCAGTATGATTAATTCATGTAGCACGAATCAATTATATTGTCAAGTATGTTGGCTCTAAAAGAAACACTGAATATACTATTATATTAAAGCAATTACAACAATGTGGTGGGATTGTGTAGTATCAAAAGCTGTTTCAGTACATCAGAACTTTTAGTTTGAATTCTCAGCCCAGGTGTTTAAATTACACACTCAAACCTTTTTGCATGTACAGAATCTCATTGTGTTAACGTTACCCGATTTAATCGCCGTGAACTTGTAGACTTATTTAAATTAGATTTTTCTTCAGTAAATGCAGATCTGATTTGCTAAATACTGTTTTAGGAAACCATTCTGTTTATATGCTCTTTACTTTTAATACTAAATGCCATTAAACGACACTTTTTTATCACGTGTAATGCATGCATCATGTATTCATTTCTCTACTGCTCTTCCACGTTCTCTTATCTATTATTACTATGTCCAGTCTTCTTTTCTTTTACTAGCTTTAGTTCCTTGTGCTGGATTGTCTCGAGGGCTTTTTTTGCACAGTCTGCACCTTGAGTCTTGGCTGATATTGTATAAAACACAGCTGCGTTGATTAATCTACTGCTTAAAGCTGGGTCTTGTGTTTCTGTGATTAGTGCTGGCATGCTAGCCTCCAAAAAAAGGTGATGTTTAGGTGAAGATTTGTGTTAGACAAATGATGGTGTCGTTAGCAATTTTGGGCCCTTTGAAAGAATAGGAGTATCACATCTATTCCGCACCAAACAGTATTAAATTACTGTTAAAACTGTTACTACTTATAAAACAGGTCTGTGGGGAAGACCAAAGTGCTTGGACCCTTGGAATAATCCTAACTTTCTGTCCTTCGAGTGGCAACTCCGCAAACAGTATAAATGCCCCCCTTTGAGATATGTGTTTATACGGTTTTGTTATGTATTTCAGTGATGCTAGACTATGGGAAAAAATATAGAATCTGAGCGATACAGAAAAGTGTTTGTGCTATTATAATAAGCTCTCCAAGGTGATGCAGGTCCCTGAGACACAGAGACACAGAACACTTTTTGTCTTTTAGTAATAAGACAAAACATTGCTTTCTGCAGCATAGGATAGAGAGGATATTTAGACTTGAATTAAAATAATGATAAACATATTTATTAAATACACAGCCTGTGGTGATTTAGTACTGCGGTTTGTGGGTGTCATAAGTAACGTGTGCATATCCCTTATGCTTCTAATATCTCGAAGGCTGTCTTTGCTCAGGCTGGTTAATGTTTGCTTTTGGAGCAGCAGGACATGGAAAATGACTTCAGCCGAAGGCCACTTATAAGCTTTTATAATATCTCTCTCCTAAACAATAATACAAAGGAAGACAGTAATTAGGTCTTAGCTGTATTACTCACCATCTGCTTGTTCTCCATTATCCCTTCAACCCGCCCCTCTTGCTTTCTAATTCTTATCTCTTTTTACATTTTCTCCTAATTGTCTCCTTTCCACTCGCTTCAACTCACGCTGTAATCCTACTTCTGTCCATATTTCACACCACACAAAGAAAAGATGATGAAATCCTGTAAATCCTATCTGGTTCATTCTTTCATGAGAATTTAATCTTCTGTTTAAGCTGAGTTCTCCATGGGAGTTCGACTTGCAGATTTATAAATAATAAACGAATTTGGAATTTCACTATTTAATTCACAAGTGCTCTCATGGAACTTGCCATAGAAAGTAACAGATTTAGATTTTGACATTGACAAGTTAAATCTTTATCATCAGTTTCTTACATGAGATTCTGTTTGTGTAATGAAGAGTAAAAATAAGGAGTAATGATAATTTATCTTTAAAAGCATTTAGGATGTTTTAATTAAAACTGCTTGTCTGTAATAAATCTGTAAATAACAAACACTTTGTTTGTGCTGCTTTGGGTAAGATCTTTGAATGTAAATTTTTCTTTAATGTGATTTTTTTTGATGGCAGCAAGATCTCAAAGCGCTTCAACTCAAGAAAACACGTGCAAATAGAAAAAAAAAATCTTCGTCAATTTAAAAACAGATTTGTTGCAAATCCTTACAACAGGACTAGATGCAGAAACTAGCACAGACCACAAAGGAAATGTTTCAAGGGGCTCCTAAGGGGATTTCACAGTTAATTGTGTAATTTGTCAGATTAAATAGGCTAATAAAAATACCTTTTAGTTCACTGACAACACCACTGATCGATAGCCACTAAAAACAATAAGCAGGTCCCATCCAGGTTTTGTCTTTTTTGAGGGATCCCCATAAAACATTGTCACTGCGGGCTGTGGTAGCATTTTTTGTATATTATTGTAACATAACCAATAAACATACACAGTCACAGACTAGCTGTTTCCTATTCAGGCCATACAGCATGAGCAAATAAAAAAGAGCATTTTAATTACATTGCAGACAGGTTATTTACAGAGCTGCAAGATGCAAGAAGGTTCCACCATGCAGTAGGGTTGTCTGGAAATGGAGTCAGTCCACCTCTAAAACATGGTCTAAGACCAGTCATTTCAGCATGCGCTTGAAAGCAATTGCTGTTTTCACACCTGCCTAAATTCATCTCTAAGGTTACGTATGTAACTCCGGTTCCCCAAGGTAACAGGTTGCTGTGTCAAAAATGCTATGGGAATGCTTCCTGTGTGACCACAGTCTTGAAGTGTGTGTGGAGTCACACCAATTACAAGGCAAAATGTCACAATCACGGCACATCATGGGTGGGGTGACGTCATCGACCAAGAAGTACACAGACAACATCCAGCCACAGTAAGTCAGGCTTCACATAGTACATAGACACAGATGCCAGTTGTATGGTTAGGTGACTCAGCGTCTCTTTGGGCAGACTGGAAGCTCTTTCCTAGCTGCTCCAGAACAGACAAATAACATATGCGGTCAATGAGCAGTAGAGAAGGTTTGCCCTTTCCTGGTCTGCATGCCTGTTAGTAGGCATCTTGGGTCTGTACCCAGACCAAAGAGTGCAAAACCCTGGTGCAATTTCCAGGCATTAGGGTGAGGTAGACAGCGCTTTAAGATCTCAGATTCTACAGAGAGGAAAACATTAGCAGGACACTGTCTTTAGGGTCAGGTGCTTAACCAAATATTTCACACTGCTTGCATCCAGTCCGGGGGCCTTCCCATAGAACCTAGCCCTTAGGTCTGGTTGATCAGGGTGTCCCTGAAGCCTGGGATGACCTGAGTCATGTCCGCCAAAGGTTGCTAGACACCTGACGAGAACCGTAATAGGCCAGGCTAGCTGACAATGGACTGGGGTGCTGCTCTTCTCAAGGTAACACCCTCTGTGTAGGGGGTTGTTTCCAAAGGCCCGTCCCTCAAGGTCATGGGCCATTTCTTCGCAGCACTTCTACTCTGGCAAATGGTCCTCATAGCTGTCGTCCTAGAGGAGAAGCCTGGAAGAGCGAAAAACTGTCCTCAAGGAGAGAAACTGCAGCGCATGTTCAAAAACAAGGGTTATAAAGGATGTGACAGAACTTCAGAGACTTAACTGGAAAAAAGATGAGTTGATCTACTCACAAATAATATACAAATACACTAAATTACTATTTACCTGATAGTTCATAATACATTATTCTTATATATATATAGATAGATAGATATCTATCTATATATATATATATATATAGATATATATATATAGATCTATCTATATATATATATCTATATATATATATATATCATCTTTATTGTTTGTGTGCCCCCACTCCTTCTCTTTTGTTTGGAGTGCTTGGTTTTGTTGAAGCCCAAGGGAGGAGACCCAGGCTCTCAGCAAACCTACATAATGCGTCTGAAATTTCCAAGAGAACCCAAAAATAGCTTCCCTATGGCTTTGCTCTCAGAGGTCCAGTTTCACAGTGCTGCCTGCTAGACACCCATGCCATGCCGGATGAGGAAACACATTGAAATTGCCCCTTTTAATGTATCTATAAGCTGATAATGACAGCCCTGTAAAAGAGTAAATGGAAAATGCAAAAGGATCTTGCCTTTGCCGCTATGCTGATAGAGAACAAAGCTGTGGCTTTCAAAAGGGACATTTGCATACATAAATGAAAGAGGAAAAGTACAGACTGTGCTATGTCTAACTGCCCCCCCCTTCTCTCTTTCTCTCTCGGTCTGTCACTCTTTATCAATATTCCTTTCACCCATTTTTCTATTTTGACAGATTTGATTTGTCACAGTACCACCTGTAAAGGTTTCATGAGATTGGTTAGGTATTAATGAACAAACTTTCTAACTGCATAAGTCTAACACGTTTAAAACAGCTAATCTGAATAAAACTCGCAAACATAAAAATATGCTGTATATTATCAGAAAGATTTGTTAAGTCAAGCAGATCTGAATAAATATTTATATAAATGTGAAGCTCTGTTTGTGCATTTCATGTTAAATTCCTTGGGTTTAAATTTGTAATCACACTGACTATAAGAATTAGTTATAGGCAAAGAGTCCTTGTTGAGCCTAATAAAAACCTCTACAGCGCTTATAAAATAACATTGTACTTGGCATGGCTTATGGTGGACTTGGTGATAATTATACTTAATAGTGCCTTGAAGTATAAACAAAACAATTTTTTCAAATAAATTTTGAAATACTGTCATAAACCAAGTTATACGCTTAAAACGTTCCTCTTTTGTTAGTCATCCATTAAAAGTATGACTATACAGTATAATTTTATTGTCTCTCAGCCTTCACCTGGTAAATGTATGAAAAAAACGAATTAAATGTTATTACCAAAAATCATAAAAAAAGGAAATTATGTAATTATGTCATTTTTCCTTCTAATTTTTTATAATATTTTAAAGGGCATTAAGTGCTATTCTGTTACTTAAATTTTAGATTAAAAGATAATTATGGGATAAACTCGTCTACTTTCAGCCCTGTAAATTCTTTGGAACAGCGCTTTCCAGCCTTCCGATGTTAAATTGCTTAATGATAAATTTAAGTCAATTTAAAGACTAAATAACACTCTAATCATAAAATCAACCGGACAAAACGATCTTTTAACAAAATTAATTTGGTCAAACATACAAAATTAACTGAAAAGGAGCAGGATAAATGGATGAGGAAAGAGAGATTTGTTGCATTAAGGAAGCTTCTTAATCTCACAAGATGAGGCTCTTTTTCACTGGCGTAATTCCCATGAGCAGGAAAGCGAGAGAGAGATTGAGAGAGAGAGAGCGAGAAAGAGTAAAGCAGTGGGCTGTTCAGACAAGCATGATTGAAGATGCAATACTTTGAGGTGGCACTCGTTCAAAGTCAAAGTATAACACCAACAAACTAAATTAGACAGCATTCGCCATGTGTCAGCATTCAGTGAGATGTTATGGTCTGCACACAGAGCTTCTCTGGAGCATTATTTCCCTTGAGCATCGCTTATCAACGTACACTTTTTCAAAGCCTCTAAGGTTGTGATACCGTACAAAGTAAAGACAGTATATTACCAATACTTGTAATATATCATTACAGTTGGTTTAATATGATCAGCAAATACTTATAACTGATTACTTCTCTGTACTTAATCATAATAAAAAAAAAAAAACTTACGTGACATAAAATATCTTTATAAATCATATATATAAACAACATGTTTTTTATCATCAGAAGTCATTACCACTCAGCACAGCCCTGATCATATATATTTATATATAAAAGAATTTATCAGTATAGTTAACTTAATGTGCATGTATATAAATACAGTTCCATATTTGTGTTTTTGCGTATGTATTTTTTTTTCTGGGTATGTGGCTGCTTGCCCTGTTCCCGGAGGTTTGGAGGCAGAAATGCAGACAAGTGGGTGTATGTGGTCAGAGTGTTTTGGTTGATCGTTTAACTTTCCATTGGCTGTAGTCTAAAGGCTGCTTTCTGAAAAATGTTTTTCAAAATGTGAAAAAGGGATTTACTAAAAGGGCACTGGCCTGCCAATGAGTTATGACTGTTATTTTTTTTTATTTTTCTTTTGCCTGGTAGCAGACGAGGAGTGTGCTCATATTGCTACATGGGGCGGGAGGCTGAGCGGAGGGAGGGGGAGGTAATTCAGGGCTTAGTAATATTCAGAGCCGGTGTGTAGGCAGTCGCTTTTCCCCCTTAATTACACACGGGAGCGTGGATTGACATGTTTCACCTCTTCATGCTGCTGTTTCTGCTGCATACTTGGTGTGGCCTCATACTTTGTGGGGTAATTGTTGGCTTAGCAGCGCGCAGTTGGAGAGTGCACAGTTCCACTACATCCAAATGTCACAGCAGCAAGAGGCAAGGCAACAGAGAATCACTAACTGCCTGAGAAGAGCATTTCGGAGCAGTCTGGGTAACCTAAGGAAGGGGTTTATTCTCTGAAAGGTCTTTGCTGCACAACTGGCAAATGGCGTCATCAAAGTAACTAAAGATTCACTCAAAGTTCTGTTATTGTCAGAAATGCAGCCCATACTGTTCATTCTGTATTGTAGCCTGGGAAATAAAGCGAAACCAATATAGTAATTGTCACTAATTTAGCAGAAGGATTGGGCTGCTGCAAATATAATCGGAGACAAGCGATTTCTTTTCTAAGACGCTGTTACTTTTTCAGGGACTATCAAGCAGAACTGATTCACTTTTTATTTAATGTGGCAGACTATGCTGATAAAGCACTTTCAAGTAATCTACAGCCTTTTCTCTTACGTAAAACAGCTAACTTTAAATTGGCCAGATAAAGTTTAAATGAAGTACTTGCAAATGCAACTTAGGACAACAGAGGGCAGGAAGCAGTTGAGAGAGGTATTGGTTTTTTGTAATTGGCAAGCTTTTTTTTGTAGTGTTACATCAAGCTCATCGTATGGAGCTGGCCGCCGTCGCACACTGAACTATGGGTGATGAAGGGCTTAATGGGTCTATAACTCATTTAGCCAGCCCAGCAAAGCACAGCAGAGATAGATCCAGTTTCCTCTTTGATGAATGAGCAAATCTCTGTTTTTATGGGAATGGGAGGGAAAAGGAGGGTTTCAGTCAAAACCACAGGACATTCATTTCATGCCGGAGCTAGTAGCATTATTAGACAGAGTCCCCCCTGACATTGACATTCCATTGGCTGGTAGTACAGGAGAAGGATGACACTCATAAGCCGAGCTGATGGCAATAATGGTTATATTTGTAACAGTAATATTGTGGTCTCTTGGAAACTTTTATGGCTCATAGCTGACGCACCGTGGATATTAAATTGCTGGGGAAAAACTTTTAGTAAGTTTACTTTATGTCTCAGGGAGGCTTGGGTTGCATCGATCTTTAAGGTGCTTGGTTCATTGGGTACATTGAAATGTATGGATTTTTAGCTATAAGCAATGCTGTGCCACATTATTTAAGCTACATGCCAACTCACATCTCCATCTGGCATGTTCTTCTTCTTCTTTCCACACTTAAGTAAGATATATTATCATGCCAACTGCGTGCTCTTTCAGGAACTGCGCAATCTTAAGGTAGGCTGTCTCACATCACATCTTTGCCTTGTGTTTAAATAGAAAATATGCAAATTTAGCAGTTTTGACTATAAAAATGAAGTAATAGAGAAATAACATTTATGTCTGGTGCTTCACTTGCCTTTCCTGACCGCACATTGCTGTGAGCATTTATTAATTTTCATTACTAATTTTTATTTTAATGTTTTGTATTTGCACTATGCACTTCATTTACACAGTATTATGCACCTTCGACGCTTAAAATAAGACCTGCTGTTAGGTAATTACTTGCTGTTTACCTAGGGTACATTGACATATGGCGTTTGCTGTTTTCTAGGCCAAGACATGTGTATGTGATATGACAGCCTACTTTAAATATAGATGCATACAGTCAAGTTGCTAGAACAGCTCCTCGCCCTTACATTTTCATCCTCCATATCTACAGAGAAGAAAAACGTCCTCAGCAGAATATAACCAAATAATTATTGCACAGTTGAGTTGTTCCTGCTTTGGCTTACCGCCTGACGCACCTCCACTGGTGCCATTAGGTCAGCTGCAAAGTGGAGGTCGCCGATCACTGATGTTTTGCCCCCTAAACCAGTACATCTCCCGGCGGGGACCACCTGCAGCTACCTTTACAGGGGTGTTGGCCCTCACCCATAATGCATTCTCCGGAGCCACAGCCAGAAGCTCGCTTTCTCTGCCTCCTCTCCCAGTTGCTTTTAGCTTTTCGCCGGTTTGACCCTGCCATCCCTGCATTATGGAGCAATTGGACTACTGATGATACCAAATGATGTTAGTCAACAACTAATTTAACAAAAATCCAAGGCCAATCCTAGGAATATACTATGTATATTTATGCATTTTTTCCAGTGTATAAAATGCTTATTTAATGTTATTTAAACCTTATTTCCTCAATTCACTCTTACTAATTTAGCCCTTATTATATATAACATTCATTTTAACTTACTATTATTTAAACCATCTTTTCTATTACTTTATTACTTTAACATTATCTTTACAGTGAATGTAATAAAACAAAATTGCTCAACCAATAAAAATGATTGCTTTATGATAATTGGAATTTTATTCACTTGTCATATATTATGAATTTCCAGTGATCGGAATAACTGCATTCTAAATAAAGTTTTACTAACAGCATTATTTTATTCAATAATAAGTAATCAAAGGAATTACTGTTTTTCCATTATAGCGCTGTTCCTCTTACTGACAATAAAATGCTCCGTTACTATAACCAAGCTCTCTGAATTAAGCTTTCTCATCCATAGCAACCTGCAAAGTTTTTTCTCAGGTGTGTGGGGTGAGGTAGGGCACATTAACTGAAGATGATTGGAGTGTGTGTGTGTTGGGGGTGGGAGACAACCATATAACTAAGTAAGTACATACTTCCTGACCAGTTAAAGAAGTACATACTACAGGAGTTAAAGTGATGGCAAATCCAACACGTTTAAAGGAAGCTTTCAAAGCACTACTTTTCCCTCACTGTGGCGAAAGTCAAGAGTTTTTTATGACCAGAAAGAACAATTTTCTCCACATCAATGACAAGTAATTCTAATCTGATAAAACCCCGGACATAATCACACGACATCAGCAAGTAAAGTAATGTATACAACGCAGCCTTATAATATATATATATATATATATATATACTATATATATATATATATATATATATATATATATATATATATTATATATATATATGTGTGTGTGTGTGTGTGTGTGTGTGTAAAAGTAATTATCTGAATATAGACATAGTCTTTTATGCATTTTTTTAAAATAATGAGGATTTTTATCCAGGTTGTGTGCCAGAGAGACGGGAAGCCTGGAGAATTAGATCTATGCACTCAAGGATTCCGTCAGGTTTCATTTTGTTTCGTCTCCACTAATGCATTCCTACCCTTTCAGTGGGGAAGTAATTGGACAATCAAATGCAAGCTATAGGCGTTTGACCACTGTTGCTGTTATGCCCATGATTAAGTGTTGTCAAATGTCAGTGTCAGGATCGTTTCTCTGAATGAAGCAGGTCTTGTTACAGGCATAAACTGTTACAGACAAAAAAATGTGTGTTTGGATTTTTTTTCTTTACATTTATTCATCTTCGGTAATCACTTTATCCTGGTTGGGGATGCAATTGATTTTAAGTCGTTCCTCCCAGGATGATATGCCACTCCATTGTAGAGCATCCCACACACATGCACAATATTCACTCAAAGCTCGGGGTAATTTAGCAAAGCCATTTACCAGCGACCATGTTTCCGGGTGGTGGGAAGAAACCAAAAAAGTTGTAGGAAGCCCACATGGACATGGATTAGCACAAAAAATCTGCACAAAACACAAGATCAGGATTAAACACTGGACTGTAAAGCTGCAAACCAACTTTAATTTCAAGTTAATTTGTTATATGTAAAGATGTCAGTGACTGTACAATAAATTGCCTAGCTGACGCCTAGGTTTAAAAATAGAATTTATAGGATATACATACAGTATGTCACAGAAGTGAGTACACCCCTTACATTTCTTGTAAATATTTATTATATCTTTTTATGTGAAAACACTAAAGAAATGAAACTCCGCTACAATGTAAAGTAGTGAATGTACAGCTTGTGTAACAGTGTAAATCTGCTGCCCCATCAAAAAACTCAACACACAGCCATTAATGTCTAAACCTCTGGCAACAAAAGTGAGTACACCCCAAGAGGAAATGTCCAAATTGGGTCCAAAATGTCAATATTTTGTATGGCCACCATTATTTTCCAGCACTGCCTTAACCCTCTTGGACATGGAGTTCACCAGAGCTTCACAGATTGACACTGGAATCCTTTTCCACTCCTCCATGACGACATCACGGAGCTGGTGGATGTTGGAGACCTTGCTTTCCTCCACTTTCTGTTTGAGGATGCCCCACAGATGCTCAATATGGTTTAGGTCTGAAGACATGCTTGGCCAGTCAATCACCTTTAACCTCAGCTTCTTTAGCAAGGCAGTGGTCGTCTTGGAGGTGTGTTTGGGGTCGTTATCATGTTGGAATACTTCCCTGTGGCCCAGTCTCCGAAGGGAGGGGGTCATGCTCTGCTTCAGTATGTCACAGTACATGTTGGCATTCATGGTTCCCTCAATGAAGTGTAGCTCCCCAGTGCCGGCAGCACTCATGCAGCCCCAGACCATGACACTCCCACCACCATGCTTGACCGTAGGCAAGACACACTTGTCTTTGTACTCCTCACCTGGTTTCCGCCACTTGACACCATCTGAAACAAACAAGTTTATCTTGGTCTCATCAGACCACAGGACATGGTTCCAGTAAGCCTTGTCCTTAGCCTGCTTGTCTTCAGCAAACTGTTTGCGGGCTTTCTTGTGCATCATCTTTAAAAGAGGCTTCCTTCTGGGATAACAGCCATGCAGACCAATTTGATGCAGTGTGCGGTGTATGGTCTGAGCACTGACAGACTGACCCCCCACCCCTTCAACCTCTGCAGCAATGCTGGCAGCACTCATATGTCTATTTCCTAAAGACAACCTCTGGATATGACGCTGAGCACGTGCACTTAAATTCTTTGGTTGACAATGGCGAGGCCTGTTCTGAGTGCAACCTGTCCTGTTAAATCGCTGTATGGTATTGGCCACTGTGCTACAGCTCAGTTTCAGGGTCTTGGCAATCTTCTTGTAGCCTAGGCCATCTTTATATAGAGCAACAATTCTTTTTTTCAGATCCTCAGAGAGTTCTTTGCCATGAGGTGCCATGCTGAACTTCCATTAACCAGTATGAGAGAGTGAGAGCAATAACACCAAATTTAACACACCTGCTCCCCATTCACACCTAACACTAAGTTTCATGACAACAGGGAGGGAAAATGGCTACTTGGACCCAATTTGGACATTTCCTCTTAGGGGTGTACTCACTTTTGTTGCCAGAGGTTTAGACATTAATGGCTGTGTGTTGAGTTTCATTTCTTTAGTGTTTTCACATAAAAAGATATAATAATTATTTACAAGAAATGTAAGGGGTGTACTCACTTCTGTGACATACTGTACATTATAAATAAAGTGTGCAAATCTCGATGGTTTAGCGGTTAGCACTGATGTCTTACAGCAAAAAGGTCCCAGGGTCGTATCCCCGACAGGGGCCTTTCTGTCCGGAGTTTGCATTTTCTCCTCGTGCTTGTGTGGATTTACTCTGGATACTCTGGTTTCCTCCCAAAGTCCAAAACCATGTGTCAGCTTAACTCTAAATCAGGAGTGAGGGTGATTGTGTGTGGTTGTTTGTCTGTATGTGGTTCTGCAATGGACTGGCCAGGGTTTACTCCTGTGTTTTGCCCAATGACAGTTGGGATAGATTAGGAATAAGCGGTCATAGACAATAGATGGATGAATGGATGGATGGATGGATGGATGGATGAATGGATGGTACAATAAGATAATAACATTAGTCACTATGTGTGTATAGTAGTGTTATAAATAAATACATGTACAGCACAGTAATTATACAGATAATGTGACTTAAACATCAGTAAAATAATCCAACGAGGAACTGGCTTGTTCCAGACAGAAAGAGCAGACAGTTTGTGCATTTGACAAGCACACTTATGATTTACATTTATTTCGCTTTTGGTTTTTTTTTTAAATATAAGTGAGCTGTTTAGAATAAAGGGCCTTGTTCCGGGGCCCAGCAGTGGCTTATTGGAAGCACTGGGAATTAAATCCAGGGTCCTTCAATCAGCAGTCCAGCACCTTAATTACTGAGCTAAAACCTCTGAACTGCTGCCTCTGAAATATTTTTTAACAAACTATGTTTGTATGTTTTTGTAATTGGAACATTTCTCTAACATCTGTAGAGTATTTGTAAGCATGGCAAGAAACTTGGCGCAGATCATGTGCAGTCACACGTAGTAGTGGTAACTTGGTGGTTAAGGTTTTAGACTGCTAAAAAGTCAAATAATAAAAAAATTATAGAAATGCTTTTGTAGGTCTCACTTCATTTACAGGCTGCTAGCATGTGATATTTAGAGGAAGAGGTGATGGCAGAGTGAATAGAGCACTAATAAAAGCTTTGATAAAGAAAGTTATACAAATCAACATGAGCTTGGCTACATTTAGGGGCTAAGCCGTGAAATAGTTATTTATGGAATTCAGTGATAAACCTGCCCCAGTTTTCTTCTTTTTCTCCTTTTGGCTGTTCCTTTCATGTGCCGCCACAGCAAATCATCTGCCTCCATCCGGTACAGAAGTCGGCAACCTTCAACACCCAAAGAGCCATTTAAGCCAGTTTCCTACAGAAAAATAAAACATTGGGAGTCACGAATGTTTTTTAATATCTAAAATAAAGAGAACACTGCATATATCATTTTTATCTCTATGCTATATATTACATTATATGTTACTCTATATGTTACTCTTATATATTCTCTTATATGTTACTTGTCCCCTATATGTTACTTTATGCAACTCTATAAATAGTCTTCATAGCAATTTTTATCCTCTTAGCAAAGTCCATTACTCTCTGTCCTTCTAGGTTTCTTTCTTTGATTCCCAACCTGCCTATCACCTCCTCATCACCTCTGTTCCTCTTAATAACATTAAAGTCTGCTCCAATCCCCACTTTCTTACCTCTGGGAGTACTTTCGATCACCTTATCTAACTCACACAAAAATCTCTCTTTCTCTTCTAACTCGCAACCTACTTGTGGATCATAATTGCTTACAACAGTCAACATCACCTCTTCAATTTCTAGCTGTAAACTTATCACCCTGTCTGGGACTGGTAAAAAAGTCACTAGACTGTGACCTCGGTGCCAAGATTCAAACCTGCCTCAGCTAACAAGCTAAATGTAGTTATAGACTCATTGACTAATAAGCATGCTAGCTAGTCTCAGCCTCGGACGCCATGCCCATGGACCACTGGTTGACCGTCTGATGCATATCGAACATTTAGCTGGTAACTTCTGGAGTTTTGAGTTTGTCCTCTGATTGGGTAAAGTGTACAGGATTTCTGGGGGACATGTCACATTGTTTTTCGTCTGAAAACAACCCAAAGCCTTCTGTTTGAAAATGTAAGCTGTTTGTTTATATATCAGTAGAAATGAGCTTTGTTCAAGTTCAATTAAACGATTCGTAAAAATAATACTGGTTGCATACTGGGATGTTATTGTTGAATTAGTCTGAGCAGTTAAGAGTTAAGAGCCTTGCTCACTGGTCTATTGGTGGTTTTGGGAGTTAAACCCACAATCTTCCAATTAGCATACACACCTTAACCACTAATCTGCACCATCCATCCGTTCATCCGTCCACCCATCTATCTTGAGTACAGTATTTCCAATATTATTAAAGATACTTTATAAAGATTATTAACTGTGTTTAATTGCTCTAAGAGTTAAATATTTCTAAGAGTTGGCAGACAGTCAGCAAAACACCAAAGAACAGTGGTGTTAGTACACTAACATTAACATTTATGACTAAATACTTCCATATGGGAGATTTAGTGAATAGTAAGTGGCATAACACGATTCATATGATTTACACCATTTCTATTCTAATCAAACCTCATCAAACATTTATTGCGCCCTTATGCCTTGTGCTTGCGGTGCTGTTATCGTAGAAGAAATGACTTCTATCTATGAGAAAAGATTTCACCAAATAATAAAGGTGATTAGTCAGGAGGATTTTGTATTGACTTGCAGTGATGCTTTTCTCTAAGGGCATGAATACAACCAAACCATTCACATCGAGTCAGACAGATAGTCTATATATAACTACATATAAGCATTATAAACTAATAAACTATTACTCCAGCCCTGACTCGTGGAGTGTAAAACATTCACTTGGCTAATTTCAGCCCCATTAGAGAGATCTTCTCTCCAAAAACTGCCTTCAGCCACAAGGCAACAGCATGTTATCTGTTTAGCCTGCTAAATGAGGTATTAAATGAAATGGCACATGATTTTAAACTTTTCAGGAGTAACGGTCGACCGGGTCTGGAAAATGAATCAACATTAACTTGCCTCCAAATTCAGGGATGATTATTGACTCGAAAGAATCAAAAATAATTTAAATTAATGATCTATTTTAGAACCCAAAGGATGGTTAGAGGAGGGTTACATGCTTTGTTGCATTGTAGGTGAGCATGTGAACCTTTTGTACAATCTATTTTGTAAGATTTACAAAGGTGAATTTATGCTAAACCGAGATACATTATCTTATACACGTTAAATGCAAACACTTTACATGTGATTTGCTTTTAGAAAGGTAATGCATAACTATTTTTGGATGTAACAGCTTTGTTACTTTGAGCTGTATTCTCCAAAAAAATGCTACAATCAGATTCTGCAGTGTTCATTTTAAGAAAGCAAAAACCAGACAGCAGACAAAGCCTTTCCTTTTAAAACATTGCTGTTTTCAGGACATTTTAATGACACACCTTTCTCCCCAGGCAACATGTAGCTTAGTAACCTTACTTTTTGATATATATTTTCAGGATTTAATCAGTTCCACTTCTGAAACCTCTCAAAGCAGTGACTTTTTTAACCAGCACTAAGACAATCAATACAGCAAATGGCAGGGGAACAATGCTAGGTGTAGAGTGCACTAATTTAAAAGCAATCATTCCGCAGATCTATTTTCTGTGGGCCATGTGTTTGCAATGATTTGTTTAACTCAGATGTCAGGTGCAAAATGAGAAGGTCACTGCCAGAGACTGATGAAGGTTTGATCAGAGCATTTATCCACATCAGATACATTAAAAATGCTGAAGAACAATACTGAAACCGTCTCTTTTTTTCTTACAAATATGTATGTATACTGAAAAACATTTTGTATAAGTAACGGCATAAGCACTAATATATAATAATATAACAATTTTCAAAACCCACCTGAAAAACAGACTGCAGTCTGGTGCAGTGTGTTGTTTGTGTTTACATAGACCTCCTTTTTATAGACATGCCACAACTCTCCCCTCACTCCACCCCCCACATCTGTTCAAAAAGAAAAACATGGCACCCAGATACAGCTACTGTTAAAGAAAAAAGGAAAAAACACTTAAGGCTTAAGAACATTTAAAAACGTTACTGATCAAATGGATGACAGAAGGTATAAAATTAGCATTAAAATGTATTTAAATATTGCATTTTTGCATTTTTAAATATCTAATAAAATATGGAGACATTTGTTCAAATTTGCATCAAAATTCTTACAGGTGATGATGTTAATCACTTACCGCTGGTAGTTATGACCAGCTGGACAAACTCCTTAGAGCTCCTAAGCGTTTATTATATAGCAAAGGTCATGCTAAAATGCCAACTCTATTTCTTATCTAATAAAGGAGAAGTTCAATGAGCAAAACATTGATCTGCTGTTGTTTTCCTCACACACTTCTCCTTCTCTGTACCTTGATTAAACTGGACTTAAGCACCTTTAAGAGGAAACCCTTTAAATTTAAACAGGTACTACTCAGAAGCTAAAGGTACAGTCATGGTTAAACAGTCAGCACACATTGTGTCTTTTCTATATACGTATAACAATAAAATGACTGAAATCGGTGTCTAAAAACATTAGTCAATTATTACATTTTTTAGTCTGTTTGGTACTTCAGTGTTTAATACATAAATCTTAAATAACTTAAGTGGAGGAAGCGTGAAATTGTAAAAAGTTTAAATAGAATTTCAGCTTTAATATTTTTTACTAAAACAAGCTTAGGTTTTCTGGGAATAAAAAGTAGTCATGCACTGTTGAGAACTGAGCTGACTGCTAAGCAATTAGTTATTAGAAAGCGACTGTGACAATTTTCTGCTAGAATTGAGTTGCATGTTAGCTAAAACCGAATTTTTTTTACCACAACATTAGCATTTAAAATACTATTTATCTAGTTAGCAAATTAGTAATTTACCAAATAATATTCATTTCAAATGCTTCTTTTAATTTGTTAGTTTTTTTTTTGTAATTATTTGTTAACCAATAGGTTTAAGAGACATGATTTGCATCTATCTGATTACTTGTGTGCAGGGGTGGGTAGAGTAACCACACATTTTACTTAGATACAACTACTAATAAAATAAATAGTAGTGGCAATAGAAGTGTTAATGTTTAAAGAGACATAAATAAGAATACAAATAATAAAGTATATAATGATTTACTAGTATTGAGTTCTACTGAAGGGAAAATCCTGAATCCAGAACAATCGACTACATAGAAGACATGTAAAAAAAAGACACAAAAGAAGTCAATGTGCAAGATGTTATAGTAACTTACGGGTTAGGTTAAGGTGCCCATAGTTGTAGAATTCCCCTCAAATAGCCATTATCACTTACCGCATGTTTTCTCAGGTTAGAGGTGAACTTTCTGTGCTCTGCTATATCAACTTCTTTTGGTCACATGGAAGGAATCACATTAATCAAAGTAATTGTTCATTTTATTCATTTGATTGAAAAAATGGATTGAATGTCCATGAGTCCATGTGTGTTCTGTCTTCAGTGATATGCCGCTTTTACAATCTTTTCACCCATTACTTTCTGAACTGAGCGCATTTTAAACATGAGCCATCTCATTATATGTAACATGATGGAAACTAATTACAGTAATGAAGGAACGCCATCAAATGTAGTGAAGTAAAGGTTTCTGGGAGTTAAAATTAACTTTAGTAAAAGAAGCCAGTTAAAGCTACTCTTATAAGTTCCTTTTTTCAAAAATCTACTGAAGTAAATTTAGCAAAGTAAATGTTACGCGTTTCTTTCCACCTCTGTTTGTGTGTTTTTCATTGCAGTGGTGGGCAGTGCATTTGGTACCCAGGCCTTCAGTGGAGACTTACCCAACTGATACACCTCTTAATACCACTATCACGTTGCAATTATAGAAACCATCAATACTATACAAAAAACACATTGCATTACAGGGAGAGACATTTCACTTATTAAGAATGAAAACTATTTTAATTAAAGCAAAAAACCCTGTTAAGACTCCAAAGCTCTTCACTACAACCACAACTGTACCACGTACATCATCTGAAGCAGTTCAGAATCAATATTTATCTTAATATTATGATTACATCACAAAAATTAAATAAAGTGGTGAACAAACTGTTTTCTGGGCTGAGACAAGCTCGTTAGCTTCGGGGTTAGCCGAACTCTCCTCACAATGTCTAACATTTCCGGAAAAGTCCGCCTTAAAAATGTATTTTTAAGTATGTCTAAGGCAAAGTTGATTTCTCCTCCTCTGTCAGCCATTGTGGACTTAAAAATTCTTATTTAACTGTACAGACAAGTTTTGCTAGTCTGTGCTAGGCTGTAAGAATTTACTCTGATCAACCAATCCGGTTGAAGGATGGAAAAAGGCTGATGTCATCAAGCGCCAGCTAGCAGGCTTCGGGAGGCGGGTTTAAAAATATTATAGGTTAAAA
This sequence comes from Bagarius yarrelli, assembly GCA_005784505.1. Classification (NCBI taxonomy): domain Eukaryota; kingdom Metazoa; phylum Chordata; class Actinopteri; order Siluriformes; family Sisoridae; genus Bagarius; species Bagarius yarrelli. Next base: position 1,659,378 of record VCAZ01000066.1, read on the forward strand.
AAACAGTCTTTAATAATTAACCAATTAGCAATTTGCCACTAATAATTTAAATTAACTTAGACTGGCAGCACTACTGATTCTGAAGGCTTTGGCAGATTATATTAACATGGCAGCACATAGAAACCGAAATCTGATTGGACAAAAAAATCTAACATCCACATCCGAGAGAAATGCTACAAAATGAAGAGAAAAAACTGTTGGGAATAAATTAATACAATTTAATGGAACAAATATTATAATTTAGGTTGTAAATGTAGGTCAGCTTCTGATAGTGTTTAGGCAGCAGAGTAGGCCTGATGTAAATGTAAATGCCTTATTTGTCACATGTACTTGTAAATTCTTTCTTCGCATATCCCATCTTAGTAAGTAAGGGTCAGAGCGCAGGGTCTGCGATGATACAGCGCCCCTGGAGCAGGAAGGGTTAAGGGTTAAGGGTTATTTGCACATTTATTTTTATAATCTGATCGGCGCTATTTAATTTAACGTTCCATACAGTGTTCTGTTTTTGTCCTAATTGTCTCTTTCTGCACTGTCTGGTTTAATGTTTGTATTGTTATTTGCACTGTCTGCACCAGGTTGCACACTTGCACACATGTAAGTGCAAAAAAAACAGTTTTCTGCCATGTTTGAGGCAGACAAGTGAAGATTTATAGATGTCTGTTGTCAGATAGATAGATATTACTAAATGCATAGCTACAGTTAATCTAATAACTAGTTGTGGATCAGATTTCAAAACTGTTTAGGATTCACCTACAAATTTTCTCGGATTTATTTTGTTTGTGTTTTTAATTCAAGTTCAAAAACTGATTAAATGTTAAAATTGGGGGAAATAGGATTTGTCTGCGAAGCATAAATCCTTATTTATAAACTCTTGCCTACCTTTTCGAGAAATCATGCTTTTATTATTGCATGGCTACACCTGTAGAAATTCTTCTCTGTCAGATGTTCATCAGCAATCACATACACTGTCACACACACACGCACACCTGGTGCAGCCTGGTTTATTTATAACTTAGTAAATCTGACTGAGGAAGCTTTCAGAAGCTTTCTACCATGCCTTTGAACATAAACATAAATTATATATACAGCAGTGGTGGGCCGTGCATTTGATACCTGGGCTTTCAGTGGGGACTTACCTGACTGATACACTGGTCTGGAAGTGGTGGGTAAACTTTAGTTATCTTCGAGGTTAACCAACCTCTCCTCACATTGTCTAACTTTTCCGGAAAAGTCCGTCTTGAAAACAGATTTTTTAGTATGTCTGAAACAAAGTTAATTTCTCCCCTGTCAGCCATTGTGGGTGTAAAAATTCAAATCCAACTGTATAGATGTGTTTTACTAGTCGAACTTAGCTGTAACAGTTTTACTCTGATCAACCAATTATAGGACAGAAAATGCTGCCGTTATTCTGGGCCAGCTAGCTTGCCCTGAAGAGTTAAATTTGAAATCTGATTGGTTAAAGAAAGAGTCCTTGATAAATATTAACCAATCTGCCACTGCTAATATAGTTTAGTTACATGGGCCAGAACTACTGATTCTAAAGGCTCTGGGCAAATTAGATTAACATGGCAGCACATAAAAACCTGAAATCTGATTGGACAAATAATCTAACATCCATGTACACGCACTGATATACAGTATATGTTCAAAGGCATTGAGTTTTCTCTACTCACTATTACTCCTGTAATAACCTCCAAATGAGAAGGTCTGGGTGCAGTTCAGGTGTGCCAGTTTATCCCTAAGACTCTATGCAGAACACTCAAGTTCCATTCCAACCATAACATCATCATGTCATTCATGGAGTTCGGGGGTTTTCAACACAACTGTGTGCTGCCAACTTTGTGGCAAAAGTTTGGTGCATACACAACTATATAAGGACTTTCTTGCATATAATACATGTCATTTGACATTCTGTGAAATTTCCCATAGGTACAGCATGCATACATAGATTTTGTGGCATTTGCATACAAAGTAAATAATACTATGTATTTGGAATATGCTAAAAGATCAGAATCGCAGATGCTCAAATGCTGGTGTGCACTCGCAATCAAACAACTGCAGAAAATAGCTCAGATCGTAATTAGGAAATTCTGGTTATAATCTAGAAAAATCTTTATAAACTGCTTGATCAAACAGAAACGGAAGCAGAGCGTCTTCGTGCGTGTGTGTGATATTTGTTCTCTCATTTGCTATTAGCAGAGAGAAAGAAAGATAGAAAGATAGAGAGAGAGAAATAGAAAGAGAGAGACAGAGAGAGAGGTGGTCTGTTGTCTGACTTAACGTGACGTGATTCTCTTATTTGAGAATCAGTTTGCGAGTCAGATGGCGTTAGATGCAGTCATGAATGATGCATGGAATGAATCACACTGCTGGCCTCCAGATGAGAGAGAGAAATAAAACATATGAATATGAATAAGGAAGCAGTTTTCTAGTTGTGCTTCCAAAATTTCTGCATTTCATGACCTGGGTTTTAGCCCACAATATTAAAAAATATAATGACATACACATGCACAGATGCACGGTACATTTTTTTAATATGACATCACACTTTATTACCCATTTAACTACAGAAGATAAATTGCATTATAAACATCGCTTCTGGAACAATAAACCTAATAGATAATTGAATGGTCTGGTTATATAGCAAGATAAAGTATGTGTCTATCTATCTATCTATCTATCTATCTATCTATCTATCTATCTATCTATCTATCTATCTATCTATCTTCTTTCAGAAGAAGCCAAGAAATGTAATGTATAATCCTTTACAAATAACAATTTTTTTACATACTGATTAAAACGGTAGGCCTAAGGCGTGGGTCGTTCCAGTAGATTTCTAATCAAACTCTTTTATAGTGGTATACAGATATAGTGGAAAGTTACTTAAAGGATTTTTTTAGACTGAGACAAATTAAAATACATACTAAAATAAATTAAGCAACAGGAAATAATTAGCTCTAGTTCTAGCATTTACAATCCCTTGTTTCTCAATATAAAATAGCTATTGTGTAAACGGTAGGAAGTTCTGTGGTTCCCCATCAGCTCATCTCTCTCCATTATAGACTTTCTCTTATCCTCTGGGAATCTTGCCTGGTTTCACACACTGCCCCGGGGCAGCACAGACCTCTGCCTCTTGCTGATATTTCTGCTCCAGTGGACAGTTAAATAAACGGCCTGCCGTCCCCCGGCACAATGCTCAAACCGGCTCTGCATTCCAGACTTCACAAGGATTTCAACAGCCCTTTAATTTGGGTCAGATCGATTTAGAAGCAAAGCTGAACATAAAAAAAATTTGACATCCTTTATAAAAGCACATGCAGTTATTGTTGTCTATTGTAAGCCCATCAAAAAGCATAAAGTGCTGCAGGCGTGGTAACTAGCAGTGTGATTCTGGATAGGCTGTAAATGTTTACACTGATAGCATTTACATTTCAAGCATTTGGCAGACATTATTATTCAAAGCCACTTATATTTATCTCTTTTTATACAAATGGTGGTGCTGGGAATTAGCAGCTCAACACCTTAACCATGGTGCTATCATTTCCCTATGGACTATTCTTATAGAATAACAACCAAAGCTGGGTTGGTCACAGTTTTGTTTTTCTTACCACATCTTTTGTTTCCTGACGCTTTATAAGAGCAAAAGGAGCTCGCATGTGTAATCAAACAATAAATCTAAGTGTCTATTAAAAAAAAAAAAAAAATAGTGTCTATGGTCTATGTTCTTAGAGAAGCCTATCTGTCGTTATTACATGTATCTATAAAAATTTGAGCTGTTTACGGTATATATGGAATAGTACAGGAGAAAAGTTTAAACACTGCTTTTCTGAGTGGGCTTGATTGTTGTTTGCTAAATTCCCAGATATCAAACTGCACTCATTCAGGAATAAATTTATCCATTTATTCACAAAAAAATTGCTAACCTTATTTGTGCCAGCCTTATTTGTGTAAATTTGTTTCCCTTTTTGAAATAGGTTATGTTTGGTGTGTTTTGTCTGTGTCCCTATGAATGTATTAAAAGCACATTCTTACAAACTTTGCCTCTGTTATTGTCCCAAAAATCAGAATCAGTTTCCATTTTTTTTACCCGAAAAGAAATTGGCTGTTTTATCCTTAAAAAGAATTGCTTAGTTATGCTGTTATGTTTCTTTATAGAATGAATCTTCACAAATAACAATACGACTTCAGAAAAATGGCCTCTTTTTTAAACGTGTTTGCTTGATAACTGCTTTTGTCTGTTATTTTTTTTTTTATTTCAACCTGTTAACAAAAAAGAGGGTTGAAATATCAGCGCTAAAGATTGTAAAAAGAGGTCACCTCAAGACTACCGTTTTTATTTTATTACATCATCTCTTAGGGCTCGTGAAGTGCCCTGTTAATATCTGGGTTCCCGAAGCACATAAATAGCAATGGCCATCGCTTTTCATCTTTTCTGTCTGTATACTGCTATAACAAGCGTTATTGTTTTTACCATTTGATGTGTCACCTTGTATCAGCCTCTTTCTCACTGATTGAAAGGGATCCAAGTGTCACTTAAGCTATTTGTCAGTGAATGCATTTAAAGTTAATGTTGTGTGTGTCTTTGTGTGTGTGCCAGATTGGAAGCATGGATGTAGCAATGGCTCTTTACCGGCTGTATTGATGCGATAGACAGAAGAGTGATGGAGGTCTCGCCTCTGTATTGTGAAGATAAGTCTTTTTCGAGTTCTAAATGTGCAACGCTTTGTGCTCAGGCACTGATAGAGCTTCTCTGATGAACCTATTCAATACTTTAAGGATGTCTCAGTCCACCCTCTCCGAGGGGGGGGGGTATGGGTAGATTGCTATGAGATACTTACACAATCATGTCGCAAGCGGCGATGTTGTGTTTTTGATGTGCAATGTCCCATTATTCCTGGGTGCTGATAGAAACTTAATTAGAAACATAATGGGTCTGCTCCACATCAGACATGGCTAATTAAGGCTGGCTGAAACACTGGGATAATTGGGTTTTCCCCGTAGGCCCTATGCTGGATGACCTCCTCGTTTGAAAACCTTAGAACTGAAGGTCTGTAGAGTTGAAAAAAGGTAAATATTACTTAAATACTCCTCAGTTTCAGCTAATATAATAGAAAAGAGAAAACATTATTCCAAACTGTAAAGGGTCTACTTTGAATTCTTAGAATAAAAACATTTTTTTTTTGTTTTAAGAAAATAAAACACACAGGATGCGCTTACTGCCATCTCTTTGTGAGAAAACTTGTTTTTTTAAAGCCAGTGACCATTACTTTTAACTCTAGTCTATCTAAAGCTTAAAATATATGCTTTTAAAAGAGTTTACTACATCAAAAACAAACATACGCCGATTATGTTATATGAGTAAAAGTTAAGACAGTGCCAGTTTATTAGTTTCACTCCATTAGCACTAATGTGGACACACCCATATGCTATTTATACGCTAATAGTTTTAGCAAGATGTGAGAATGGTAGAGACTTTCTGGAAAATAAAATGTACAGAAACAGCTTATTTACACCGAATCCAGAACACAAACAGTTGTACTGTAGTTTCTTCTTCTTTAAGCTCATCCAAAACTAGAGTTAATGTGACATATTGTGTTTGGATAGTTGCAAGATGTAAAAAATAATCATCATCCTAGATTTTTATTGCATTGTATCTTTGCTTTGTGTCAGAAATCACAAATTCTGAAATGCTGCCCTTGAGTACTAGAATAGTACTAGCAGATAGTTGGTGAGCCACTAACTGTTGCAAAGTCTCAAAAGACTTTAGATGGTAAGCTATGAACACTTTTAAACCAATTACTAGATCTTACTACCTATCTGAGTCTCCATAACAGGGCATCTGTAATCGAGTCTGTATGAATGTAATAAAAATTTGGCCAAATGGTTTTTCTTACACTTAATTTTTAATCATTATCTAATTATGTTAAAAGCCAGTGGAAACTATAAGTACAAATGAAACAAGGAAGTACAACTCCCTTTTTTATTGCAAAACATTTACTGTTTAAATAAAAAGACACTAAGTACATTTATGTGATTATATGCTTGATTTGTTAGGTATTTAAATAAACCACTTTCAAATTTATTAACATAGATACAGCAAGGAGACAGCGGTGCAAGTGAGGCAGAAAAACAACTCAGCCAAAATATTATGGTTTCTTTAACAGTTTACTTTCAAGATTTTTAGTTGAATAGTAGCTTATTGTTTAGAAATATGCCCATGTTTTCTTTTCATATACTTTTTCATTAGATATGCCAGCTGAGGCAGAGAGGGTTAAGGGCCCTGCACTGCAAGCCAACAATGGTCCCAAACAGTGGTGCTGTTTTTAAGCAACAGTCCACAGCCCTCGTTTCTTTCCCCATGTCAACAATTCCTTTGCCTCTGCTGTTTCCTGGTGTTTTCTGTGTGGAGCTTGCATGTTCGCCCAGGTGCTTGCGTAGGGTCATACCGTTTACTATAGTTTCCTTCAACAAACCATGTATTTAAGGTTATTCAAAATTTTCTTATAGAAGTGAGTGTGTGTGGTTGTTTGTTTGTATGTGGCCCTTTGATGGACTAGCAACTTGTCCAGGGTGACCCTTACCTTATGCCCAATGAAAGCTGGGAAAGGCTTCAGCAGATCCCTGTGCATCTGATTAGGAATAAGCAGGTATGGACAATGTATGAATGGCTATATATTTATTTGCTATGCTCAGAAAATGGTTTGTTTTGCAGTACTGTTTTAATTTTAAAATGGTTAAACAAATGACAAATATTTTCACATTCAGTTTTTTTTTCCATAAAATCCTTTTCTAAGGTTTTGTCATTTTTCTCTTTTGCATGATGATGGCTCATAGCCAGCATTGTCAGTGGACATAAAGGTTCTACAGTATGGGCCGTGTGACTTGACCTAATTCCCAAGATTGGGAAGCATTAACCTTTAGTGTCTCTGGTGTTTGAATTCCCATAGCTGGTTTATTCAGCTTCTTTTTAACACTTTTCTAGTGGGCTAAAAGTGGAGAAATTTAGAACGAATAGTTATGAAAAATCATGTGTTAAATAGTTTGATAATAAAAGACATAAACCTAATAATACCACAGTCTAGATATTGACGAAAGAATGAATTCTTACAAATTGTAAATAAATCATGGAGCCATAAAAGCTGTAAATAAATTCTACAGCAGAAAGTAGAAAACAATGAATGCAAACTTCAGATGTCGTATTCTTTACTAAAATCTCTGACTTTTTACTTATTTTTTAATGTGTTATTGACATTTTTATATTTGACATAGGATGTAATGTACAATGTAATATTTTAAGTATTGAGAGGTTGACAAGTATTTTCTGAATACAAAAAAAAATGTTCCTTGTCTGATTATGGTGTGGCATCAATATTTGAACAGAACTTTTGTTTGTGTCAACTGGCACAATGTTCAACAAAATTGAATTTTCGAGTGTAATTATTTTGTGAAAATAAATCGTATTTAAAGTTGTTAGAGAATTGTATGCTGTTAGGTATTTTCAATTTAGTCATGACAGAATGTTTCCTCCACCTTACAGCACCAACGTGACCTGAATATCTTGAATTCATGTGTTTAATCAACCAACACAAAGAGGGTAGGACCTCTGAGTCCATGCCCAAGAAAATTCATTATTTTCTCCTCTACCAATAATCAAAGTTTGTCAGTGAACATGCTGAGCGCCAGTCCTACCTAAACAGATCTTGCTAGTTTGATCCGTGGTGAAAATCGACCAGTCGGCTCTGATCAATACGTGCTGAGATAAGAGCTGAGATATTTTGTTTCGGGAGAATCAGTGAGCTTTTGAGTGAATGTGCGGGAAAGAGAGAGACAGTGTATTGAAGTGAAGTAAACGAGTACTCGATTTGGGAACAGGAACAGTGAAGCTATTGTCAAAGCAGAAATATTAGCAGGTCGAAAAAAGCATCGGTAGTGCTCAATTGACAGAACTGGCTAATTGGCTCTAATTAGTATGGCTATATAGGACTGCAAAAGCTGGTTGTGCTGCGGCCCCAAAGGTTAGAATGTTTGTCCCCATCTATGTGGTAAACCACTCTTTCTCACAAAGCTCTATTGTATTCTGGAAAATCACAGAAGATAGTCAGGCAACTGGGATAATCAGGTCATTATTGTTCACATATACCATATAGAATAGAACTTCTTTTCTTCACATACCCCAGCCTGTAATTTAATTGGGGCCGGAGTTCAGAGGGTCTGTCAAGATACAACACTAACAAGGTTAAGAGTCTCGAACGCCTGACCTGCAACACAAAGTCAACTGTTGAACCACTATTCAAGCATAAGTCTTCTTGACTTTCTCTAAGATCTAATGACGATGGGGACCAGTGGTTCCCAATCTGGGATGTGTCGATAGACTAGTGTGAATTTCTATAGAAATGCACTGAATTTTTAAAAAAGAAAAATGACCAAAGTATGAGTTGAAAAAATATGTCACCATCCGGCAGCGTTCAGAGCGCAGGTTTGGCTCTCCTTCAAGCCGTGTAACAGTCTTTTCAGTATTCCGCTCTGTGAATGTCCATTCCGTTAAGGTGCTTATGGCCCATGCGAACGATTTACTCGTTTAGCGCTTATGTTCCACAAAAAAGCAAAGCCCGCTCAAATAACACGACGACAGAAAAATTTCTAGAATACTTGTTCCTGTTTGCAGTAGTGCGGTTGAAAAATCTGTTGAAAACAATTAATATTGTTACATAGTAAATACAGTGTAAATGCTGCAGGCTTTACTGTTAATGCTTTTACTTTCAAAGTCACTTAGGTTTTTTTTTAGCAATTTGTTACACACTGATTTTGTGTTAATTTCTGAAATGTTTCAGATAAATCTTCTATTCATAAATCCAAATAATAATTTTTCTTTTAATTTTTGCAGGGGGGGGGACAGAAAAGAAATTAGGAATCACTGTGATATACAAACATTATTTACTTATAGTGGCAGCTTATAAATAGATTTTAGACACATACTAAAGACTAAAACAGATGAAAAACATGTTCTCATGCCTCTTTTTTCCAAAAGTTTGTAAGGTCCTACTTTTTTTTGTTCTTTGTTGTCTGAAAAGTTCCTACAAACAGACAGATCAACTAAAGCAGAAGGTCGATGCCACTGAATGTCAGAGATAGCACTGGTGCCTCTTCATTTACGTCGAGGTCTGGTTGGCCAACACCGAATCCGTCACTGCTGGTCTGTACTGTAGAAACCACCAAATAAATACCACACTATGTGTTGTTGTGTGAACTCATTAAAGATGCTTGATATAACATCTTACTAGATTACACAATTTATTCTGATATGCTTTAACTCAGAGATCTGTAGCTTTATTCGGTTTTATGAAAGCTTGTAGCGAAAATGTCTAAATTATAATTGGTGAGTGAATTGATGGCAGTGAGATGCTACCTGGTGCATTCTGTGAGATGTTTCATGTAGCTGATCCTGGGCTTCTGACAACAGATCTCACTACCAGACACCGCTAGACAAAAGGAAACTAGAAAGGTAATGCTAGTGAAATTGTCAGTAAGCCACTATAACCTAAAAAAAGAATTTAAATAAGCTAGGCCTATTTTGACAATGCCGTCACAGGGTGCCAAAGTAAATGGAGAATGGAGCCTGTGACTTACAACTGTAGCTTAGACCCAGTGTTATTAGGTTGCTTAAATTTGCACAAAGGAAGAAATTTATGAATTTGTGGTAACTAAAAAAGATATAGCAAAAAAATGGGGGGGGGGGTTGTTACATATACATTCTGACTTCCAAATGTCCTCTATAAATGTACTTAAATGTTAATGAATTCAATCACAGCTTCATTTCTTTCATAAAGCAATCATTTTCCAATGCTATCGTTATCCTTTAAGGGGTTGGAAATGTAATCTTTTCTCGGTCCATGTGCTTTGATTTGCATAAACTGTGCAAAAGTCTTCACCAAAAGAGAATAAGTGACTCCATGTGGCCTGCATCCCCACTGAGATCGCTAATAAGTTACTGCTATGTTACTAAAAAGAGTGCATTAACTGATAGCACACACAGCAGGGCCTCACACAAATGGACACAAAGTCAAACGGAAACTGTTCAGTGATAGTATTATTTATTTTAAAAGTCTTTTATTCTTAATTGTGACACAAGGCGTCCAGACACACAGATTTAACTCGAGAGTCTGTCGTCCTGTGATAAAATTACTTTTAGATGTGTTTGTGGATTCTGCCAAGAGCAAGACCCCTTTTAAAACTTTGATGAGATAAGAATTGGTAATCGAGTGCTTTCCTTTGTAGCTCTTTTTGGTCATTATAACAGAGAACTCTAATAATTACCAGGCCAGCAAAAACTTAATTTAAGAACAGAATTTAAACATTTATTAACCAGAACAAAAAAGTAAAGTAAATCAGGTTAGCAATATTTTGCAAATAGAGGAAAGTTAATTTCCTCCATCCAGAATCGCATCCTTTTATACAATATAGCAAGTATGTGAGGTGAAAAGTATAACCCAATTAATAGTACAAAAAGTGGTTCCGGATGACCAACTCCTTCGACTCGGATTCTGAAGTGTACAATGGACTATCCCATAAGGCCACAGGAGAGGGAGGTGAAAGAAAAATAAAAACATTATTCTTTGTGGTTAAATTGCATTTGTTTAACATCATCCAAGTAAACATTATGCAACTTTGAACTCAAGTTGTTGTGACGTTGTGTGTCATGTGACCATATCAATATGCCGGATGTAGTACATTTGAATTTTATTCATACTACCTATATTTATGTTATATAGGACATAGTTTTTTATTGGTTGGTACAAAATTAGTATGTACTTACATACTAATTCAAATGTAATTTTGTACTTGTACTTAGGTGTTATGAAATGTCAGACACTGCAACAGTTTGTGTAGATGACTAAATCCAGGTGACTTAAATTAGTAGTTAAAAGAAGTTCATAATCCGCTATTAGTCCAGTAATTTGTAAAAATGCATCAGTAATGATGTCCAGTTCATGAACAACCTGTTCTATTTAGCTGGTCGGTTGAACCGGGTTCACCAAATCAGGCTGAATGATTTAAAACAGTTTGTGTGTCGCGTAGGCACTAATCCACAAATTAGTAATTTACTTTGTTATTCACTTATGTGCCTGACACGTCCTCTGACTCGATATAAAGTGATATTTCAGTTATTTAGTTACTCCAATAGTACACTGACTGAATTGCTGTGAAAAGAGAGCACGAGCAGTGCAGCGTGCTGGATATTAAGCAACATACACGCTCAGGGCTAGAGAAATTCTAGGTCTCAAGTCGGTTGCCGCGGTATTGGAATCAAAGGAACTGTTATTTTGGACATGTCCATTTGCTCTAACAATAGCTGATAATCATTGCAATGATCCTTAGGGACCAGTGACCAGTTTTCTGCCCTTTCTTCGATTTCAAGGAGCTTTGAGGATGGACTGGGACTTACTCTGCTCCACTGGCCCAACGCTACAATTTTACATTACATTTGGCAATTACAATTTGTTTTAATTAACAATAACATGTGGTGTCACCCAGATGAGGATGGGTTCCCTGTTAAGTCTGGTTCCTCTCAAGATTTCTTCCTACTTCATCTCAGGGAGTTTTTTCTTGCCACAGTCGCCCCCTGCTTGCTCATTAGGGACAAACTTTTTACTGTTATTGCATTCTGTGTAAAGCTGCTTTGGGACAATGTCTATTGTTAAAAGCGCTATACAAATAAAAATTAATTCAATTAAATTGTATGCGTGAAACTACCGAACAAACAGCACATGACTGCCTACTATGAACGACTGACAGCACCGTCCGAAACAAACTATTCCTTTTGAAAACTGATTCAGAGAAACATAAGTTTATTCATTAACAAATGTATGATAATGGATTATAAATAGTAAGTGAATCTAATGAGGACGAACTTATGACTTATTTATATCTTGTAAAACAGCTTTGTTTGCAAATCACTGCTTGTACCTGTATTTGAGTGCTTCAGTTGCAAAACTGATTGTAAGAAATGTTTTAGATCATAAAAATGATGTTTTAACTGGTTATGATTACTAAATTTTTGACTATTTTAATGTCTTGAGCATATTTTCATCCCAGTCCGGACTTGATAGACTTGATATCATAATTTTGCATCATTGTGGATGATGTCATTGAGGTAGGCCGTAAAGCAGCCTACTCAGTGCTTTGTGATGCTGCATTTCATAAACTAATATCTGTAGTGGAATCTGATTTAAAGAAGACACTTTTTTTTCTTAGATATTTTTATCCACTATGCTTTGTCATACAGGTCAAGGGCAGAAAATCTTAATTTTCTACGCTTTAGTACGAGCAGTGGAATGCTGAAGGAGAATAGACTAATGCTGTAGTTACTCTCCAACTCTTTTTGACCTTTCAACACTTAAAGCTTTTATTAATTTTAAACAAAACTCTGAACTCCTTAACTTGTCTCTTGGGATCTGACTAGAGTTTTTAAGCCTAAATGGTGTAAAAAAAAAACTTTTATGGCTTCTATTAAAGGAGCTTAGAAGAAGCGAAATACATATTCAGTTGTTTTTTTTACACTCATAATTTGGACTTGAGCTCCCAGGAATCCACTTAGACTCTCACTGCGGAGTTCTCCTTCACTGTCAATTAGCAAACCCCGGTAAAACCTTTTGTGCATGCATGTTTGTGTACCTCAGGCAACTCAAATCCTCTTTAGAATTTAGTAGTTTGCTCTGCTGTTATTAACTACATACTGAGACCGCCAAATGATGCGTCCCATCGGAGTGATTTTCTGCTGTAATCAACCACCCATGAAGTTTATAGGAGATAGTTTTCCCCTGTCTTTTATTCACACTCGTAAATCCTCCCAAAAAATGTGCCTATATTTGGCGCGCTGTGACATATGTTACTCTTCTCCTCATTATCATTCTTTATGGGGCATTGCAATGGCTCCTCAATGACCTCCTTCTCTTATTCTGAAATGAATATAAAGTTTGTAGTCTGCTCCTTTTTCAAGGCTCCTCATATCGCTATGAAACATTAAAGCAAAAAGAAAGAATCCAAAAGCAAGCTTTGAGCGTGCTCTTATTTGAGGTTTTCTAGTTAGGACAAAGTTAAATTAATTTAGTTTTCCTCCAAACGTGCGTCAAGGATAAATGGCCGCTGAGATATAATTAGCAAGCTCAGAGGAATAGTCCTGTGTCTAATTTATTATTAGGCTATATAGCAAACAGAGAGCACAGGGAGTGTACAGTGTGTGGAATCTCTCACTTTGGGATTGATTTGCCTGCCAGGGAGGTTTTCATAATGCAATAAACTAGGTAAAAAAAGAGAGAGAGAGAGAGAGAGAGAGAGAGGGAAAAAAGGAAGTTTGACATTGCTAGTGTATGTTTTAGACTAGAGTTTAAGCAATACATTAAAACGGGCTTGTGTGCCAAGAACATGCAAAAGGAACTCCCACAGGCATAGACCCCACTAACAAAACCAGGGAATCTATCAGGACAAATTTCAGTGAAGAACGCCAGGGGGATGGTTCTCCAAAACAAACAGCTGTGTCTTGTTGGAGATAAAACATAATTTGTCCTCTAGAAATCTTCCCAATATGCAAATGTAATATTGACCAAATGACCTGTGCTTTCTTCCCTCACAGCACAGTATTTCCTAATGCAGGGTCACTTTGCAGAGCAACGAAAGACAAATCAGTGAAGGAAAAGAAATCTACTTGTTAACTGTGGGCTGGTTCGCTGTGCTTCAGCAATGCTGTAGGTTTGTCAGGTATTGATTTAAGCACATTAAATAGTATCTGCTAGGAGATTACAAGCACACTTTTCAGTTGGAAGACATTGGCATTTGGATAAAAGAACTCAACTCTTTCCATCCAATTCCGGTTATCTGGTTAATTTTATTGACAGGGATTCTGTGAGCACTCCTGTCAAGCCATAACTGCTACTGCGTTCTCAGTTTTCCTTTAGTTTCCTTATAAAATAAAAGCACTATTATATCAAACCTGAGTATAAAACTGACACAATGACACCGGATTTTAGTAATCTTATACTAAACCAGGTTTCAGTGATGAAAATACCAACAGCGTTATTTTTTTTATAACAAGTAATTAGACGAATTACTGTTTCCCCCGTTACAATATAACGTTGTTACCGTTACTGACAATAAAATGTGCCGTTACTATTTTCAGTATTTAATATTGTAATTGAACTCACTGAAACGAATAGACTCTCCTAGTCATCAGGCCTGCAAAGTTTTTTCTGTGGTGTGTGTGGGGTGGGAGGGGATAAAGATAGTCTAGTGCAGGTGTTCAATGGCTCCCTCCAACCGTCTGCGTGTATTTTCCTACATTTATTTAAGTGCATACTTCCTGACTGTGAAGAAAGTACCTTCTATATATCATGGTTACGGGTAGTATAAATAAAATTTGGACCTACTACAGAATAGAAAGTTCAACTAGTTTAAAGGTAGCTTTCATAATTCTAACCCAATCAACTGTCGCACATCGTCACATGCCGCCAAAACATTTAAATAGTGTAGCTTAATATACAATGTTTTATTAATAATTTATCCTATCTATCGTTTATTCGATTCAGCCAAGTTATTTGACATATTTAAGCATTTTTTAAAAAAGTAACACAATAGTTACTTTCCCTGGTAAATAGTTTTTTTATAATGATGTAACTTTTATAATGCTGTAACTCAGTTACTAACTCAGTTACTATTTGTGAGAAGAAACTACTAACTATAAATAGTTACTTTTGTTAAAATAACATGCCCAACACTGATAATAAGATTGCAGAAAACATGTTTACTATAAAAACTTAGAATACAAATCAAGGACATTTCAAATAAAAGTAGAGCAACTTGGTCTGACTCATTGTCAACAACTGATGGATTTCTGTCTCTAATCATCCGACTCATTTCCCAAGAACATGGACGCTTAGTTTTTTTTTTCTCGTGTTACTAAAAATGGCACGTTGATGATCAACCCCATTTGTTTCACTCATTAGGCGGTCTAAGTTCGCGAATTGCATTTCTTAGGTCAGTGAACGGTATCGACGGCTTAAGCATAGCATTAGCAGCTAAAGAGTGAAC
This sequence comes from Bagarius yarrelli, assembly GCA_005784505.1. Taxonomy (NCBI): domain Eukaryota; kingdom Metazoa; phylum Chordata; class Actinopteri; order Siluriformes; family Sisoridae; genus Bagarius; species Bagarius yarrelli. The sequence goes on from VCAZ01000066.1 coordinate 1,674,459, forward strand.
TAAATGACAAAGTAAAGTCAAATCTCAGACTTAGTTTTGATGCCGAACCAGAAAAGACTGCAGAAAGACTGTTATACAACTTTGGAACATGTTTTACTTTTACAGCATCCAGAGCAACATACAAAAGTACTTTGACGTCTGTATCGATAATACATCAATACTGCTTACAGACAAAAACAGTCAGACTTTGACATTTGGGTGTTCGTATACAGTTCATAGACTGGTATATAGGGTGTACTACAGCACGGTTACATTTAAACAACTTATCATAACATTTATGTGTATTTAAAAACCTTTTTTTAGATTTAGTCTCACTCTTACTCTTATAATAACCGTAACAATTCTGAAAATTCTTTCCATTAGATTTTGCAGTGAGGCTTTGGAGATTTTTTTTCATGAAGACGCAACAGCATTAATTTAAGTTAAGTTAATTAAGTTAAGGCACTAGTGTAGGAACCGGTTAGGTGGTCTGGTGTCTGCACTGATGATTGTACCAGTGCTAAAGCACTCTGCTGCAAAAGAACTGGGTGACTTTCGTCCAGTCGCACTCACCCCAGTTATCGCAAAGTGCTTTGAACGACTGGTCCTCAGCCACCTTAAAGCCTGTCTGCCACCCAACCTGGACCCTCACCTGGTCTCTGAACTCTCCTTTCCTGGTCAAAAAGGCACAACAGCGCCTATATTTTCTGAGTCCCATCTTAGCAACAGGATACTGAAGAACGTTTACCGCAGTACCATCGAGGGCATCCTCACAAACTGCATCTCAGTATGGTACAGCAGCTGCACTGCTTCAGACCGCAAAGCCCTTCAGAGGGTGGTGAAAACCGCCTAATGAATCATCGGCACCAGCTAACCACCCTGGACAACATACACAAAAAACGCTGCCTGCAAAGGGCGAGAGGCATAATCAAAGATCCCTCTCACCCCAACCACGGACTGTTCACTCTTCTCCCAATAGGCAGACGCTACCGATGCCTCAGAGCTGCACAAACAGACTGAAAAACAGCATTTTTCCTGTGGCTGTTTCTGCACTGAACAGCTGATATATAGTATTTTAATTACTACTGCACTGCCACTTCTGTACTTTGCACTACCTTATCATTATGCATCTTTGCACAATCTATAACTATCTAACTATAACTATCTATTGTTACACCGCTATATTCTATCCATATACCTTCTGTACATTATTTACCCCCACCTCTGTAATTATCAACCCCATACCCTATTTATTACACTGATATTTATTGTAAATAAGCCGCTTATGCACTTCTGGTTAGATGCTAACTGCATTTCATTGGCTCTGTACATGTACCTTGCACAATGACAATAAAGTTGAATCTAATCTAATCTAATGTTCATCCAAAAGATGTTCAGTGAAGTTGAGGTCATGGCTCTGTACAATGTCCTTGTACATAGCGTGTAAATTATAAACAATTTGGATGCAAAAAAATCATATTAAGAATGTCAGGCACTATGGCATAGTTATTACTATCACATAGTTATTACTATGGCCAGATGTCGCCTAAACCTTTCTATAATTTCCCCTTAAAAGTGTTAGCCCATATCTGCTATTCCATTAAAGATATCTCAAGTGTGGTCGTTTTATGTTTTAGCTATTAACTGCACAATTATTATGACTCAATAAATAAAATAAACCAGTAACAAAACCATTTATTTATGTAAACTCTAAGCATTTAAATGTTTATCAGACAATTAATAAAGTGCCTGCAAAAAGCACAAGCAGTGATTGGATTGGTGTTTATTAACACGTTTATTAACTAAACTATTTATAAGGCAATTAAGTGTAATGACCTTGTATTTCAGAGGAGTATGAATCTTTGTTAATGAGTGTATTTAAAATTAGCTTTTATGAAAAAAAAATCTTATAAAAAAAGAAAAAAAGAAAAATAATAAAAAGATTGAAGAACTATATTTTCCACTACCGCAAGCAAGCGAATATCACAGCCTACACACTTTACCTCTGCACTGCAGTACAGTATCCCACACAACAGTCAAATATATGAAAATAATGCTTGAAATAGAGCAAGATATATTACTTGCACTACAGGCAAATATACGTGTAGTAAAAAAAAGGTTATAGAAAATTCAGTAAAAGCAGGATTGTAAGTATGTATTGTGACAGTTGTGATACTGCCATAAACTTCCAATTGCTGTTTAACTCTTATTATTATTCATATTCAGAACCTGAAATGAAACCTAACAATGGCTTTATGCTTGAACTGGGTACCTGAAACAAAGGTAGAACAAAATGGCAACTACTATTTGATCATTGTACTGGACCCTTTTTTCACTTTATTAGCTCCTTTCAGCTGTGAGAGAAAAGTAAAAGTGGCTTGGATTCTATAGTTTCTCCATCTCTTGAAATTGAATTTAGGAGGCACATACCGTCGTATTGATTTTGCTCCCTGATATTTCACAAGTTTTTTTTTTTTTTCCCCAGACTTTTCAGGAGAACAAAAAAAAAGCAGAGATGAGACTCTTCAATTGGACTGACACGCATGTCCTTGATATTGATATTCTAAGAGCTGATGCGCATCCGTAATAACTGTAAATAAAGATAGACATGTAGATGTAAAGAACCTGATTTTGACTAGTAACGCCACTGGCTGTCACGTCTGCTCTGTTTTATCATTGAAGTCAGCGTTATTTTTGGCTCGTACCCTGCTTGTAGCACAGATGTTTTTTTGCTTGACATGGTGGGTTTGTCAAATACAGCAGGTCTCATTATTTGGCCGATATTTTCACTTGCTATCTGGAGGCTTTGATAATCTCTAATTCATTAATAAAATGAGTCCTGTGTGCATTAACATAAAGAAATGCAGTTACTCTATAATAAACTTTAAGACTGCTGAAAAGTCACCTTCACCAAAAAAAAGAAATAAAAGCGTTAAAAAAAACACATTTTATATCTATGGTCGGTAAGTTGAATGAACTTTAGAGCAGTCTTTAATAATTGTTGCAATACTTCTTTTAGTTTTATTGAGCTTCCAAAAGCTTAATAGCATCCAAACCACCAGGAGCCTCAAGCTTTTTGACGTTCTAATGAAAATAATTTATGATACTATTTTCTTTTGTGAAGAGACTTTTGGAGAAATCGTGCCTATTCCTGCCAGTATGTTCTTATGGTAAGAAATAAAGTTATTCCGGACAGCTGAAATAAGACACCAGGCATTGTTGGCATGTTTGCACCCAGACAAAGTAAACAGTTCTGAATATAAATGTGTGGATCTGTCTTTCGTGTTCCCAGACTAACAATACTCTTTTTTCTGTATACTCAATGCAAACAATACATCTATTACAGGTTTATTTCACCTGCATTTCCTTCTCATGCATTGCTTAGTTAAAAACTTTGTTTTTATTAGGCTCCTCAACCTATCAGCGCAATTAATTACTAGAATACTAACCCGTCACAACTGCAACTCGTTTACCAATCACTGTAACACCTCCGGTAATGGTAATGTGAATGTCTTTATTTGTCACATAGACTTAACAGCACAGTGAAATTTGCTTCTTCGCATATCCCATCTTAGAAGATTAGGGTCAGAATGCAGTGTCAGCTATAATACAGTACCCCTGGAACAGAAAGGGCTAAGGGTCCTGCTCAAGGACCCAACAGTGGCAGATTGACGGCAGTGGGGCTTGAACCCAGGTCTTCACGGTCTTCTATCAACAACCTAGCACCTTATATGAGTCAGCACTGCTCCCTTCAGTGTTTCACTTAGCTGGCCTCCCTGAGTACCTGCTTCAAATACTCCATTTACTCCTAGTACATTGTCCATTCCCAGATTCCACCAGCTCCTGGTCAGTGTCATCCTGTCTTTTTCTTGTGTGTACAATTTTCAGTTCCGGTAAACTTCTCACAGACTCTACATCAGCATATTTGGCTTTCATTGACACTGTTGATAGATCTATACTCATCTGCTTATTAGAATTTATCATCTTTGTTAGACTAAGGACAGATTTGTATATTATCAATCTCTTATCTGGAACAAATACTTACAAAGTAATTAAATCTTTGTTTTCCATAACCATTAAAAAAATCTCTACAGACACTTTTTAACAGATTTATAAATAGATTACTTAACTCTTTGCTTGGTTCTCTGCCCATAATCTCAATTGGCATGTTGGGGTTCAGTTCTAAGCGTTGCTAGCCATGTGGGCTCATTTTATTTATTTTATTTGATCCATCCTACTGGGAGGATATCACCCTGTATCCCCTTTCCTAGCTGCTTCAAAACAGATAAATAACTGGTCTTAACTTCTCCACTGTGTTGCGTGGACATATGCAGTCAGTGCACACATAGGGCAGAGAAGGTTTGCCTTTTCCTGGTCTGCATCCTTAAAGACCTGGAGTGGAGAAACGCCTTAACACCACCTGGTGCAAATTCCAGGTATAACAGTAAGGTAGACAGTGCCTGGAATTTTCGAGTCCTAGGGTAGGGGGACATTGCTGGAAAAAATACTGTTTTAAGGGACAGATGATTTACTTAGACACTCCCTATCGGTTTGAACAGAGAGGCATACAGCCCCGGCGGAACCACTGCCAGGTCCCAAGACAGAAATCTTAGTTACATTGCTAGTCTGAGCATTTCTTCCTCCACGAAGAAAATGGGTAATCAGTGGGTTTGGAAAGAAAGGGAGCCCTTGTTTAAAAGATGTTGCCTAGCCTTTAGAAAGTGTTCCTCTATCTTACCTGTGCCTGGGTTATTCTAGGCTCGGCCAGCCAGGTTAGCTCTAACCTAGCCACAGCCCGCCTTATCACCTACAGCAGGTCATAGTACTCAGGGGACTGCGGCGGTAGCTCGGCAGTCTCCTTAGTGCTCTTCCTGGTGCTCATCTACTCTGGCTCTTCCTTTGAAGAAGCCTGAAGCAAGAGAACATACTTGGAGCGGGAAAAAACTGTGGCACATGCTTCAGACTCTAAACTTTTGCAACTTGTGCAGACATAAAAGTTATGTCAGCTGTGCCCCAGTCTAAAGTGCAGAGCTTATTAGAGACTCAGAGGCTATTATACACACACACATACACACTGGATTAACTATGGCAGAAGGACCTAACAGCGAAACAGCTGTGACAATAATTTGATAATTCATATGCCCTGTCATTTGTTTAGTGAACAAGAAATCCTAAACGCACAGAACCACGTAGTTTAAACCACGCTGCACAGACTATTATTAACTCTGAAAAAAAACAGCGTGTCGTAAGCTCAGAACAAATGTGTTTACTCACTGACATTTTTTCCCTCAGAATGTTTCTTGTTGGGAACAAGAGGTTATAGGGTGAGGGGGTAAAGAAGGTAGAGGAGTTTAAGTACTTGGGATCGACAGTACAGAGCAGTGGAGAGTGTGTAAAATAGTTAAAGAAGCGAGTACAGGCAGGTTGGAATGGGTTTAGAAATGTGTCAGGAGTGATGTGTGACAGGAGAATATCAGCTAGAATTAAGGAAAAGGTGTACAAGACAGTGGTGAGACCAGCTATGATGTATGGTTTAGAGACAGTGGCACTGAGGAAGAAGCAGGTGGCAGGACTGGAAGTAGCAGAGCTGAAGATGTTGAGGTTCTCTTTGGGAGTGACGAGGTTGTAAAGAATTAGGAATGAGTTCATCAGGGGGATGGCTCATGTTGGATGTTTTGGGAAAAAAGTCAGGGAAGCCAAATTTAGGTGGTTTCGACATGTACAGAGGAGAGACATTGAATATATTGATAGGGAGATGTTAGCTACCAGGCAGAAGGCAAATAGGCAGACCAAAGAGGAGGTATATGGATGCGATAAACGGGAACATGAATTTAGTGGGTGTGAGTAAAGAGGATGTAAAGAATAGGGTTAGGTGAAAACAGATGATTCGAACAGCCAAAAGGAAAAGAAGTTGTTGTAGCCCTAGACCCAAACGCTGTTCCAGCATAATAATACCCCTGTGCACAAAGCCTCTGAGCTCCATGAAGACTAAGTGTATTATAACTGGAGTGGAAAAAATGAAGTGTTCTGTACAGAGCCCTGATCTTAAAACCACTGACACCATAAACTGGAACGCTGTCTGCACCACAGACCTCCTTACCTGACTCGTGTGTCTGATTTTACTGATACTATTGTAGCTGAATGAAAACATCTCACATTTAAGCACCCAATTGTAGTAAAAAGTCTTACTAGAAGAGTGGAGCTAAATCTGTAAAATCACATATGTTTGTTATAGTAGCACATAAAATATTTGTTATTTTCCAGGTACTATTATGGTTTTTATAGTATTTATATCTGTATAATCTGATGCTAATAAATGTGATATAAAGGTGTAGATACATCAATCAAGTCTACCTATATTTTATTATATTTTCAACAATTAACAGTAAGGAATCTTGCAAATGTCATATGTATAGAATACATTAGAATAGACATCTATTAAGATATAATGAAATATTTAAAGAATAATGATCTGAATCTGTTGAATTCCCAAGTATGGTATGTAATGTATAAAATAGCAATCAAAATGTAATAAGGCTTTCACATATCTCAGACCTGTGAAGGTTGATAAAATAAAGGCATGACTTTGATGGATATCACCATTCTTCATATTGTAAATAAAGACATTAGTCCTCTTTACTGCTGTTTGTAGACCTGAAGAAAGGATAGACCAAAATAATATTTTGTTCAGCATATTTTGAACATCTCTGAAAGGCTTTCAAAAGCTGATAAATACAGAAAAGGGTACATTTTAAATGTAGTTATTTCCAGATGCTGAAATAGATAATAAAATACTGACTGAAGGGCCAATACATGATTATTCTAATAATCCCTAGCCTGCTTAAGAAGAGGAATAAAGACATGGAGCTTGCAAATTTTTGGGCTTTAGTGAAAAATTCATAATGTGGTCATATTAAATTCTACTATAGAATTTCGCAGTAGTAACAATTTACTAGGGTCTCAAGACCAGTTTGATTTGCACACTCAAGGCAATGAAACAGTGCGTCGTACATTATTAATACAATGTAAAATGATGATGCTACAATCTCCCCCTCATTACCCTCTCACTCAGTACGGAAACCAAATGATGTCGAAAGACAGAATAATGTCAGTGCCCCCTTAATGCTCTGTGGAGTTATACACGTTTATTAACATTGTAATCTTCTAGCAAACTTAAAAAATTGTATTAGATTATCTACTGCGTATATGACAGGTTCTGTGAGGGTAAGGGCTCAATATTCTTACATTGAAAAAAATAGTTAAAATTAAATACTAATTTATATTTCTAATTTAATTTAAGACTCACATATTACGTCTTTTGTGCACATAAGTTTGTTATTGCAAATTTAGCTTGGCAGGCAGACGCATAAAAAACGACGTCGTAGCAACAAGCTCATCTTTTTCTAAATGCGTCGACACCACAGTGGGCACCGCGGGTCATGTGACAGAAACCAACTAATCAGCTTCCTCACCTTTTCCATAACATTGAAACCTGAAAAGAACAAGGGAAGGAATGTTTTTTTTGTTGGTATCCATTGCTGAAATTTCCTTGTTGAGATTTGTTCTCTTTTTATTTAGGCAATGACAGTACACTAGATGATGTGTCCCTAGTAAAGCCTTTTTTAATTTGCAAAGTACATTTTAAATTGATGTTTTCATTTTTTGTTTCATTCTTGTGTTAACTGTGTTAATTAGGCTTTTTAGTTATCTGTTGAACATACTGTTAAAGGCTCCTAAAAAGTAGGACAATTGAATGTCCTGGTTAGAAAAAAAATTACATTCATGTGGATAGTTTTTTTGCCCTGGTGGAGATTTAAGTGTCCTGAAATCTTATTCACTGGTGATAATAAAACTAAAATGGCAGCTCAGTGAAATAGGTGTTGGACTTCTGAATAGATTGTGAATTCAAGTCACAAAGACAACTAAGCTGCCACTGATGGTCCCTTGAGCAAGGCCTTTTACCCCTTTACTGCTTAGCTGTACACATGAGATTAATTTAGTATGGTATGAATAAGGTTGTCTGCCAAATGTTAAAAGTGCTGGAAAAAACTTGGTCTATGATCGTTCAACATTTGCTCCTTATTTGGAAATCTGCATCTGTCTCCTTACCTACGGCTATGAACTGAGGAAAAAAGTGTAAAAACACAGAGTAATGTCACAAGTACAGAAGCTATAAATGAGGTTTCTTCACTGGGTTTCTGGATGACCTTTCAGTGTCATGATAAGGAACCTCACAATCTGTGAAGATCTGCACTTCCTTTTAGCTGGAAAAGCCCATCGTGAAGTGGTCTACGCACATTTTAACTTGACCTGTACTGTGACATTTTCGGGGGGCAGACCCAGGACCTGCTGGAGAAATGATAACTTACATGTTGGATTAAAACATCCAATAATCAGCAAAAAAAAAAGTCTGTCTGGAGGTTAATACTATCACAGTGAGACAAAATATAAATGAATTGAAAAATGACATTTTGAGGTAATAAATGTGATTTGTACTTGCATCACTGGTAGCTCATACTAATAAGATATTTTACCAGAATAGATTTTGATTTTAAAAGTATTCATTATGTGCTCATATGCGCTCCTTCCCACACCCACCTTCCAAACAAACAAAGTCTTCAAGTGACTGCCACATCCTAATGTCCAGGAAGTGTTGCCAGCGTTCCATCACCATTTTAATCTTGTCAAGGCTGCACTGATAACAGACACTACTCCAAAGCCTGAAGTGTAATAAAGAACAAATGGAGTGTAGAAGAGAGATTATATTGCATTATTGTGCTTTAAACGAAGGCTATACTGCTCTAATATGCTCCAAGGATGGCGATTTATGGAATTTTAAATAAATAGACTGTTCGTTATGTAGATTACAAATCCGGAGACAATAGTGCCATCTGTGTTTTTGACTGCTTTTTAACTCTAGGGTCTTTTGCAGAATCAGGCGTATCGGTCATGCTTATAATGCTTATCAAATGTGCAGCCTGCTGGCTTTTGAATCATCTATTATACTGATGGAAGTAAAAGAATGCTGAAGACAGAGACTGAGGGATTAGGTAAATGGAGGTAATTTTTTATCACTTTAAATTGTAATCAGACTTTGCTCCAAGTCATAAATTCAGTCAACCTCATATGTGGGTTAAGACAGACTTGGCATACTTACCATTTCACACATGGCAAAAAAATAAGCATTTTAGCAAATCAAATGCACTAAATGGCTGAAGGTTTATGGACAACTTACTAGCTCGCCCATATACCTGTGGCTTCCTGAAACTTTTGCAAAGTTGGAAGCACACGGTTGTCTAGAATATTTTTGCATGTTGTAACATACACTAAAGACCTAAACCTTGGTCCAGCGTGACAATGTGCACAAAGTCTGTGAGCTACATGAAGACATGAATTGTTATAATTGTATAAACTTGAGTGTCCTGTACAGAACCCGAACTCTGATTTAACGTGACTGAACAGCTTTGGGATGATCTGGAACTTAAGTGTGTTATTTACAATAAACCAAATCTAAGACTTTTCAACCTATTTTCACACACATTTTGCTATTTTTAAACTTTACATTTTTTTTTTACTATATTAGCAATTTATTAATAATCTAAGACAATGATGTTACAGTAGGTAGACTCGAGCAGCAGAAGTATTAGGACCTAACAGATTAGTTTATTTATAATGAGTAGAGACTAACAGAAAATGGCGGCTCAAACTGAGTGTGTTTGAGTAGAAACAAGAAAGTGAAAACAGCAAAGAGCAAGATTACCCAGAGCAGTCGGGACAGGCTTAAGGGATGCAGGAAATCGGCTAACGGAGAACGCTGGAAAAGAGCAAAGCAGAACCAGGAGTCTTTTTCAGGAAAATGTGAGTAAATGCAAAAGTAAGTCTTTTTTTTCACAAGGGAGACCAGACGAAGTGCCTGAGTGAAAAGCCTAATTATATAGTGCTGAGCGGGTGATAGGGGAACGAGTGTCAGGTGCGTATGATCAGTAGTTGAGTAAGTGAGAGTGGTAATCAGTGAAAGAGCCTGATGTGTCCATAACATAAAACGAGAATGTATCTCCGACAATTCGTGAGTGTAGAAATAGGATTAATAATCTTATATTTGTTTATTTGGAAACTTATTACAGGAAATTGTTAATATGTTACTCTAGTTTGTGTGAGTACATTTTAAATAATTAAGAAAATATATTTGTCTTTCTTTGATGTATTTCAGGTGTTTTTTGTTTTTTTAAAAAAAAGAATGGTGTTTTCGGTGGTAAAAGAGCAAAGTTTAATTACTCTTCCTTATCTAACTGTTCTTATCCTGGATGAAATAACTGTAGCGTGTAATATAATTAAAAGCTGTAGCTATCTTACATTTACATTTCCTCTGTATGTGCTTGAAAATAGTAATGTTATCTAATAATGTGTGATTGCAAACCACCAGGGACACAGTGTACTTTTTTGCAAGCATTTTTAATAGAAATATTAATCTTACACAGCATCTGCACTTACACAGCCTGTTATTTCGGAACAAAAACTGTTGATCGGCGTTCACTTAATGAGACACAAATCTGAATGCGGATAATTACGGTACCAGACCCCAAACCTAAGAGCCTCATTCTAAAAACAGCTTATGCTGAAGGAAAGAAAAGTTGTCTATAGTGATTTAAAGATCGACTGACAATACAAAGTCATAATTACCTTCTTTTAGGTCTTCTTACATTATTGAAATGAAAGTAAAAGGATGGGGATGGGGTGGGTTTATTGTTCATACCTTTTCATATGCCTCAATTTATATAAAATCCAATAAAAATTCAACAATGTCATCCTCTCTCAGAGGAACTCATCTGAATATCTCATGAGATCAGGTCATGGGTTTCTATAATATAGGCATATATTGTTATAATGTTATATATATAATGTTTCCTTGAGCAAATTTAGCCTGAGAAAGCTAGAGAATACGATGTAATTGTGCCAAATTTAAAGGACTATCTTTGAGTGATCAAAACTCTGTGTATTAAAAAGAAAAACATATGAATTATCTTAACTTGTAAAAAAACAAAAAGTTGCATGAAATAAAGATGGCAAAGTGTGTTTTAAAAGCTATATTTATACTGCAGCTTTAATTAAACTTGTTGTTTTAGTGGTGTTCTTGTGGGTTTAGTTACAGAGGAAGAAAAAGTAGAATAAAGACAATGCCCTGGAAAAGGCTGTAGGCAGATCCGGTATTTTAAGCTTACTTTGTTTTTATATTGCATCCTACCCTCTTTAAGTTAAGTCAAGTCACAGAGCAGCTTTATAGAATCAAATAGTAGAATAAGTGTGTAAATACAAGGACAGTAAACAAGCTTCACCTACCGGTGTGTCAAAAAGGCAAATGGTGGCTCATGGTTAAGGTGTTGGATTACCACCCAGAGATTGTGGGTTTGATTTCCAGCTTCCCAAGCCACCACTGCTGGGCCCCTGAGCAAGACCCTCAACCTCCAGTTGCCTAATTGTATAAATGAGTTAAATGTAAGTCCCTCTGGATAGGGGCGTCCGCCAAATGTTGTAAATGTAAATGTGTCTGAACTGGCCTTGAAAATTCTTGTGTGAGAAAGCAAGACCCACAGACTTTTTGTACTATATAAAGTAGATTGTAACATATTCCGATTGATCATTTTTATTGTTTTTGGTTTAAGGACAGTAAAGAAGGGAATACTGTAATCAGAGGCGTAGCAATTGGGCAGGCAAGGCAGTTGGACAGCTGACCATTTAAACAATTGGAAATGCCATTAATAATAAAGAATGCCGCAATATTTCTTCATCCCCCCCTAAGGGACCAATGTGTTTGCATTTTTCTGGATGCACTTGCTTTGTCCTCCAGTCCTGATGCATCAGCCGCTGCAGTGCTTACTCGTGCATTTGCTAATTTAAACATGAAGAGGACTTATCCGTCTGACAGCCAGAAGTGAAAAATTAGCAAGGCAGCGGGAAGTAAGGAACATAAGATTGGCTTAAGGACAATATGGCAAACAAATGTTTTCATTGTTACTTTATTTTATTATTATTTTATTATACTTTTAATATTTATTATTATATTATTTACTAATATGAAACAAGTTTGCTTTTAGCAGCAGCATGTATTATAAAGTATTTAGTAGGTGACAATCTGCTACTGTAAATATGTACATAGTAATGTAGCTGCAAGATTGTTTTGTACAGTATTGTACATCTTCTGGCATAATGATAAAGAATATCTTGTTAAAGAATATGCACTTTGTTTCTAAAAATAAAAAAACCTTTTCTATGTTGTATACATATGTGTCTATGAATAAAGATATACTGTATTAACACAATGATCTTTTAGAAGGGCCTCATCTATTAATTTCGCCTGTGGCACCCAATTCATCTTGGTTTGCCTAGGACTGTAATAACATCTACAAGGAATTGAAACCTCAACCAAGAAAATTGGCATCCCACTTTACATATAGTGCACCAGAATCCTGCACCAATTTCAACTAATGTTTACAAACATGGTCCAAAAAAAACAACAAAAAAACACTTTTTGCAACTGTGCTAAAAAGAAAAGCATTTAAAAAAAAAAAAAAACAGCTAAAAAGTTTTTTATCCTGTTAGCTAAGAACAGAGTCAACAGAGGGCACAGATTTGGTGAAGACCGTTAAAGATAGAAAAAAATCTGGATATTATTTAAACTAACCAATGTTGGTTAAGTTTTAAAGGAAATATTCATATAGTGGATACCATATGTCATTATATTACCAATGCTGTAATACATTTAGTGGTGATTTGTGATGATACTAAAACCAACCAGTCGCACAAACTAAACTAAACTAAACTAAAAAATATTAAAGCTTAACAACAATATTATGTTTGTCTTATAACAAAATACCATTAATGGGTAAAGGTTTGTTTACATTTACAGCATTTGGCAGGTGCCCTTATCCAGACTAATTTACAATTATCTGTTTTTTATACAGCTGAGCAATTCGGGGTTGAGAGCCCTGTTCAGGAGCCCACAATTACGACGTTGGGAATCGAACCCCAGTCTTTCTGGTATCATTTCCCCTTTTTACTCTTCCAGCCTCTGATCTTCGATAAAACACAATGTCTTATGTCTGGTTTGGAAGAACTCTCGAGTGTCTAGAACAAAGCCCTGACCTAAACCTGACCTAAACCTAAACTAAAATGTCATCTGCACCCCAGACTTCCTTATTTGAAATTAGTACCAGTTCTCCCTAATTTTATTACATTTAAATGGAACAATCCACATCCATGCTCTCCAATCTAATAAAAGGCAGTTCCAGAAGAATGATAGAATTATATAGTCTATACAGTGTACGTTGTATACATGTAACAACACAGAACATTAATAGAACCCGGTAAACTGGCAGGGTGTTTTAGATTAAGCTCAGGTGATTAATTGTGAGAATCTAAATAAGTTTTCCCATTCAAAATGACCTACACTTAAAGCTGTTATTATTGTTTATGTATTCTGCACTCATATGCTAATGGAAGTTATGATGAGACTGCAAATCTTAATTGTAATCCCTCGTAATGAAGTCTGAGTGCCATTAACTCTCTAGAGTTGTTCTATCATTATGAGAAATAAAATATGACAACATTATTACACCCATCGAGTCAGACCATTAATGGTCTATCATGATTATACAGATATTCATTGCAGAATATGCTTTTTCTCTACCGGGAAAAACAGTCAAATTTGCAATCATTATAGTACAATGCAATGAGCACATACCCCATTTCCCTTATTAATATATGTATGTCTGATATGATGCCTTTTGGGGTAAAGGTTACAAAGACATAATTATTTAAGTGAAATTTATAATAGGATAATCTGCATCTCCAATAATGATATGTTTTTTGCAGTAAGATAGACTCTGAGACACACAGCACTATTTTTAAAAATCAGCCCATTAACCTTAAGCTGGAGTCCATATAATTATGCTGAAATAGACTGCCTCTTTCAGTTTAGATAAGTATCCTCATCAGATTTATCGTAAGCTAACTCTATAATTATTTACTCCATTAGCTGTTAGTGGCCCACACAAAGTGCACTGGCTCGCAAAATTAAAATCCTTATCGGAACGTTCCAGAAACTTCACTGTATCCTCCTACCAAATGTGTAAATTTAATGAGTTTTACTCCGTGCTAAATTCACCGAGATGATCCAATATGACGTATACACTCATCCCCTTGGTTGTAGTTATTTGTATTTGTATCAGTTTTGCTCTCTATGTTGGAGAGCATTCGTACAAACATTATTTAATACATATGTGTTGAAAAACCTGTTGTGTCATTCTGTTTACAAGAGAAATATTCCGTCCTGTAACCTCACAGAATTAAGACATCGTTCACAGCTTAAACGCATCTGTCATTTTTACTGACATAAAGCAATTTTTAGTACTGAACCATGTCTTGATAAAGTGCCCTTAAAATCATTTAGCTACTTTAAACCCTGACGGCCTACATTACGCTCAGATGCACTTCGTCGACTTTTTTTGGGATTTGGCTTTAAAGTGAGTGCCTTCTGATTGTAGCCAAGGGCAAAGCGTTTGAGTGCTCTCACATCTACCCTTTGGGATTTTTTTTACAGGAACTTTTTAAATAAGACGCATTGAGGTAGTCCGTTTGATGCCAGGAGGCTTCCTGCCCACATTTCAGGTCTGATATTAGTAGCTGGTGTCCTTGAGAAATACTACAAAGGAGTGTATGCTTTACAAAGTTTATTTCAATTGAACTGGCCATAAGAAAGACGGGGACATAAAGGAATAAATATAAATGTGTGTTGTAAAATTAACTGCAAAATAAAAGTTCAAAGGAAAGTAACAGAGTTTGCAATTGTTTATCTCCACATGAAGCGGAAATAAGGGGGGAAAAAAGGGAAAAAACATTATTTAGTAGAAAGATTTTCTCAGTAGCATGAAAAATGCTTTACTCAGGTTTAACTGTTGATGAGACAATGCATTCGATGACACAGAAGTCAGTTCTTAAGGTTAGTAACAACTAGTAAACACATACTGTAACTCCTGTATGTGCACATTAAATAGATTATATACAGAATGTTGTCTTTCTATCTTAGTTACTTACTTTAATGCAGAAATGTTAGTGATATGTTCATGTTTTGAGTTTTATATTTTTTTTCTTTTTCATGTCATTTGTTTACTTTCTGTTTTGTCATGTAATTTCCCTGTCTATGTTTCTGTCGGTTTATGGCATTTGACAGATGCCCCTTATCCAGAATGACTTACATTGATTGCTTTTATATAACTAAGCAATTAAGAGTTAAGGGCCTTGCTCAGGGACCTTAGCCACTGCTCTACCCCCATTGGTTTGTTGTGGTCATTTGTTCCTACTTGTTTATTATTTATAGCCCTTGTGTTCCTTTTTTTGGTTTGTCTTGGATTGTGGCTGTTTCTTGTACCACTGTGTTCATGTTAGTGGGCGTCAAGTGAAGTGAAGTCAAGTTTGGTTAGTCAAGTTTATGATTATTGTTTTGTTACCCTTTTTAATTCAAATAAAACTGCATTTGGGTTCTAAATAACTCACCTCAATGGAGTCTATTACAAAAACATTGTAGAAATTTCATTCATTTAAAAGAAATAAAAAAATGGTTTTGCTATTTAAAATAAACTACAAATAACAAATTAATTGGATCATTTGTAAAAATATATATTCAACATGATTTTTTTAGCCAACAATGTTATCCAGAAAAGTAAAATAAACTGCTTTATATCTTCCTAAAAAACACAGAAATGATGGTATAAAAGTCATGTTGCATTCTACAAATTAACCTTGAATCTTATTTGAAGGTTTCTTGTGTATTTTATAACATTTGTGAAACTGCCACTAAAATATAGTTCATTCATACATATATTCATTCATCTTTTATACCCGCTTATTCCCTAATGAGGGGTCACGGGGATCTGCTGGAGCCAGGCTGGAGCCTATCCAAGCTGTCTCATAAGCCTTACAATACCAGGGTTGTCTCTAAGAAAATATCTTTTAGGACCCAAGCACTTTGGGGCCCCCAGAGACCTGTTTTATTAATAGTAACAATGCGGAAAGGGCGTGGCAGGGGGCAAGCGATGCCCCTGTACAAAACAGTGCCATTTAATTTGAACAGCACACGAAAGTCTTTCGGATTTTGGAAGTTACTCTATTTGGTTGGATTCTGCAGGATACTGAATAAATCAAATTGTGTTTGGTTTGTTTTCTGACAAACTCAAAGATGTGTAACTGCAAAAGATATTTTTTTGTAACCACAAAAACTGTTACTATGACTTAAAAATAACAAAGAATAATAGCCATGGTCATGAGGCACTTAATTAAGCTTCAGTGCCACTGATTTAATGACTATACTTATAAAATAAGTGATGGCTATATTTACCAGATACAGTATACTTTCCTTCAGATGATAAGAGATATTACCTCTGGTAAAGACATTTAATTATTGTGGGATCTTAGTCATAAATGATAGACTCCTCATAAGACAAACAATGGGTTCGACTCAGTGGCAGCGTTGTAACACTCTCAGTATTCCAGTACAGAAATAAAGTTCTTCTTCTACCTGTCAACCTACATTCTCGCCTCTGGTCACATGTTATGTGTAGTAAGCAGAATAGGTTACACTAACCTGAGAACGTGTAATGGAAACCCTGCCACAGAACCTGAATCAGCTAAGGATTTTATACTGTATGTCAAATTTGGGTTGGAAATGTCTGGTTCTAAAATCTGGGACAGGGATATGGTCTTCTTAACCTCATGCCACCTTTTAACGTCTACAAAGAAATGGGAATTAAAAACCCTTTTTTCAACAGACAGCAAAGTAATATGGCATAAAATAATTTCACTTCAAAAGGTTCGAGGTAACCCTTTCAGCATTGTTCAGCACTTTTTTTATATTCATATCAATTTATGTATTCATATATGTTAATAAATTCTATAAACCTTTTGTTACAGCCTCAACAAAAAGTGAGACACGGTGACGAACGTTCCAAAAATATTTATTAAAGTAGATAAGTAAAGTTAAATAAGTATGTAATATGGTCATCAGTTGTGGGTCTGTATGGGTGAGTGAGAGTATATGCAAATGAAGTGTTGTGCAGTGATGGCGTGACATAACAAAAGGCAAAAGGTAGGGGCCGTCACACTTTAAGATGGGCTGCCTTCAAATAAAGCACTACTTTTTTTTATATTTACGTTTATTGTTGTCTAATCATTTATTCATCCTCAGTCACTGCTTCATTATAACCTTGGGTTGTGATTTGTTTAGAGCTTAAAAACCTCAGCATTTGGTAAGAATACACTCTGGATGGGAAGCTTGTCTATTCACCCCTTTAAACACACCTGGGCATTAGTGGCTCAATGCTTAAGGCTCAGGATTGCTGACCAGCAGGTCAGGGGTTCAACTGCACAGCTTAACTGCTTGAGCAAGGCCTATAACCCAGGTTGCTTTATCATAGCTTTCTTCACATACCCTGTGCAATAAATACACTCTGTGTCACATGCTAGGTTGAAGTGAGGAAGGAAGACGAAGGGATTGGATGCAGCAGACTTTATTTTGGAAACAAAGGACAAACTAAAGAAAGAAACAACATCTCAACCTAGAACTGGACTCAGAAACTCAAGGATACTCTGCAAAGGGACTAGCATCAAAAGCTAGAGCATTAACATTAACATTTAACATTAGCCACTCAAGGAGGACAAGGGAAATAACCTTGGACATTAACCTTGAAACACAAGTACTTTGCAGGTAACAATATCATAACATTAGCATTTAGCTTTAGTGATTAGCATAGAAAACCTTGGAATACATAGAAAGACAACATTAGCGATTAGCCTGGGAACAAAACATCTATTAAGAACTATTATAACCTTAAACGTAAAAAAATCAACGCTTGACCAGGACTGAATGAAACGAAGGGAAATATATACACTGACTCACTGACTGACAGGAAACAAACAACACCTGGAACCAACTGGAAAACAGTCAACCAATTACAGGACAGGGGACGGACAAACAAAAAGCACATGGCTTCATACACAAAACAAACAGTTCTCTGGTACTATCTGGTGGTCTTGGAGGGAAACTTCATCCATAACTGTTACACTCTGACTGTTAAAGACTCAACACTTACAACCTGTAGGATGAATTTGCAGTCGGCGGTCTAGCAACTAACATGTGACAAGGGAAGTTGTATCTCAGTGGCTAAGATGTTAGACTGCTAAAATCGTAAACTCATGGGTTCAATTAACAGCACCAGTAAGGTTCCACTGCTGGGCTCTTAATTCTCAGCTGCTTAGTTGGATAAATGTTATGGATAAGGACATCTGCCATATGCTGTAAATGTTGTCTGGATATTGGAAAATGGTAAAGGTAAACATCCTTGTGTTTTTCTATGTTTACAAGCAAGAAGCAGTGTTAACTGTGGCAGCAGTTTTTTTTATTGTGTCCCAGTTCAGAAAACATAACTTGGTAATAATTCATTGTATTATAATGATAATTTAACCCAATCACCCCTCCATGCCACAGGGATAACAAACACCTGCTATGTATCTATCCTGTAGTTAAAAGGCAAAAACCTTTGTAAAGCAGGAAAAAGAAGCTGCGAACAGATTGGTGGCTTACTGAGAAATCCACAGAGAGCGGGGAAAACAAGTAATAAAAAAGTTGATAGCAGTGATCAAAATGAATTACTTATTTAATAAAAGATAGCGCCAATTCATCTCAGGTACTGGTGATAAATTGTCTTTGAATCGTGTCTGACAATGTCATTGTGACTAATAATCAGTTTTATTGATTTCCCTCCTTTTCGACATGCAGGTTCTTCGCTGTGTTTTGCATTTGTTTTTGTTTATTTTACACAACTAGATGATTGAAATGTACTATATGGACACAGTATTATGAAACCACATCTGGAAATGCTGTAGAGATTTGCTTTAAGCCACGATAATCAATAAGTTTAAGCACTAATGTTGGAGGAGGACGTCTGGGTCCCAATTTATTGAGGTGTTTTAATTCTTCCCAAAGCTGTTTGGTGGAGTTTATGGAGCTTGAAATATGACAAAACTATTTGAAATTGTTCATTTATTCATTCATTCATCTTCTATACCCGCTTATTTCCTAATTCGGGGTCACAGCGATCTGCTGGAGCCTATCCCAGCTGTCTCTGAAAGGGCAAGGAGCAAGTGGGATACACCCTGGACAGGTCACCAGTCCATCACAGGGCCACACACACACACACTCACTCCTATAGGCAATTTAGAATCACAAATTCTAACATACATGTTTTAAAGTAAACGCATGGAAGCACAGGAGAACATGCAAACTCCACACCGAAAGACCACTGTGAGGCAACAGTTTTAAAACCTTTTCCCTTTCCCTCCGCCTTGGACCTTTTCTCAGTTTGTTTTGAACTTGGACGCCGTGTTCGGTTTAAAGTGACCTCGGTGTTTGGAGCCACTAAGCCACTGTTAATATTCAACATTTGAACATTTTTGGTTCTGAATCCTTATACAGCAAATTTGGGTTATTCCCACACGAAAAACGCTTTCATGGGACATGCCACTTTTGTAAGGCACTTCTCAATAGCACATTGCATGCTCGGCTGGAGGTTTTTGTGCATCAAAAATTCTCAGCCACCTCTGCTACTTACCACTTGGTTCCTCCTGCCTCTGGCCATAGCGGTGGGTGCTGGGGGAGAACAGGGGGATGGGGCCGTCTAGGGCTGGTTGTCAGTCAGAGCGCGCCGCCGTGATGGCAGCTGTACTGGCCCAGGCAACCAAAGCTATCGGGCTGCAGTGGTGTCCTCCACCCTGTCACAAATGGTCGAGGATGGATAATTGATTCCTGGGTGCCGGTCGTGACTCTAAGCCGTACCTGCCCCTAGTTCCTTTTTTCCCAGAGGTACAGGAGGAGCCTACAGGAGGAGCTGACGAAGTCGTGGAAATCACCGTTTTTGGCCAGATTCTGACATACGGGCTTCTCTGCGCTCACCTCCCTCGAGGGGGGTCCAGCGAGGGGGTATGAGGTTATTCGGCTTGGCTGCGCAATTCATTTTGCCAGGCACCCGCCCAGGTTTAGGGGTATTCTGGTAGCCTCTGTTCAGGGTGTACCTGTGTGCGGAGGTCGCGTCTTTCCGCAGAAGGGAATCGAGCCTGTCTCCTGGGCCGGAAGAAACAGGGGTTTTACAGCCCCTATTTTATTATATTGTATTTGAGGATGCTAAACACAGGAAGGAACAGAGAACAGAGTTAGCTTGGTGCTAGCGGGTGGAAACCAGAGGAAAAGGAGCGTCAAATGAGAACAGGAGCATCAGGTGAGCAGGTCTTTAGTGGGATCCTAACAATTAGCGAGCAGATTAGCAAGTCTGTGAACATACATGAAACTGTGTATGAAAAAATATGATAACATTACAACAGTCCTACGTTTGTAGATGATTTCTAAAGGTGTCTGTAAATGAGTAATAAAATATTTTAAATAGTTTTGGAACAGTGAAAACGCCACACAGAACGAAGGGATGAGATAAACAGAGCTCATTAGCATTTAAAGCAACATGCTGAACAACTGGAACAAGTCACTGTGAACAGAGTTGACGAGAAAAAATAAGTGTTCCCTCTCTGTTATTCACTCCGGCGTTGTGTTGAGTGACGAGACTAGTGGGCACATGTGGGAGCCCGAAGTACCTCTGATCTGTTTCAAAAAGCCCAATGAAATTAAATGAGCAATTTGCATAGCCGGTCATGCCCCGTCCAGGCATAAATAGACTGTCCTATCGGCACGTTGCGTCGGCTGACAGCCATACCGGCCCCAGCAGCCAAAGCCACTGGGTTGCAGGATGTCCTCCATCGCGCTTTAAGCGGTTGAGGCTGGATAATTGGTTCCTGTCTGGTGCCCCAGTTCTTTTTTTCCTGGAGGTACCGTTTTCGGCCAGATCCTGATACACCGGCTCTATTTCACCTCTCCCGAGGGGGGACCAGCGAGTGGGTATGAGGATGTTCCTTAGGTGTAACGGGCTACTGCAGTGCATTGATGCCCTCAGACTGTCACCATCTGGAGGTCCCGCCCGAGACTTTGGCCCAAGACATGAAAGTTTTCATATCCCTAGCTTATACAGCCTCTGAGCAAGTTGCTTCCATCCTACATGTCATGGCCACCCTGCAGGTACCAGGCATTGAAAGAGCCGCACGAGTAGGGGCCCGGCCTAGAGCTACTGCAGGATCTGTGCTAGGTGTCTCACCTAGGTCACCCGTCTAAGAAACGGTGAGGCCGTTAACCGCGGGCCCTGTAGGGAAAGTTATGCAATGGCCAGGGCGTTCAACCTCTGACCACTGCATTTTTCCCAGTGAACCACAGCGATCCTACTCTGGGTACTCAGAGTGTGTTTGTGGGAACCACCGTCCTCCATAGCAGATGAAGATCTGATCAGAGCATCTGAAGCTTTGAGTGTGGTTCAGGTATGCTTAAGAGGCCTATACTGGACACAACAAGGGCAGGTCAGGATTTTCCTGCTGAGGGGGAATAGCTTTTAAGGTTACCACTTGATCCCTGAAGGGAATGGTGGGCACCTTGGGCTCGTATCCCAGCCAAGTTCTTGGCTTGCACTCTTGACAGAGAGGACTTCGAGATCCCCACCCAGTTGGCTCCACAGGACAGAACGATGAGAGGAATCGTGGTCGGTCTATTGATACCTGGAAGTCTTGGTTGTGAACGGCTATGCAAATTCTGCTTGTCAAATTTAATTGGTTCAAGGTTCAAGGAGCTTTATTGTCATTTAACCATATATAGCAGATGCAGTACACAGTGAGATGAAATAACATTTCTCCAGGACCCCCTGGTGCTACACAAAACATAGAATTTACAAAACAACAAAGAGCCACTAAACAGGATAGACATAAAGTGCATGTCAGTGCAGACAGTGCAGAAACAAACAGTGGGATAAACAATACAAACATAACAAGGACAGTGCAAAAAGACAATAAAGGACGGGACATAACGCAATAGCACCATATTGTATATGAGGTAGACACGAAATGTGCAAATTACAACAGTACTGTGCAGATAGCATTGTAAAGTGAGTAAAGTAACTATAGTATTGTAAGTGACTATAGTATTGTAAAGTGACTGTGCTTACAAAAAATGTTCGAGTGTGTGCGTATATGTGGGTTGAGGTAGGTCAGTTCAGTGTGTTGAGCAGCCTGATGACTTGAGGAAAGAAAATGTTTACACATTCGTGTTGTGAGGTCCCGAATGCTGCGGTATCTTTTTCCAGAGGGCAGGAGTGTGAAGAGTAAGTGTAAGGGGTGTGTGGGGTCCTCCACAATGCTGTTAGCTTTGCGGATGCAGCGTGTGGTGTAGATGTCCGTTATAGAGGGAAGAGAGACTCCGATGATTTTCTCAGCTGTTCTCACTGTCCTCTGCAGGGTCTTGCGATCCGAAATGGTGCAGTTCCAGAACCAGGCAGTGATGCAGCTGCTCAGAATGGTCTCGATTGCCAGGATGGGAGGTGAAAGGTGGGCTTTCCTCAGTCTTTGCAGGAAGTAGAGGCACTGCTGGGCAACAACTATCTCCTTAGTCTTGTCGTTCAGAGACTGGTTATTGGCTTTACACCAAGCTGTTAGCTGTTTCACCTCCTCTCTGTACGCTGACTCGTCGTTCTTGCTGATGAGACCCACCACGGTCATGTCATCGGCGAACTTGACGATGTGATTTGGGGCCCCAGTGCTCAATGTGGTGGTGCTGGAGATGCTGCTTCCAGTCCGGACTGACTGAGGTCTTCCCATCAGAAAGTCCAGGATCCAGTTCCAGATGGAGGTGTTCAGGCCCAGCAGGCTCAGCTTCTCGATCAGATGCTGAGGGATGATTGTGTTAAATGCTGAACTAAAGTCTATGAACAGCATTCGTACGTATGTGTCTTTATTGTCCATATGTGTGAGGGCCAGGTGGAGGGTTGTGGAAATAGTGTCATCCGTGGAACGGTTTGGTCGGTACGCAAACTGTAATGGGTCCAGTGTGGGGGGAAGCAGGGTCTTAATGTGCCTCATGAC
Source organism: Bagarius yarrelli (assembly GCA_005784505.1). Lineage (NCBI taxonomy): Eukaryota > Metazoa > Chordata > Actinopteri > Siluriformes > Sisoridae > Bagarius > Bagarius yarrelli. The sequence continues at coordinate 1,697,487 of VCAZ01000066.1, forward strand.
GAGCCTTTCGGAGCATTTCATCACAATAGGTGTGAGTGTGACGTGATGGTAGTCATTGAGGCTGGAGACTGCTGACTTTTTTGGCACAGGGATGATGGTGGCAGTTTTGAGGCACGTGGGAACGACAGTGGTGCACAGGGAAGTGTTGAAGATGTCAGTGAAGACGGCTAGTTGTGTTGCACAGTCCCTGAGCACTCTGCCGGGGATGTTGTCTGGTCCAGCAGACTTCCGTGGGTTAACTTTGCTTAAAGTTCTCCTCACATCAGCTGTGGTTAGACAGAGCACCTGGTCATTGGGAGGAGGGGTGGTCTTCCTCACTGCCACGTTGTTTTGCGCCTCAAACTGGGCATAGCGCATCTGGGAGAGAGGCGTCACTGTTACAAGCAGGTGGAGTTGTCTTGTAGTTGGTGATCGTCTGGATGCCCTGCCACATGCGCCAAGTGTCTCCGCTGTACTGAAAGTGGCCGTGATTTTTCTGCCGTACGTGCGCTTTGCCTCTCTGATGGATTTGGACAGTTTGGTCCTGGCTGTTTTTAGGGCCGACTTGTCCTTTGCCCTGAAGGCGGAGTCCCTGGCCTTTAGCAGCACACGCACCTCTGTGGTCATCCATGGTTTCTGGTTGGAGCGTGTTGTGATGGTTCTGGAGACAGTCACGTCATCAATGCACTTGCTGATATAGCTGACCAATGATATGGTGTACTCCTCCCGGTTAACAGATTCACCGTTGGTTGCAGCCTCCCTAAACATCCGCCAGTCAGTGCACTCAAAACAGTCCTGAAGAGCAGAACTTTCTCACCTGTTGGCCACGTTCTCACCTTCTTTGAAACCGGTTTAGAGCGTCTGACGAGCGGTCTGTATGCTGGAATTAGCATAACAGAGATGTGGTCTGAGTATCCGAGATGGGGACGGGGCTTTCTGCCAAATTCTGCTTGTCAAATTTAATTGGCCTTGTCGAAACAGATCAGAGGTACTTCGGGCTCCCAAATGTGACTCCTAGTGCAGTCACAACGTCGCCGTTTCCTCCATCAAGGAATGAGGGTTACTATACGTAACCTGTTAACCTGTTTGTGATAATGAAAAAACAATACAAATTTTTAGTGAAAGTATAATACAGACTTTTTATTTAAACCCCAAAGAATCATATTAAGTTGTTGAAAATCAGGCAAGCCATGACTTCTTTAATAGAACACTGTTTGAGGAAACAGTGTTATGTAATGCTACAACGTACAAGGACATTTGAGACATTGTAGCACCAGTTTAGAGAAAATGTACTTATGGGAATGTGCTAGTAAGGTGCCTATAAACGTTCATAGTTTACAATCCATATGACCAAATAATAAATTTTTGCTGTCTAGCCATTGTATGCTTTTTATAGTATCTCAACTACATAATGACTTAGTAACATGTACAGTATTTTTGGTTATTTATGATTTTATGGATTTATTTTTTGGAATTACTTTTGTTTGAAACATTTCACAGCATGCTGTTGGTTAATGCTGATAGGAAATGAAGCGAGTGCTGTCGCACTATTAGATATGTTCTTTGTGATAATGACACACACGACACTGTGTTTTGACAATGTGCCCATCCTAAGCTTCTGATCTGCAGTCTAATCTTCTCATCAGTGTTCATCTGCATGCCTGTTCATTCTTGCAGAAAGAAAGATAACTTCGCTTTTCAAACTTGCACAGCATTGACACCATTTAGTGAAAGAATTAGTGTACTTTATACGTTTTGGGTGCAGATTTTTTTTTTCACACGCTGCATTATACATTTCTTCTGCATAATACATATGCAAATTATGCATGCATGTTATATACAATTTATTAAACAATTTCTGGATATACTGTACAAAATGTATAATTGCTAATTGCATTGATATATCCAACTTTAGCACCTTGAATATAACTCACTATAATTGTTGTCTAGGATTGTTGTTAAATGAATTAAATAACAAACTGTCATCGCTATTGAGGTATATTTTATGCTATTATACGCTTTCTATACTGTGTATTTCTTTATCTTTCCCTATGTGCCACAGATACAAATATTTCAGAGGCTCTTTTAAAACGCTATATATCCAGACCTAAACCTTATTGAGCATCTGTGGGGCATCCTCAAACAGAAAGTGGAGGAAAGCAAGGTCTCCAACATCCACCAGCTCCGTGATGTCGTCATGGAGGAGTGGAAGAGGATTCCAATGTCAACCTGTGAAGCTTTAGTGAACTCCATGTCCAAGAGGGTTAGGGCAGTGCTGGAAAATGATGGTGGCCATACAAAATATTGACATTTTGGACCCAATTTGGACATTTCCTCTTAGGGGTGTACTCACTTTTGTTACCAGGGGTTTAGACATTAATGGCTGTGTGTTGAGTTTTTTTTGATGGGGCAGCAGATACACATTGCAGATGCTACATTGTAGCAGAGTTTCATTTCTTTAGTGTTTTCACATAAAAAGATATAATAAATATTTACAAGAAATGTAATGGGGTGCACTCACTTCTGTGACATACTGTATGTGTGTTTGCCATTTTGTATATATAATGTTAAAAGTACAAACTGGTGTAGGATGTCTGTAGCACTTCAGATTGACAATGCCCCTGGGCATAGAGCTTCAGGAAGACACGATGGGTTATTCTATGTGTTTAGTATGGTTACTTTAACCTGGAATACTGACTGCACCACAGACCTCCTTACCAAATTAATAATCTCGCTGATGCTACTAAGAAACTAACACAGCCATACTTGACAATCTACTGGCAAGCCTTTTCAAAAGTGTAAGGGTATTAAAGGGTATTATACATATATGGATGTGTCGGTCAAGTGTTGCAATTCTTTTGTTCATATAATGGACAACAAAGAGCTGATTTTGACTTTAAGACATTGAAGTCTTAAATAAATAAGAAAAGTATTTCACCAAGCACTAAATTGTTGAGTGAAGGGGTAACACAATGATTAAGGTGTTGGACTGCTAATTGGAAGATCAGGTTTCACGTCCCAGCACCACCAAGTTGGGCCCTTGAGCAAGGCCCTTAACCCCAAATTGCTCAGTTGTACAAAAAAGAGATAAATGTAAGTCGGTTGGATAAGGCCGTTTGTCAAACGCAAAAAAATGTAAATGTAAATAAATTCTGTCCAGTCAAGGTCACATATATTCGATAAGCATATTATAAGTGTTTTTTAGAATTAATATTTTCCTTAATATTAGAGAAACAGGTAATAAAAAATGTGATGCTAATAATTAATATTTTAAATCCATTGTTATAAGAAATAAAGTTGTTGCACTGTTAGAGAAGATATTCATACAACGCTGCACGTTTCCTTGTCACTAGTGCAGTACTCATAAATGTGCGTCACTCCTTACTTTAGTGTATATATTTTACTAGGAAATGTGCATATAGTGTACCTTCTAAAGCTTTACACTTAAAACAAGCTTGTCATAAATAATGACAGCATTTGTAAAGGTTAAAATGTACACATTTTGTTACAGTTTAAGTCGCTTCAATGTCACTTCAATGCCACAATGTTAGTGTGCTTTAATTCAGCAATAGCTTATGGAATACAGGTGATAAGTGCACTTTTGGAGTTGGACTGAATGTTCCTAATTGTTTTGGATAATAACTAATCGATTGAAACACAAAAATAGGCACTAGATTGTTGTGTGAAAGGATCAGTCCAAAGCACAAAAGCCTTAAGCCCCGTATTTTTTTGTGCTCCAAAGATGTTTCTAGTATCGTTTAGCACACCCCAATGAAAGCTTTGCTGCTCATTCCCTTGTGTCCATCGCTTGTGCAAATTCGCCTCTGCTTTGTTTGATGAAAGGTCGATACAGAAAAACATGAATTGCTCTCGCGGTAATCTTTCTCTTTGTGTGTCAATGCTGAGAGTGACAGGCCCCATGCGTGCGCGTACTATAATCATCTGCTTACGTGGAAGCTGCAGGAGGCCCATCAGAAAAGCACAGCGTGGATGTTTCATTTGAGACCCCGACGCTTTAAGATCAGGTCAAGCAGCTAGCTCATAGAGCGGCGTCACTGAGAGGAGCTGTTCATTAGAGAGCATTACGGAGGAGGATGAAGAGTGTGAACGCGAGCCCTTAGCGATTCCCACTGACTCATCTCCCTGATGCCAGGCAGCAGTGTAATTATGAGCGATTGTTCTGGCAGCAGGGTTTAAGTGGGTGGGAGAAGGAAGGGAAAGAGGGCACCATGCCAGATACATGCCACAGAAGCATCAGTGCTAATCATCCTACTGAAGTATCACTCCCACTTTCCCCAACAACATTTTGCAGGAAAACACAAGAGGAAGAGATTATTTAAATACAATTTTGAAAGGCACAGTTTCTGGCTTTAATGTGCCTAAAAGGAACTATGAAAGAAAGTCATGATTATTTTCATCTCTATTCTCTGAAGTTATTAATTTATTCAGCTGTTGGTGGATGTTCAGCTTTAAACGCATTCACTTCCTATTTTTTGAACGTTTCTATTTGATTACATGTTAAAATCAACATTTCAGTTTAAAAATAATGGCTGAACTTTAGACCCGACATACTTGGACTACAGAGCTCTCTAAATCCTTTTAGTAAGATATGATATTAAAAAAAGATGAACATATTGTAATTCGCATTAATGCACAACAGTCTAAATTATAGTCCTCATACAGCAACTATAAATGACAGACAGTGTTGTGTCGGGCTGACACTTACAGCAGCTTGATCATTAGCACTCATTTCTAAAATCCTTACAGCATAGGCACCTTGTTTATTAAGCATAGATTACAGATCATAAAGGGCAACAGTGCGGTGAGCACAGCCGATCCGGGACCAGTTTAAATATAGCAGAGTATAGTGAAGCAGCTCGTGCTCGTTTTTCCCAACGGGCTTCATGGTGAGACGCAATAAAAAAACATCCTGCGCATCCTGCTGACTGCATCACATGCAGCAGCCCATTTATGTTGGTCTGAACGACTCTCTAGAGAACAGCGGTACATAATGAATAACAGTGTTATCTGGTGTGTCGAGCTGTGCCACAACGTAAGCTGTGAGTAGCCTACTAAAGCACGGGGTCATAGTGATATTGCTGACCTTTAAACAAGATTATAAAAATCATGTTATACTTAATCTCATCAGTCAAATGCCTTCGCAGAAAACTGAAACAAAAGAATACATTTTTGTTGTTGTCTAAAAGACCGTCGTGTTTGCATAGCAATATTGTTTATCAAACAGAGAGTTTAACTTAAGGGGTTTTTAAAGTCTAGCAACATGCAATTTTTGGTAGAATGTAGTAAATATTTAGCATTTAGTTTTTTTCATTTCTGGATTTACAAACACATGTCAAAGATGGATTAACTCAAACTGCTAGAGAAATGTTGCATGTTGCTGCATTACTGAAAATAGAATGGATTTAAGAATTTGGATGATAACTATCATTAGTGTAAATGGTCACAAGCAGTAAAACTGTCGCTGTTTGTATCACTCCAATTTTTCAATTTCAGCATATAGTTTATTTCAGTTATATAGTTTACACATACTAAATGCTGTCAATGGTACCTCTATCTGTCTAAGATTTGAAGGCATCACGGTGAGACCTTGATCTTGCGTAGTGAACTGCCCCTCGGAGAAAACCCCTTGGTAAACCCCACTGTAGCAGTCTTCTATGCAGCGGGCCAAAAGGTATCGTGTTGAACACTGCCACCATAAGTTCAAATAGCATTTGAAACTGCCTGACAATGAGTGATTGCACCTCTCTAAATTTTTTTATAATTGCTAGTAGCACTTTGATTCAGCTTGGCCTGCATTGCGACCAAATCCCAGATGACCCCTAAGTAGATAGCGGTCTGAGCTGGGTAGAGCACACTTTTCTTGACTCTCAGCCAAGCCTCTGAATGTGTGCGAGAGCGACATCTTGATGTCAAACTTCCTGCTCAAGTAGTTTAGTATGTGGATGCCCTGGAGTCTTGGAGCCTGTTCTTTTACTTATTTTCCCAAGACCGTCTTACCTTCCCGTTCTATGACCAATAGGCAATATTAGGAGCTAGAATTATGAGGATGCTTCCACCCAGCATTCTCTTGACTCTGGAAGCGGCATTGGAAGGCACATTGGGGCACTCTTACAATGCTTGACATCAACCGCATGTGACATAACAACTTTCTGATTAGTTGGATTCAACACATGCTTCATGGCAAATGTTATAAAAGAGTCTTTCCAGAGCATTTTGACTGTTCGTTCTGAAATGAAATGTTTGTCTTCTATCGGAAATTTAGCAAAACAATTACACTTCTCTTATAAATGCCAAATAGTACATTTTTTAAGGACAAATGACTCAAATTGATTCAAATTTATTTGCTAATTTTTTTTGTATGTAAAAAACAAAATGAGAATTATTAAATTAATGGAAAGTATTTTACCTGCAAATCTATCATGAAGGTGTGTGTGTGTGAGCTGTTTAAGTAGTCATAACCTGGAAGTAAAAGGTGAGAGAACAATCCATTTTCGGGGTCGTTACAATACGCCTCTCCCTGGCAACGCCTCCAGGCATTCTTTTAGGCTGTGGCAGAGTGGAAGTCCAGAGTAAACATGGGGTCTAGAATGTCCCAGGCTTTGACCCACGACCTTTCTTTAGGTCCGTAGCCCTCCTAATCTACCAAGTACTCCAGCTGGCCCCTACTTCTCCGTATATCTAGGATTTTATCAATCTGATAAGTGGGGGCCCCTTCATTTTCGATAGTAGCAGGCAGTTCAGGAAGGCATGGCGCTCTGGTGTGACTGGGATGATAGGGTTTTTAGCACATGGAATGATTGAGAGATGTGGTAAGATGAAGGTAGCTCTAAACAGTAAGTAACTGGGTTAATTTTCATTAAATCTTAAAGGTCCAAAACCCTTGGGGCCCAGTTTCTCACAGGGAAGGCGGAGTTGGATATCCCTTGTTGAGCGCCAAAGAAACTGCCCTGGTTGGTAATCCGGAAGGGGGCACCTCTGTTGGCTAGCTTGGATGCACTATTCTCTGATGGCTCTTTGTAACTTTATATGAGCATTTTCCCAAACCTGAGTGCTACATCTCATCCATTCTTCAAAGACAGGAACTCCTGATGGTTCCCCGAACCATGGGAACATAGGGGGGTTGCCCTGTGAATAAATAGGTCAGACAGTTTTGTGCATACTTGGCCCAGGGTAGAAATTCGCTTTATGGTGCTGATCTCGACAGCAATATGACCTTAGATACCGGCCCAGCTCTTGGGGTTTTTACTTGGCTAATAGACTGTGCATGGTACTCTGAGGTAAGCCTGATGTTAATGTCTTATTGTTTGCAGAACTTCAACCAGAGACAGGAATTGTGGCCCACGGTCAGATGCAATTTCCTCTAGGATACCAAAGTTTCGAAACACATGTGTGAATAGATGAGCCGGATTAAGTGGCAGCTTTTAAGAATCGATCTATTGTAGTGAGCACTGTGTTGTGATCCATGATGACTTGAAATGGGTAAGTGTTTCCTGCCAGCCAGTGACGCCATTCTTCTAGTGCCTTCCTACATGGCAAGAAACTCTTTGTTTCCCACGTTGTAATTTTGCTCTGCAGGAGTGAGTTTGCAGGAGGTGCAGGGGTGCAATTTGGAGGGGTTTCCCTGCATCTGGGCCAAAACCGCCCCGACTCTGGAATCTAAGATGTCCACCTCTACCACAAAAGGCGCTGTAGGGTCATGATGCCAGAACATGGGTGCGGTGTTGTACTTTGCTTTCAGCTGAGTAAATGCTTTGGCTGCTTTCTCATTCCAGTGAATCTTAGAATAGATGAGAATGTCGCCAATGTAAGCACTGACACATTAATTTAGGAGATCTTTGAAGATTTTGTTGATAAAGGATTGAAATACAGCTGGTGTGTTAGAGAGGCCTGATATTCATAATGGCACCTAGTAGTAATTAAAGCAGTCTTCCACTCATCACCCCTGTGAGTCAGGTTTACACACTGCTGGCATGAGAGGTAAAGGGTAGCGTTACTTTACCGTGACTGCATTTAGACCCTGATAATCAATACATAGTTGAAGGCTGGCATCCTTTTTTTCGACAGTAGCGCAATGGCACAATCCAAAAACAAAGACAAAAGTCTTTGAGGTGGTAGCTGTGATGCTTTAGTTTTGCTGAAAACCACTGCTAGAACATGGCATGGAGTGTACATGGTGTAGACAATGAGCTTATCAATGTGATGATCATTGAAGAATGTCTTTATAAGTCCATGACATCACAGGGTTGTGTGTCTGAAACCAGGGGTAACCCGGGATAATGGGTTTTCGCAGAGATGAGATAATGTAAAAGGAGAGAGTCTCTTCGTAGAGCACATCCACTTTCATCATGGTGAGTGCTGTTTGGTGGGTAAAACCTTGGCCGATAGGTTGGCCGTTCACTGTAGAGACCTTAAGTGGCAGAACACGGAGAGGTGCAGAAGTTAAGATGTTTGGCGAGGTGATAGTTAATGAGATTCAGAGCTGCTTTGGAATCCACGCTTGAAAAACATGAGGCAGAGAGTCAATGATTAACTGAGGCAGAGAGTCAATGATTACTGGTTGAGATTTGGGCTTCTTAGGGCAGACGGAGCTTTAATGATTGGGATCCCCTCAGTAGTAGCAACAGTTTTCTTGTTGTCTATGACAATGTTTTTTTTGTGTCAACTTTTTGAAACCCACTTGCATTGGTTAAGAAACGTTGGGAGTTGCAGGAGCCGTGGCATTCAGAGAATGGATGATAGGTGACTTTTATTCACTATTCAGGGGCTCTTATGCAGCAGATTGTCGACGCGCACTGCCATTGCAACATACTGGGAAAAGGAACCCGAATCCTAATGACAGGTTAATTCTGCCTTTAATCTTATGCCCTCTTTAAATACAGCTTTAAGAGCTACTTCATTCCACCCACTTTGCGCAGCCAAAGTGCAAACTTAATGGGGTTTTCCGCAGCAGATAGCTCCCTCTGACGTAGCTTAAGCTGCTGACTGGTGATATTCAGACTCCCTGCAGGGTATTTAAAGACCTTGCGAATCTGTTATATGAAGTAATTTAAAGAGGTCTGAATCTGAGGTTCGGTATCCCAGACAGCAGAGGCCCGGTCTAGCACTTTACCAGTGAGTAGCGACAGGAGAAAAGAACACTTACTGACACAGGGGAAGGCGTTGGGCTAATTTGTAAAGAATATCTTGCACTGACGTAGAAATCCTTTATAGCAAATTTTTCCGGCAGCATGAGGTGTACGATGTTGACTTCGGTGCTTGGCTAAGATTAAAGCTGCTGCGTTGACTGTTGGTTATTGGAAAGCCGCACGGACAGTTGGACTTGAAAAGATTGCAGCACTTGTGCGTGATATTCCATCGATGTTTGTAATTGAGCCAAACCTGCTGAATCCCGAGACAGTGAAGTATTCTCTTATTGAGGGGTCTAAGAAGAATCCATAATGGCTTTATTAACAATGTTCGGAAAACAGGTACAAAAACAAAGGCGTAGTTGGAAAACAGGTAAACACTTGAACGGTCGGCAAAGCTGCAAAGACAACCAAAGTGAACTATGTGGTAATACATTTCTTTAAACTGTATATAGTCATTTTTAACGTTGTGGAAATTTGACATTATAGCACCTCTAAACTGTAATTCCAGTCTTGAAGTTTTTTTTAACAAAACAATAACGACAAAATAATTGTCATGTCCCTACAGTTGACAAAACACTGACACGAAACACCATAAAGAAAACATATCATCTTAAAGAAAACCTCTAATAGATTTTTCTATTTAAGCAGCATCATTTGTAAAGATATTGCCAAGCAGGGCCCTGTAAATAAGATGTTACTATAGAAACAATAACAGCATTGTGGAGGACCCCACACACCCCTCACACTCACTCTTCACACTCCTGCCCTCTGGAAAAAGACACCGTAGCATTCGGACCCTCACAACACGAATGTGTAACAGTTACTTTCCTCAAGCCATCAGGCTGCTCAACACACTGAACTGAACTACCTCAACCTACATATACTCACACACTCGAACATTTTTTGTAAGCAGAGTCACTTTACAATACTATAGTCACTTTACAATACTATAGTCACTTTACAATACTATAGTCACTTACAATACTATAGTTACTTTAATCACTTTACAATGCTATTTGCACAGTACTGTTATAATTTGCACATTTCGTGTCTACCTCATCTACAATATGGTTGCCGCTATTCCGTTATATCCCGTCCTTTACTGTCTTTTTGCACTGTCCTTGTTATGTTTGTATTGTTTATTGCACTGTTTCTGCACTTCCTGCACTGACATGCACTTTGTCTATCCTGTTTAGTGGCTCTTTGTTGTTTTGTAAATTCTATGTTTTGTGTAGCAGCAGGGGGTCCTGGAGAAACGTTATTTCATCTCACTGTCTACGGCATCTGCTATATATTGTTGAAATGACAATAAAGCTCCTTGAACTTGAACTTGAAAAAGAATAAGCACTCTAAAATAAAGGAAGATTTAAAAATATATATGAAAATATAAACCTGAAATTAAAATCAGCCAGCATTATTGTTCTTTCAACCAATCAAATTCATGATCTTAACAGTTAAAATATAATAATAACAATGTCAAGATGTTATAATAAGTGTATTTTGACCTTTAAGTAAATCTTTGCAACCATTTTACAAGCTTCACAGACAAGATACTGTGTTAGATACAAAGCGTTTATACATATATACATACATACAAAGAAGGCAGACTCTCCAGGCTGTGAGAATATGACTCTCACGCTGGTTTGTCTCATTACATCAGGAAAGCATAAAGGATGAGTTTCATTTTTAGCGTAGCTGAAGGAAAGGACATGCTGTCAATACCTGATGCCCTTCAGAGACTTTGAGAAAGCACTAGCAACTCTGCATCAGCAAAACCTGCATTAAAATAACAGCTGTTTAAAACTCACCATACACTGGCTGTTGATTTTAAAATAAACAATGAATTGACAGATTGCCTAGTGTAATATACCCTATAAAAAAAAGGATAGGGACACATTAAGTCAAATCACTTTTATTTATATAACACGTCAGAATCATATAAGAAAATGGTGAAAACTTACTAAAACATTAGTATATATATATATTAGATATAATTTTAATTAATATCTGTAAATTAAGAGTCCACAACTAAGCAGGCCAATGGCGACAGCCGCAAGGAACTCTATCTGTGACAAAATGGAAAAATCAGGCTCAGCTCATCTCATTTCATCTCATGGGAAATCCCATCTCTGACACCTGACCATCTTATCCATATTTGCATATTCGTATTCCATATTTAGTCTTATTCTTACTGTTATGACAAACTCCAGACACAATTTCCACTAGATTGTGACAGGTGACTGTCTGACTTGTCCATTTAGCGAGAGAATGACTAGTGAGGTTAGGTGCTAATTTTGGGTTAGATGGTCTGGGGTGCAGTCAGCGTTTTAGTACAGTATTTATGTAATATTATATACTTATATAATATTACATAAATACTATATACTTATATAATAATATTTTATAATATATTTATATAATAATATTTATAACTTTCTTATATTGGATATCGGTTTTGTAATATCAGATCCACCGATATATAATGCCATTTTGTATTTGTATTTTTGGAAGAATTGTATGCAACACAGATATTACAGCATTCGACTGTAGTAAACAAAAAAAAAAAATTCAAATCAGTTCTGCATATTGGTTATCTTTCACAAACATGCAATAATAGATTTTGGTATCTGTTACCAAACATTGGTTAATCTCTAGGTCAGAGGGGTTGAGGTCAGGGATCTGTGCAGAAAAGTTGAGTATTTCTGCTTTGTGCACAGGGGCATTGTCATGCTGGAACAGGCATGCTGGAATAAAGGGAAATCTTTGCATAGGCTCCATGATCAAAAACGTTTCCTGGTAAAAGAAAAATACAAAGTCGAGTAGGATAAATATTTAAGAAAGAAGCAGACATATATAACTTTTCAACTGGTTCAACGGTTCAATAACTTTTTCAACAGCTAGGTAAAGAATTGTCTACACATCGAATCAGAATATCACCCCATTATCTGCACTTACAGCTGGCACAGCAACCGTTCTGCCTCCTGTCACAGACCTGCTGTAGAATCAATGAATCACACACCATTGTGTCCAATTAACAATTCAGTCTCTGGAAACAAGCCAGAGGTAAAATGAAATCAGTTTAACACATGCTTCTACTTTCGTATGCATTTCACAGAGGATGCCATTTCTGGAATGTAATAATTGCTGTGAATTTGCACCTCAAGTAACAAGATTAATTTAATTTCCTTTACTGCAGCCTGATATATTTAATACATTAAAAACGTGAAGGAAAAACTTTGGATTCCATAAATATTCAATTGCCAGACCACTCAACAAATGTCCGTGTTAACTCGGTGCTCATTTATAGTGTGGAGTTCATGCTGTGTGAGGTAACAGAATAGAAGTAACAGCACTATAATACATTCAGAATACAAATATTACATTAGGATTCAGTCATTGGCATGGCAGGAACCTCATGGGCCAGGGTGCAAATGCAGGGATGACTTTATTTATTGAAATCAGGGCAAACCAACCAAGAAATGCAAAGTGATAAACAGAATCAGGAAACAGACAAATATTTATATCTAGGAGTTAAATTTATATCTATGAGTTAAATTAGGCAAACAAACCAATAACTTTTTTAATTGACATCAGATTGTTTGCTGTTAACAAATGCTTTAAGTCCATTTTGGACATTTTGGAGTAAACTGTAAATGTTACCACCAACAACCAAAAGATTTTTTCTGTGGTTCAGCAGCTATCTAGCTAGTGTGATCTAGATAGTGATCTTACTGTTGTGATGCCAGTTTAAATTCATGGGACCGGAACCAACCCAGTCAATATTTTTGCATGTTCCAAGCCTGTAAAAATTTGACAAATATTTTTCATCTAGTGTAAAATCTGTGCCAAATCTAATATGCAGTTCAGATGATCACACAACATCTTAAGGAAAGTGCTGGAAAAACAAAGGGGTTACATAGAATTGTTTAAAGAAATAACACCAGAGAGAAGTTTTTTTATAGACTAAAATAAAGACTTATGCATTTTATGTGTGTAAGTTGTGTTAAGTGGTACAAGTTGCCACCATAGGGCTCCTGAGCAAAGGCCCTAACTCCCAACTGCTCAGTTGTAAAAAAAAAAAAAAAGATAAATGTAAGTCACTCTGGATGAGGACATCTGCCAAATGGTGTAAATGTAACCAAGATTCAGGTTATTTTTTATTCTGCTTTGCTGTCAGTAATTGGAAAAGGCCATGTAAAATATGTAGATGTAATGAGCCCAATCAAAGTAGGATGTTTACCATATTGAATTTTTTCCGCTTATGTGGTTTTGAAGTGGAAATGAAAGTAACTGGACTGAATGCACATCGTTAAATGAAAGAACAAACAACAGGATACACTTTTAATTAGTTTTTTTTAATACGCAGGTTGCAACACAAACAAAAGTTTGGATTTTAAAGCAAATAAAGCATAAATTGCCAGTACTGCAGACTTTAAACATTTTTAAATGTAGGATTTATGAAGGCCTTTCTGCTTGCATGTGTATGTGGATTGTAACAGTTTATTTCATTCAGATCTTTTTGCTACCAGTAAAAAAATATAGTTAATACCGAGCCACCGATAGATATTGATTTTTAAAGTCCTTTTACTTTACTATACACCTACACTGCTTTTTGTGAAAAAAAAAAAAAAATTAATAGAAGCTGAAATATCTCTGCTTTCAAAAGGGATTTGAGGTATAGGAGTGTGTGGTATTCATATATAAAGTTGCAAAGGTTTTTACCATTTTTTTAAATGCACAATCATAGTATTATGAATATTTTTATTATGAATAATTATTATTCATATTAGTCCAGCTAATAGATTATACCCACACTTGAGCAATATTATATAATATCCTATATTATTTATATTATTCTGGAATTGTAGTGTAAAATTGATCCATGATTATATAATGCAAAGTAAAAAAGCTTTTTTAAACGACATTCTGTTGTAGAAACAATGTACAACAGGAATAAGGAGAGTCATGGCTTTGTGTCAGGAAATAAATGGCCCTGCACTAACCTTGAGATGAGGTGCTTTATGTGGCTTGATTAATAATGTAATTTGGTGAGACATACAGCAACGTCCCTGCACAAGTGACCTTGTTAATGAAGCCCTCCTCTTCTTGCACTGTGTAATATCACTACGGCTCAGCTTAGTTCCGATTTCATCAATTTATAAAACATGTATAAAAACATGTAATACCTTCATGGGCCTATAAACATAAATTGATATAGACGGTAACTATTTGATATAGACGTTGTTAACTACACAGGAAGTAATAGGTAGTAAAACTACATCAACACATAATATATTGGTAACTATTGTAGAAATAATATATATTGTCATTCAGAATTACTTGTGAACTATGACCAATAAATAATGCATAATCAATTAATTAATAATCACAACAGTCACAACTCCCCTTTAATAAATCTACAATATGTTCTTTGTTTTGTGTAACATATAATAATACTGTAATATAACAGTGTATAAAGTGTTACTTTTGACACTGGCTACAATTGTTCAGTTGATGTACAGTTATGAGCAGTGGTGTACTGTGGTCTTTCAGTCAGGGCCTTTTGTGAACAACTGTAAACCACATACACGCATCTTACACATCCCTGTCACAGCTAACGCAGCCATATGCTAATAATGCCTGACTGACATTATATAGAGCTCAAAGCCTTGGTGTTTAAGAGCTGCCATAGTGATGCGCTTCAGACTGTCATTTTGTGTCCTTTTAAAACACCGCCTTAAAAAGTCATGTTCAGTAAATCAGAAACAACATCTGGTGTAGTGATGTTGGTAACTGTGGCCATCATTTACTTTTCATTACATTTCACTTTTATACCAATGAATGCTGGGGTAGCACTGGCCATTTCGCTAAACCCAGAGGGCGGACCGTCACTGAACGCCTAAATTTAATTGGCTGATGATTCTGTCACTAATACTTTGTAACAAATCTTATGTGACATTTTTTAACTAATTTGGTTTGCTGATGATTCTGTCACTAATTCTTTGTTACAAATCTGATAGGATGTCTTTCAACTGAAAGCTAGCACTAACTGCAATGCTTTTTAATGTAGGATATTCCTAGATCCAAAGGGCGGGCTATCACTGAACATCAACAATTTGATTGTACGATGATTTTGTCAAAAATTCTTTGTTGCAAATCTGATGTGATGTATTTGAACTAAAGGATAGCACTATCTGCAGTGCTAGGTTGAACCTCATTAAAAGGCAAATATTCATTTTTACCCAATTTTATTCTGATAGTTCTCACAGTTAAGTGTTTGAAGTGTTTCCCACAGCAATTATCACCTGCACACCTTTTTTAATTGATTTGTTAGTATTTTGCAACACAGTCCTGCGTCAGTGGTTCGAGCAGCAGTATACTGAGCACATAGCCCAGGGGAGCACCAGTTATCAGTGTATTGGTGCTAGAGCTGTTGTTGCACATAAATCCTGCCTGGGAAACTGATATACTGGTATACTCATATATACTGGTATGAAACAGATATACTGATGTTGGCATGTATCTTTCCAATCTATATAAACAAAATAATTTTTGGTCCAAATAATATGAAGGAAACATTTACAAGCTCTGGCGTGTGTGTCAGTCTAATAGCTGGTAAAAAACAAAAAAAAACAACAAAAAAAAACTTTTACATTAAGAGGGCAGAGGGTTTAGTGCTTGGTTACTCATGCAATGACAGAAGGATAGAAAAGAGCCCTCTTTGCAAAAGAAAAGTTAAATTGGACCAGAAACAATAAAATAAACCAAATAAACCAACTGCATTTTTATTACAGAGGTTCATACGGGCATGGAGTATATTTGTCAGGACAAGCTGAAAAGCATGAAGCTTAGCTGTATAATCCCAAAACAAGCTCATGAGAAAGCAGGTCTGACTGTCATCTTCAAAAAAACTACCAGTCAGATGTGACCATTTGGTAAATATAGTATCAAAAGATTCTTATTTTTGTGTTGCTTGTTTTATTTTTTTAGATTTGTATTTATTTCAATAAAACATCTTGTAGCAAAATAGAGACGGTAAAATACCATTTTTAATTGAGTTGCAAAAGTCTGTATGATGTCTTTTTTCACAAAGCGCCTCAAAACAAAAAGCCTGAAATACAATGCATTTAACAATCCCAGTAGTCAGTTTATTTAGTAGCGCTGACCAGATTATAAAAGATGTGCAGATAGACAAGCATTTAATGTGACTGCGGTGTAGTGTAGCGGTGACGGTATCTGTGGCCATCGTTTACATTTCATTAAGTGTGTTACTTTTGTACCCTGCAAATTTACGACAAATCCTGGTGGTAGCACTTGGCACATCGCTAGACCCGGAGGGCCGGCTGTCACTGAACATCAAAATTTGATTGGCTGATGATTCTGTCGCTAATGCTTGTTTACAAATCAGATGTGATGCCTTTTAACTAAAGGGTTTAACTATCTGCAGTGCTGACCCAGACCTCTTTAATGTAGGATTTTCCAGTCCAAACTCAACAAAACTGACCAATTACACTAATGTAAATTAACGAGCCAGTTGAGGCCCACCACAGAATAATCCTTGGCAGGAATGCAGTACTGAAAAAGAAAGTTGTTCAGACTCAGGAGCTAAACATGAAAATTATTCATGTTTTTTGTGTTCAGGTGTAATTTCTTTTACATGAAGCACAAGGAGTACATGCAAACTCCACATAGAAAGGCCCCTGGAGTCGAACCGGGCCTTCTTGCTGTGATGCAACAATGCTAACCACTAAGCCTCCGTGTTGCCCCTCCTTTTACACAAATGTATTTCTTATTTAGCCACAAAATAATTAATAAGTCAGTCACTGTTTCAGTTAATCCTAAAGGTTTTCGGTAGAGGTATCCTCGTCACCAACCATAACATGCCATGATTTCATGAAGCACAGGATATATATAATAATATAGGTATATATATAGGTATATATAATATTTATCTAACAAGACATGGAAAAACCTTTGATGTATAAAAATATAAGTGATCAAAGTAGAAAAAGAAGAAAAAATGGGAAAAATAAAAGAAATAAGAAAAAAGGATAAGATAGATGAGATAGATTTTTGTCCTATAGGCTATTTCTTGTTTCTGATTCATGAAGAAAAATTGAAATGGATTTTCTCAGTGTACAATTATATACAACATGTGCAGGGCTTTTCAGCCTTGTTTGACACACAGTTGATTATTTTAAATGACCTCATATACCTTTAAGTGCAAAAGAGTGTAGAGCTTGAAGAATGATGAAAGAACCATACATTTAATAATGATTTTTCACATGTTCCATCCTTATTATAATACCGATAATGCTACCAATTTATATTTTTTCTAATAGAAAATAATTGATTAGAAGAACATGTTTTTTGCTTTAAATCCTAAAACAGAGTTACATTAGATATAAAGATATAAATGCTGATACATGCAAAAAACAATAAAAATGATAAGTAATAGACACATAAAAAAATAAGTGAGTATTGTAAATTGTATTCAGATATTTAAATTTTAACAATTAAATTATGATTTGATCATAATATCAATATGGCTTTAATGTTCGTCTGAAAAGTGGCTGTCAAAATCAAACATTCTGAAAAAAAAACCCCTCTCTACAGATGCATCAAATGTTTCTCTACAAGTCTTCAACATGGACTATTATACAGTATGTGGTGTCATATTAGTGATGAATGTCAGGTTAATATTACCGTACAGCCTTTTTCGCTAAGATCTGAAAGACAATATAGTTCATTTAGGAAGAAAAAGAGAAAATAATCACTGACCTTAGCACTAAAGTCATAATCGATAGTATTAGAATTAGTGATTAATAGCTGAAGTTTGAAGACAGAGGCTAATTCAGTGTTTGTTAGCCGGGCCTTCAGAGTGTTTTTTTTAAGAATAAGAAAATACTTCAGATGACCCGACCTTTTATTACATCTCATTTATTACAGCACATGATATCAACTGTATATGTAAACTATTACTAAACTACTAACTACTAAATCCCTAGATTATATAACTTAATGTAAATGAAACACTCTCACTGTGCTATCTGAGTTATATAAAAAAATAATAATGTTCTATGATGTTCCCCTTTACATTACCCTTAACATCTGTTTATTCTCCATTAGTTTCTATTGTTATCATTAAAACATCACACTATTAGGTGATAATTTTTTATGTATTATGTTTTTGGTTGTTTTAAGATATATATTTTATTATGTTTCTAAATTGTCTTCAACTACTGCAATAGCAATATTTCTGTCTTCTTTTAGTCACTGTCAGAAATATGGGCAACCAACCAATCCGTGACTTTTTAGGGGTTCGAGAGGTATTTAAAGCATTTCTTCAAAACTCCCAAAGTAATGTAGTACACCAAAGATAGATGAAGTATGTTATTTAATACGATAACTACGATAACCACAAGTCTTATTACATTTCAAGCTACTGTGCATTTGACTAGATGTTGTAATTCCTGCACTCTAACCAATAGGGAAAATTTCTAAGTATGTCAATTCAAGATGGTGGTGCATTAAATAACTTAAATGGAGTTATGCTGTGTGTTAATATTTCTATTTTTACTATTTTTTTAGATGTTTTTTCTCTCTGTGGCTTGGCTGTACTTGGATTAAAACAATATGTTGAACTTAACTTGAACCTCTAAATGGCATTATGCAAAAAAAAAAGGAATAAGCCACTTAAAATTCAAACATCTTGTGCATGTAAGTATTTTGCCACAGACTGTGACATCACATGTTGATTTACTGCAAGGCATTCATATATAAATGCATATCCTGCCACCACAACAGCGGGAATTTATTTAGAATGAAATTGCGACTGGGGGGGAAACAAATAAAAGTTGCTTTTCCATATAAGTTTAACAAACAGTTCTAATTCAGTTTACATGCTAAAACTGATGATGCTAAGACTGATAACCAGCTCAATTGAAAATACTCTCATTTATTCTGGTCTGTTTGGCTCAAATAAAGTAGTAAGCACATTGTGACCTTATTTTAAAAAAAAATATTATACGCAATCTAAGTGTTTTATTCTGCTTATACCACAGTATTATTTTAAATGTATTAATGTTAATCTTAGTCTTCAGTTCTCTGTAAATGTATGCTGCTCTGCATTTTTTAGATTTCTGATCCTGGAGGAACATTGCTTTATTTCACTGTGTACTGCACCGATTTTATACGATTGAAATGACAATAAAAGCTTTCTTGACTGGAATTGACTCCTGAATTACATATTGTCCTTTTGGATGTCCTTAATGTTATAGAACATTCACAAGACAGGTTTCTGTTAAGGCTTTAGTTCTAGCAGTACTAATTTACAATCCTTTATAATTTCTCTACAATTCTCTCTGTTGAACTGAATAAGACATAAACACAGAGTGCCACGTGATGAAGGATGTGGAAAGTGCATATCACACTGTTCTAAAGCTCTCTAATGCTTAAAACCGTTCTGTCTACAGTGACTTCTTTCATAAATGTTAACATCTTTTAACAAAAAGCTTAGTGTTGTAATTGTTTAAATTTACATAAAATCTTTTATTGCTTTCCTGACATGGTATCCTAGAAAAAAGAGAAAAGAATACGTATATCTGCTTATTTATAGTTTTTAGTTGTTATTATTAGGTTTAATAACAATATGAATGTTATCGAATAATTTTAATCCAAATTAATGCCTTCATCCTTCCATGAGCATAGACATTTTAATAAAATACTGAGTTTTTGCTTTATAGTGTCTAGTTGCTGTTATTAGGTGCAATAATATGAAATTCCCCTATAAAAGGATCACTGTAGATGTGTTTAATTATATCAGCCCGGACTACCTAATGCATTAAAATTAAGTATTTTTAAGCAATGGCAGTTAAGTGGATCACTTAATTTCCAAAGGACCTGAAAGCTGTCATACTGAAGATAAAGGAAAAGACTTTACAACTATTCAATGGAGACTTCAGAATTTTTTATGAACTATTTTCTTACAGAGCACAAGCCATATAGTGCATATAGTCCTGTGAGCCGTGCCCCTACCTGCCCGCCAGATTGCCTGTAGGGAAAAGTGGATTATTTCTGTAAGACAAGGCCATTTAAAGGGAACGAGCCTGGAGCACCATCCTTGCTATTCATTTTATGTGTGAAAGTGCTGGTCTGTCAGGAGAGCCATCCACTTACACAACTCCCTGATGTTCCACTTCCGTGAAAGGCAAAAATACCCAAAGAAAAAGCTCAAAGAAAAAAAATAGGACACATAGCTGATTGCAGTGCCCATCTTAAAATATGACATTTCCCAATCTAATAAATGCCTTCTATTTAGAAAACTTAGACCAGAAAATTATTTAGTATTTTCTGAACAAATCAACTAGGTCAGACCTGCAATTGGAAAAGACTGATTTGGATTTAACCCTAAAAATTCTTTATATGGATAGATTTGGTGTAGGCAGTAAAATATATCAAATTATAGAAAGTGCAAATCTGTTTACATTAACAGTATTAACAGGTTAACAATAATTATTAGCAAATTGGTTTTCTTTGTTGTTTATGTCATTAATTTAATAAAAGTTTTGTACTCGCACACACACACACACACACACACACACACACACACACACACACACACACACAGTAAATGGCAAGCTTAACGTTTTACAAGAAGACTTCTGATGTAAACAATTATATAAAAATTAATGGTAATATTGTATAATAACTGCAGGCTATAAATCATTAGATAAGCATTAGTAAATAGTAAATAATCACTTATAAAGCATTGTTCCTACATTAATAGACATTAGTAAACAGTTTATAAATACAGCTAGAAATGCTTTATGTTTGATTTCTAAACACGTATTCAATATGCTTAATGATAATATTTTCATATTTTATTAAGGATCATTTAAGTTTACATTATTTAAACCAGTTGGTTAGGAGGTATCAGTGGTTCATTAGATCAGTTCGAAAGTCTTGGGAAATGATTCAATTTAAATAAATGAATAAACTTTTTGACTAAACATTTATACATGTTATTATTCACACATATAATAACAGTTACTTTATTAACACCTATTCCTACTGTAATTCATGATTAATTGAGGTAGTTATCAAGCATTTACTAATAGTCAGTTGATTACTTTTGTAAGCTCATCTATTTATTCTATTCACCTCTATTCATGCCTTATAAAGCTTTTACAAATGAGATTTAAAGGTTCAGTTATCTTTTGAAGGGAAAAAGGGAAACACAACACAGGGTTACAGCACAAAACTGTAACAAATGTACATATAAACTGTACAAAAGTACATATAAATGTATATAAAATAATTCTATATAAAATTAAAAAATAAACCTTTGTAATGTCATAGAAAATTTTAAAGTTCCTGCATACATCCAAAAAACATTACTGGACTAGTAATATTAAAAAATACAATTTACATTTTTAATCTCGTATAATAACAATACAACAATAACAATCTAAAATATTTTAAAACTGTCGAAACTACCAACGTACTAATTTTAAACATTATAGAACATCAGTGCAGATAGTAGATAAATGTGGGTTCTTTTTACAACTTTGTTAAGATTAAGTGTGATAACTTGCCCGGATCCTACACAGCTTACCGAAAGCCTTAACGTTGATAGTATTTTCTATAGCTGATCCTATTAAATTGTGGCAGCACACTGTGTGGCAAATGCACTAAGTTTAATATGACTGCTGTGGTTGTTAAGGAGTTCCTTATACTTGTCTGGTGCAGTGATGCTCTGTGATTAGAGCACTGACAACTACTGTGTTCCGGTCCACGCCAACATCCTTGAAAGTAGCTGGGATTCCTCTACTGAAGTGTTGAAGATAACTGGTACATTATTGAGTTATGCGTTTCTTTTTTTTGTATTCCAGTTGTGTAGTGGGGGGCACAGAAACACCTAATAAAAAGTAAAATGTACATTATTGAATTAACTAGGAAAGTTCCATTTTACATTCTTTCTACACCCCCCCACCAGCACCACCACCAACCACAAGCCAACCACTGTTGGGTCCTTGAGCAAGACCCTTAACCCTTCCTGCTCAAGGGGTGCTGTATTATAGCTGACCCTGCGCTCTGACCCCCAACTTACTAAGATGTGATATGCGAAAAATGCATTTCATTGGCTCTGTACATGTACCTTGCACAATGACAATGAATATATATATATATATATATATTTTTTTTTTTTACACAATGTGGGTTAAAAACATCAGTGCAAATTGACCTATTGACAGCCAGCCGCCTGCCGAAAAAAAGGGCATGCACCATCACCCTCACAGCGCTCTGGCCCCCCCTGCGTGTCCCAGGCATCTACCGATTAGCTTGATCAATAATGTGTGCCGATTAAAAAAGTAAACATACTCACCACTATGCCCACTGCCGCACATCTTCACCGATGCATCCATCTCTCCACCGTCATTCCTTATGGTCCGCACGCCTTTTTGACAAAGTTATCCCTGTTAAAACACTGCTGCAAAATTTATTGGTCCCCGTTGATGACATTTGGAAGCGCAAATTTTTCTTTGTTACATATTTATTACATATGAAGTTGAATCATTTCCCAACACTTTCTAATCTACTGATAATAAACCACTGACACCTCCTAACCGTCTGGTTTAAATAATGTAATGCTTAATTTACGAATAATGAAATAATCTTTAATAAAAATATGCTAATATTTTTATAAAGCATGTTGAAAGCATATTCCCAGCTACCACTGTTGGGCCCCTTGACAAGGCCCTTAACCCCTAATTGCAGTTGTATAAAAGAGATAAATGTAGGTCGCTCTGAATAAATGAATACATGTTTGTAAATCAAGACTAAAGCAATTATAGCTGTATTTATAAACAGTTTACTAATGTAGGAACAATGCTTTATAAATGATTACTTAACAATTTACTAATGCTAGACTAATGATTTATAGCCTGCAGTTATTATAAAGTGTTACCGCATAATTTCTATGAGATGATGTGAAATTGGAGCTGTAATTGACTGTTGAATATAAAGATAAACATTTATACATAAACATAAAATTTGTACTACTACCATTCTAACATGTACGGTTTATTTTGGATCCATCCATCTTATTCTTGTTCCAGGTGATGTGTCTGTATAATCTTTACATATTTTTGTTATCTGCTGTGAATAACATAGTATAAGTGTAGATTTTGTCCTTCTTCCTCACAGAGCTGACCATGACTGATTTTTATCCTTTATAATAAAATATCAATTTTTTTGTCTCTGTGAGATAATGAAAGTGTCAACAACTGCTATCAGATTTTTTAAGATACATTGCCAGGTCTAAGATCATGCCTCAGAAAACAATACAGCATTTGGCATGTAGTGTTAAAGGGCTGCAATAGATCCAAACAAACCTTATCTGTCTAAGCCCAATCGTACAGTAGGATAGTGTGAATCTCTATATTACCCACACTGTGCCTAATCATCAGTTTGTCTATTAATTGGCAGTTTGATGTGTTTTTTTTGGATGTGAGAGATAGAAACTCACTCTGTGATACCTTTCATTACATTTATTATACTGTCTAATCAACAAAGTCTGTACACAGTATAATAATGTTTTTATTAATCACTGGGATAAACCAGAGAGAAAGACAGATCTAGCTAAATATAGTAATAGTAACTATGGTGACCTTAGTTAAATGAACAAACAAAGGATATGAGTCAGTATTAAATATTCAGGATACAAAAATCCTCCACATGATTTTTTTAGGACATCTATAACTGTTTTTTTCCCCTGTTTTCATGCACCTTTTATGCATTGATTAAATTGCATAAAAATGTTTTCTGTTAAGTTTTATATAAACATATTTTTAAAAGAGTCATTTAGTTCTTCTTGATTTATTTTTCACAGAAACTGGAAAGTCTTTGTATTTCCTTATAGTCCAAAGACTATTAACTATTCATGCTGTGAAAATTATTGTGTTATTATGCGATATTACTATGTGACTTGCAAGTCTGATTGTGTTTGCAGAGAACTTATACATGTAACAAAACTCCCTAGTGTTTAAAATACGTTGATGCTAATGCATTAGTTAAAGCATTAGTCATATATATGTAATATTGAAGTTTAATCGATAAAAGTTGCAACGAAAAGCTTTATTCAAAGATCATTTTTGTGCACATTTTATCTGGACACTACAACCCTGACCAATCCAAAATCACGAAACCAAGAAGTACTAATGAGGGACTAGTACTCCGGTGGCAGTTCCCTCTAGTGGTGGGAGGGCGGAATCAGGACAACTACATTGTTCAGGGCTTTGTGATCACATTTTGTTTAAGTAAAATGCTGAATAAATCTCTACCCAAAAACAAAGCAAAATCCACAAAAGTGTCTTTTTTTTTTAAGCCAGCAGAAAGTGTTAACACTAACATTTTTTTCTTTCTGCCAAAGCCATCAAATGCCCAATTTTAAAAAAATAACTACCAAAATCTCTAAGTGGTTTTATCCACAGCAGTTGTATATATTATCAGGGAGTCTATAAGCAGCCAATTTCTTTGCAGAAGTTAGCACATGCAAGTGATGAGACAGAACAGAAGTAGGGCATCAGGATTGATCTGAAAGGTCTGAAAAGAAGACGCAGCCAGAAACACTTGGAGCATGGGTACAGCATAAAGCTGTTAGCTTGACAGCGAGAAAGTGAGTGAGAGAAAAGATGAAGTTATGCTCGTGAATCACTGTATGGAGAAGGACAATGCACAATTGATGAATCCAGAAGGTGACACAGACGTGAGCGTTTTGTGACACATAAGGTGGACAGCCATGAACCGAGCAGATCTAAAGGGTTCATGGCTGGCCACCTTATGGGCCACCTCAATTTTATTTTTACTTGGACTTATACATTGGATTTGTCTAATTTTAAAACACTAATTGGGAGGTTAGCTGCTGAGGTTTTGCCTAAAGTTTTGATTATAGCGCGCTATAGACAACAGATCAGTTTCTGTTATCAATGTAGAACTGCACACATTTGCACATAGTCAACTGACTGTACACTTACACTGTACACATCTGCACACGGTCAGCTCTGAGCACTTTTCTTAACCCATGAACTTCAAATGAAAGAGTGGAGTCAATAATCCCACCTTGTCACACATGGACACACAATCACATAGTAAAGTTCTTTTACTCTTGCACATGATTATTACTGACTTCATGTGGTCCAAGCACTTTTGTCTTCATGGAATTTAAGCCCCTTTTCTTTGTGCATGGTGCATTAGCATCAGTATTCAACATACAACACCAACGTTTCCTGATGAAAAACAAGGTGGGGAACTGTGCTTGGTTGAATGCACAAATACACTAATAAATACATGCAGTTTTAGTGCCATTGAAATACTTTTAATGTACAGTATTTCTATTTCCTGAGGTTTTCATCCTAACATGAAGCAAATCGTTTCAAATTTTGCAAAAAAGGCCCAACAATGTGTTCACTTCCTGCATTGGCTTAAGAGAAACAGCCTCCCTCTAGCCATCCTCACCACATTCTACAGAGGAACTGTGGAGAGCTCATACTTTAGAACACAAGACCCTACAGCGCATGATGGACATGATTATGCCAAGTAGGATGTAATCCTGGATTAACATCTTTTGTTGATCCTGAATCAACTTTGTAATGAACCATTTATAACCATCTGATGTCATCAGTGTGTGCCGACCAAACCCGCCTCAATTCATTATTGAATCTTTCCATTTGTCCACAAAAAAACTAAAAAACTTTAACTGAGTAAATGCTGAAAAATATCTTATTAAATATCTTCAAAAATATAGATTCAAAAATAAATTAAGACGGGTCTGATTCAGACGCACATTAGGCGGTTATGCTTGGTTGATTGAAATGCAAATCATGTTAACCCAGGATCATATTCTTCTTGGCAAAATCTCGTGCACCCGTTATGTACGCAGAGCCTCTACCATTGTGAAGAATTCCTCTCACCCCTCACACAGATTGTTCGAGTTCTTTCCATCAGACGGAAGGTTCTAAAGCATCAGGTCTCACACTTAAAATTTCTCAACTTCATACCCAAGATGTTATGGCCTTAAAATCCCTGGTGCCACCTATCAACTCAGTCCGACCATCTTAACTGTGCACTATGAACATTTATAGCCATTTAAATGACATAAACACACAACTGTGCTCAGTCAATTTACTGTACACCAAATGCACATTAGACATGCGGCGCTATCAAAAACAGATCAATTCTGTTATCAATGTGGAACTGCACACATTTGCACACAGTCAACCGACTTCACACTCACACTGTACACATCTGCACACGGTCAGCTCTGAGCACTTTTCTTAACCTTGATGGAAAACAGTATACTTTATACTTAACCCATTATACTTAACCCATGTTATGTAAAATGTTTTATGTTTACACATAAAAATAATGTTTAATTTGTATTTACAAATAAATTAATGTTTAATTTATGTTTACACAGTATCTATTTACCTTGGTCTGTAGTAATGATATTTTGTTCTTTTGCATACTATGTATGTGAAAAATGGCATTAAGGCTGAGTTGAATTAAGTAATGATGAATAAAGTGGATTTTTATCAAGTTGTTCAAGTGGATGATGGTAGTATTGCTAAGATAGTAAATAACAGTAAATAAAACAAGCCAATTATAATAGAGTGGAAACAGCCGAGGGTTATGTGGGTTTAATAATAAAGCTAATGCTTTTCCATTCAGTTTTATTTGCATTAACCCTATTTTACATAAGTCAAAAACCCTCCTAATGCAAGTGTAAGACCTTTTTTGTATATTAAGGGATTTTTTTTTTCAAAAGTTGCCCTTTCCATCACTCCATCACTCGTTTCTTATGCGATGCTTCAATATGCACAAAGTTCAAATTAACACAAAGTTATGAAAACAAAGCAATATTCGCAGTATATAAGCAGTATGGTTTTTTTTGCGTTAAACCCTAAAATCACCATTTTGACAGAAAGACGTGTTTTATTTATTTTTTTTACAGGTAACACCAACAGTCATCAACTGGGATAAAACGAAAATAGGTCGGCAGTGATTATGCCTGATTGCGAGTTAAATAATTGACCTAAATTTTAAATCAGCCTATTTCACTCAGCAGTATTCTACTAAGTCTGTCAACACCCAGTCAAGTTTGATACTAGTTACATCTATAACAAAGATGTTTAATAAATATCAATAAAGTAAAAGGTAATTTTTAAAATCTGCAAGTAATCTTAAGAAGCAATCATTTAAATCAGTGGGTACCAAACTTTTTTGGTCTGAGAATCCCTTTTTTCCAAGAAAATATTTTAGGGTCTCCCTTTACATTTAATAATATTATTGCTCCTGATATTTCCTGCATTTTGTTTCCAGTATTTCTAGCACTGCGACCTGTATTGGTGGGGGCTTCCTCACATGGGCTAAGTATGCCTGGGTTATTATCACCTGCTGAAGGCGAATCAGTGAGACTTGATCATTTGAACATTTTTTTGGTCAATCAAGTGATCATGAATAAAATTATCTAATGCAATATGGTCGTTCTCCTTAATGCTCACTGCTTAACACTGTTCAAAATATGACGCGACCCCCCCACAGTTTGCTGAGGCCCCCTTGTGGGTCGGGACCCCTTGTTGGAAAGCCTAAAACCTGAGCTCGATAAACACTAACACAAATGTGAGTATTATTAAAATTACAGAAAAAAAAAGGGGAAAAAAAATAATGCAAAACAAGACATTTAAAATGCCGTCTGAACAAGACAATCAGTAAACACATCAATTGACTCATGTCAATTAGGGATTCAATCAAATAAAGATGTATAATTTGGATTTTATTTAATCAGATTTAAACATATTTAAAATAAAAACAAATACAACTAGGAACATGATGCAAAATACTTGCTAAAGGGGAACATAAATAAAGCTGAATAATGCATTTTACGATAAATGTTTTATTGATTAAATAGACCCTGGATTAACCAAAACTCTAACGAGGATAAAGCTGTTGCGGAAGATAAATGGATGGATGGATGGATGGATGGATGAATAAATGAATGAATGAATGGCAATTGTACCACAAGCTTCACCGTCAAAAATAAATCCCTCTTCGGTATAAAATCCAAACACACACAGGCTACATACACTTACAGGGTGAAGCAGCAGGACAGAAGAAGCACAGCAGCAAATTCCTCAAGGTCACGTCCACCCACAAAGCAGATAAAGCTGCATCCACAGAGCTGAGCTGGGATGTGTGCTGGAATAAGGATCTGTTTACCTTCCAGTTCCAGATTATCACAGCTGCATTATATGACTACTAATGGGAGCAGTGAAAAATGAGAGGTCCGGGGACTGCAGGGCAGCCTAATGAGGCATGATGAAGCATTGATCAGGAGATATCATTGTGCCCCAAACGATCCTAATGCATATATGTGCTAATGGATTCGAAATAAGGAAGTTTATTGGCTCAAGTGTTGATAAGGTTGCCTCAAGTTTCATCCCCTATTGAACTTCTGGACTGGCCTGAAACAGTGTTGGCATGGACATGATTAGATCCTGACTGTTGTAATAGCAGGGTGGAGTTGGATAAGTGCTTAATGATGCTCCGCCAGGGTCACTTTAGTGGTAGTGAAAGAGCAACATGAGAATTCCGAGAGATTGATATCATTCACTGGTTGCTTTTCTCAGTTTTTTGGATAGTTTTGGCTCCCCATCATAAAGTTTTCTCACTGTTCATCCTATTGTTGTTTCTTTTTTTTTTTTTATTTTACAGCATTTTTCTCAGTTTACCTGCTCTGTGGCTTACATTTCTTTCTACCATCAATTTTTGAACTTTGATAGTATCTATTATGCTTACTTACCTGTTATTTATTTTCTTAATATTGTTATGTTTGTCTATTTACTTGAGAGGTAATGAAGTGTGTCTGTCTCCCCCAGATTTCAATTGGCATGTTTAAACAGAAAAGACATCTATCTATCTATCTATCTATCTATCTATCTATCTATCTATCTATCTATCTATCTATCTATCTATCTATCTATCTATCTATGAGTGTGCTTGAAGGGTGTCCACAGATTTTTGCCCATATAGTTTATCTCTATCCTTACAAAGCATCTACAGAGTCACTGTGACCTTCATATGCCTGCTTTCCTTGGGATGTGGTGAACAGCAGTTTAACCTGGACTTGTTTACTGTGCTTTTTCACATAATTTCCACCGACAAAATGAGTTCCCCTAAAACGGCTCATGAAAAAACTCCAGCTTTAATGAAACAGCACATTCCTACCCACTCTAAAAATGCCACAATGTTCTGCTTGACATTTTCACAGCGGGTTGGCGTCGCCTGTTTACACTATATCTATTTTACCTCACTGTCGACGAATGTCCTTCACAATTATTCCGTCCAAAGCCCATCAAGTATATGTATAAACTAAACTAGAGTTTATATGTATAAACTCTATATAAGGTCTTATCAATTAATATTGGTGAATAGTTTTGTAACATAATTGGGGCAATAGCATTTATAATGCTGACATTTACATAGTAGTGGAAAACAGTCATTAGTAGAACAGTAAATAGTTATTACATGTTTAACAAATAATGTTTGAAATTTTCTGTCATTATGACTATCAATAACAATAAATGTTGAACTAGCTTTATAAATATTCACAACATTGCTAGTTACAAGTTTTGACATACAACATACTAGCAGGAAACTGACATAGTGACATGTTGTCGTCCTTTTAGCTTTTTAATTCTTTAAGAAATCCAGTGCAAAAGAGGAACGTGAACTGTTTCACGAATCGCAAGTTCGCTGGAATGCAAATTTACACAGCTAACTATTGTTGTAGTTTCCTCTTCGTCTTTTTATCCACTCCTCAATCTTTTCTTTACACAAATGAATTGAAGGAGATCAATGTGGCTAACAGTGGAGTGTGCCTAGATCTCAAGTGCAAATCTGTCTTTCTATGCACTGCTGTCTAAGTATTAAATACATTTGCATATTCATGAGGCTTGAATCCTTCATTGTGCACACTCGGAGAGAAATTGGAATCGTTCGAAGTAGGATGACAGCTACACCTGCTTACACGGACTAGCAAAATGACAGCTGCAGTGACAAACTCTCAAATACCAATACTTTAATCGACCATGCTTTCTGCCATTATTGGATTAATGCTTCAATAGGTCTCCAGTGAGGCGAAAATACTGAGATCAAGTGCTTTGACAGACACAGACAGGTACATACTGTATATAAATACTGATACCACGGTTTATTGTAAGATTTTGTGTATGACTACAACTAGAAGCATTTTAATACAAATTGCCACAGTTATTTAGGCAGTCATTGTGTGATGTGTCTAATAATGAATTGGGATTCTGATTAGATAAATAATATTTTAACCTCTGTACAGGTAAAATAATAGTACATAAAATTATTGTATAACTACTAGCTACACAAATGCCCTCGACCCATTCGTTATTTAGTCTCCTAATCTTTGTCTGGCACTGTACTTTCATAGCTACGATTACTTTTACAAATAAGTTTTGAATCCATAATCATGCAATTCCTGCAGATTTATCAGGTACATTTCCATGCTGCAAATCAGCCACCCTTCCACATCCCAAAAGTGTTCCACATCCCAAAAGTGTTTTTTTCAATTCACTATACCTATACATAGGTCGTAATTTAGATATTTTTTTAAGAGAATGAAATGCATTTTTACCACTGCTAAAAATGTGGCTCTCACACCTAAGTTCCTAACTAACAATTAAAATAGCAACAAAAACTCACCAATGCATTTTTTTTTTAAATAGCTAAAGTCTGTATAACACTACGCTGCCCAGGTCTAAAAGCATTCTTCAAGGACAAACACTTCCAGTCTATTAAACTGTATATTTGGGCACTACTAGCTTCATGAATTAATAAGTTATTTTGCACACCATGATTTAATAGCCCCTGTAGGTGATATGAATCATAGCAATTAAAACAGTGCCTGCTGCTAAACAAGTAATTAGTGACCTTGACAAGATGTCGGTTTAGATTGACCCGCTCAAAATGTGGACTATGGACTATTCAGTTTCTTCAAGCCTTAAGAAAGAGATTTTGGCTTGCTGAACTTGAGGGTCAGAAAATAAGTCTGTCTATTGAGATGTTATGTCAGTTGCTGTAGTTCCAGAGCCCTGGGCCTTGCACTAGGCTAATATCAGCGCTGAGTAAAAAAAAAGGGGTGAGAGAAGCCTAGGATTATGCATTGGAAAAACTTAAGATGGATCCGGGTATCCTCCTGCTATGCTACAAGACCTAAGTCAGCATTTTTATTTCAGTTTTATTCCACATTTTCCTGTGCTTGTAGCCTTTGCATGATACTTATAATCAAAGATCCTGTGTTGAATTATTTGATGTTTGCACACATCATCTTTCCGGATGAAATCCATGCAGAGTCACAAAGCCTTCTCTGTACTTTTCCCAGCAGTCTCTTGGGTAATGAAATCTTTCTGGTGTGAATGATGAGAGACCTGTTTGCATGTTTGTACAGCCTCCCTCCCACCACTCTTCCTTTCCTTCTGTTTCTGCATCTATCCATCTCTTTTACTTACCCTCTATTACTGCTATCCTCTCTCCTATCTTCCTTTCTCTCTTCTCCTCCTCACTGCATAATTGAAAAAGACAGGAAGTAGCCTCAGGTGCTGTCTTGCAGGCATCCCAAAGTGCTAATTATACTTCAAAGCAGAGGCGATCATCCTTCTACAGGCAGTCAGACAGGTGAATGTAAGGCTTCTCTTTTTTTCTCTCCTCTACAATATTCCTTTTCTCTTCATGCAACCAAGCAACCCTGCTATTAAAGGAAACAACATCTGGGGAGCAACACTCACCCGCCTCCACACACCACACACCACACACCTTACCTTAAGCCACAACTGATGAGAAGAATTAAGCCAGTCACATAATAGGGCTTGCCTCCGAGAACATTTTTCACTGCAGAACTGAGGTTCTTTTTGCTTTACATCACTAGTTTATCACACTAATAAAACCTTCTGCACTGCACTAAAAATCAAGGTCCCGCTTTGTTTTAAGGGCAATTAAACAGGCCGGCTTCCACAGTTCAGTTGTGGGACTAATGTCAGCCGCTTATGGAGGAGCAAAAGTGTGATCCTTCAGTGCCACTCATGAATAGGAAATGAGCCGGGATCTGTTCACATGCAGGGATAAAAATGCAGGTATGGCTGCTGAAAGGATGGAATGCAAAACTCATTCCAGGGATGAAAGAAAATGGCAGTAGTTATAGTAAAATTACAGTCAGGTAACAGTTTTTATTTATTTTTTTCAAGGCAAAGTTTTTTTTCTCTTTCAAATAACTTTGTGAGACTACAATAGTAATAACGCAAAATTTTTTGGATTATTTTCTTTATTATTTAAAAAAAATTAATTGTCTGGTTTCAATTTTTTATAGTAAAAGTTAACAAATGTTCAAGCATAAAACCTGAACATGAGTAAAGGCTCTCAAGGTTTAAATGTCTGACAGACAGTATTATTTTCTATATACTAAACAAATTTAGTAAATGAATGAGCTGTTGGTGGAATCCTGAGCTCAGTTTCCACCGACATATACAAAATCTTTCCATTTTGAAGCGTTCTGTATCGGGCAACACGACGATTAATTTTATTTTTATACCATTATGCCAAAGCAGAATTTTACTGATGTTTATTTGAAATAATCTGTTTAGGAATCTTTTTTTCACTTCAATTTTCACTGAGCATGAACAGAAAAATGATCTAGAATTACTTTATTGAACTTAGAAAACTTAATTGATTGTCTGTTGCTTTTTGCAGGAATGTCTGCTCAGCCCTTTATATTTGAAAAGCTTAACTCATTCGAATATGAAGTCTAGTTGAACCGAAAGTGTTTATGCTACAGGGGGGCAAAAAGAGTGCAAACAAATAAATGCATCATTTTTTTTTTTTACTCTGAATTATTTTAATTTAATGTTCAGATTCTTATTTGAAAGTCATATTTTTAAGCAAGTTGCAACTGTGCAGTGGAGAATTTTAGTGCTGAAGAGCAGCTTAGTTTATTATTCCAAGTAATATATTAATATTTCAAGTGCTGGGAAAAATGTGGGTTAGAGCATTAACGTGACTTTAGACAGCTCGATTTTATTTAACACAGAGTTTAAAACACGTTGTTGAGTGAGAGTTTAGTCTTGAGAAGTTTTAAAATCCTCGAGTTCTGCATATTATCCGAGTTTCTGCATGAGCATTGGGGCAAGCAGGATTTGTACTGCAACCAATATAATTTTCAAACCCACTGCTTTTGCTATATGATCACTTATTATGCAGGAAAGTCTCTGTTGTGCAAAACAGCTGAAGTCAGGTTCGAAACAGCAGGAGTGAAATGTTTAAATGTGGCAGCTCATTCTGCATAGCTATTTATAGTAACAGAATCTGAATTTGCTTACAGTATGTTACAGTTGGATGAAGATAATGGTAAAACTGTGTCGGTTTCCATTCACTGACCTCTTGCTATGCGTTCACTCATGAATACTGCAAAAATACCCAATAGGTTTAATGGGCCTTTCTTGCACTCTATTGAAATGGCTCATCTATAAACCATTTATGGAAAAGAACAGAAAAATATGGACTTCATACAGGTCTGAACTGAAAGCATAATAGATGTCATGGGGGTACAGGGTTTTCATGTTTTCTGCCAGCTCCTGTATATTTATGTATTATATATATTTTTGTATTTATTATTGGTTTTTAAATATTTTTTACAGCTACAATACATACATAGCCTGAGTATTTTGTGTGACTTTGTCATTATTGACAATTTAGAACTATAAATAAAGTATATAAAAATAAAGCATATTTAAATATTTTTAATTACTTTAATTTCTAATTACTCACTTACATAAAAAAAAACTATGTATATCTAAAATATACACACTGTGAGCGCCGGTTGGTCAGATGAGAAAAGTGAGAAGAAATAAAAATCAACTGACACATAAGAAAATAATGGAAATTGTGCAGTGTACACAGATGACAGCGAAGCAGCTACTGTATTCCACGCTTGAAGCCCACCACTTATTTTATTACATGAATAATTCAGAGCCTTGCTTTACAGCCTTCTATAGAACTTTTACTCGTAAAAAAAAAAAGCGCTTCCGTTATTAACTTAGTGTCCAGTGTGTTCCAACAAGCAACTCCTAAAGGGAGAGAATGACTGCCTAAAGCACTACTGGGAAAGAAGACAGATGACCTGACCTGGCACCGCTTTCTGCATACTACTTGGTTATGGTCAGCCTCATCTACTACCACACAGAGCATCGAGTAACACAGGCGTCTGAGTAACCTTTATATTGTCCTCCAGAACCAAACAGAAGCTTTAATACTAAAGTAGACCAGTTAAGAATATATCAAAACAAAAATTTATAAAAACAATAATTATAATATAATTATTATAATAATTAATTGTGGTTTGAATGTGTATTTGTCCCCTATCTTTTTGTAATGCTAACTGCAACATCGTCCATCATATATATCAGCCTTTTAACAAATGTTTATCTTTATATAATATATTTGTCACAATCCTATACATTGAGGGCACTAATCCTGCTACCTCATGCTCCAGGGAGGAGCAGGAATGACTGTTATTTGTGTATTATTAAAGTACAAACACAAATGAGTATATACAATAACACAATGTAGTGTATACAATTAAGTCTGTTACTTTATTCTTATTTTTAAGTATGCATACACATACATACTATTAATATACAATGCCTTAAAAAAGTATTCATACCCCTTGAACTTTGTCACATTTTGTCACCTTACAACCACAAACTTAAATGTTTTTTTATTTATGTAATTAACCAACACAAATTAGCACATAATTGTGAAGTGAAACGAAAATGATAAATTGTTTTTAAAATTTTAGGCAAATAAAAATCTGAAAAGGGTGGTGTG
Organism: Bagarius yarrelli; assembly: GCA_005784505.1. Taxonomy (NCBI): domain Eukaryota; kingdom Metazoa; phylum Chordata; class Actinopteri; order Siluriformes; family Sisoridae; genus Bagarius; species Bagarius yarrelli. Next base: position 1,732,580 of record VCAZ01000066.1, read on the forward strand.
CATTTGTATTCAGCTCTTTTTAGAGCCAGTTTTCGCTGCAATTACAGCTGCAAGTCTTTTGGGGTATGTCTCTACCTGCGTTGCACATCTGGAGACTGAATTTTTTGTCTATTCTTCTTTGCAAAATAGCTTAAACTCAGGCATATTGAATGGGGAGCATCTGTAAACCGCAATTTTCAAGTCTTCCCACAGATGCTCAATGGGATTTAGGTATGGACTTTGACTGGGCCGTTCTAACAGATGAATATTCTTTGATCCAAACCATTCCATTGTAGCTCTGGCTTTATGTTTATGGTCATTGTCTTGCTGGAATGTGAATCTCCTTCCCAGTCTCAAGTCTTTTGCAGCCTACAACAGGTTTTTCTTCCAGGATTGCCCTGTATTTAGCTTTATCCATCTTTCCATCAACTCTGATAAGCTTCCCTGTCCCTGCTGAAAAAAAGCATCCCCACAGCATGATGCTCCCACCACTATGTTTCCGTGGTGTGTTCAGTGTGATGAGCAATGTTACTGTTCCATCACACATAGCGCTTTGCATTTAGGCCAAAAAGCTTAACTTTGGTCTCATCTGACAAGAGCACCTTTTTTAAACAGGACTTCTTATGTCTCTCTTTCAGCAATTGCTTTCTTCTTGTCACTTTTACATAAAGGCCAGATTTGTGAAGTACCTGACTTATAGTTGTCCTGTCTTTTACCTAAGCTGTAGATTTATGCAGCTCCTCTGGAGTGACCATAGGCCTCTTGGCTGCTTCTCTGACCAGTGCCCTCCTTGCTCGGTCTGTCAGTTTAGGTGGACAGGCATGTCTTGGTAGGTTTGTAGTTGCAGCAGGCTTTTTCTATTTTTGGATGATGGATTGAACAGTGCTCCAATGTTCAATGCTTGGGATATTTTTTTATAACCTAACCCTGCTTTAAATTTCTCCAAAACTTTATCCCTGACCTGTCTGGTGAGTTTCTTGGTCTTCATTAAAATATTTCACACGTTTGAACTAAAGTTGTAAATTTCCTATCAACTATCAATGTAAAAATAAGGCATATTTAAATATTTGGTGCAAAATTAGAATATACACACTGAAGACATAATTATACATTGCACAACTTGGTAAGCTCCAGTTGTACAGATTTATTCCTAAAAATACTTTACATACTTACAACTTTAGAATGGATACTTAAAATGTTAGTATGCACACGTTTAAACTAAAGTTGTAAAATCAGCTATCAGAAATGGCATATTCAAATTTATTTTTCTAATTAACTTAATAAATTAAATTTTCTCTATTTAAAATAAGTAAACATGCTAAAAAATATATATATGCATATATATTATATATATATATTATATATGAATTATACTATTCTGTGAGCTCCGGATGTCGAGATCATGTCAAATTGGTAGAGGTGAACTATTAATTGTCAAAATTAATAGTTCACCTCTTAAGATTCAGAGACAAAAAAGTACAACCAAATGCAACAGAGTATAAAAATTGGGACGAAAGAAAAATAATCAAGTGACCTATAAGCAAATATTGGAAAGGATGCAGTGGACTCAGATGACAGCAAAGTGAGAAGTACAATCAAGCATAGTTAATGATGTGGCTCCAGTCGAAATCGCATACGACTTAGGTACTAGTAATAGTAGATACTAAATTATGTTTGCACACTTAAAATATTTGTAGGTATATTAGTAAGTATGTCCACACATACATGCTTTCAATTTTAAAAATAATACTCTTTTATGAAATATATACTTATAGATACCAGTAAACCTTTACTTTAATTTTGGGTTTTAAATCTTTTTACAATACATACATAGCCTGAATGTGTATTTTGTTCGACTTTTTACTTATTTTAGAGTGTTAACTATAACATCACGAACATTTGGACAGGAGAGTCAGAGAGAGTCAGGAGAGTCAGGAGTCAGGAGAGTCAGATTTCCAGTCAGGCACGTCCGCGGTCGCAACCAAGCGCATACCAGGCAACGCCACCATGGCGCTAATCAGTGGAATCCGAGGCCCCTGACGCACGCCTATAAAGGAAGAAAGATTTAAGCAGTCGGCGTGCGGTCATTTAGGTAGCACCAGGTGTGGGGCGCAGCCCAGGTAGCAGGAAAAAAGGGTAACATTAAAGGTAAGGTAAAGAAAAGAGAAGAAAATATTGAGAAAAGAAAAGGAAAAAGAGAAGAAAATGAAAGGAAAACGAGAAAAAATATTGACAAAAGACAGAAAATATTGAGGAAAGGAAAAAAAAATATTGAGTAAAGAAAACGAATGGAAAAAGAAAAGAAAATGTTGAGAAAAGGAAAAAGGGAGGAAAACATTAGGAAAATAGAAGAAAATATTAAAGGGAAGAAAATATTGAGAAAAGAGAAGAAAAAGAAATCTATACCTGCTTATTCCCTAATTCGGGGTCACAAGATTCTGCTGGAGCCTATCCCAGCCGTCTCTGAAAGGGCGAGAATGTGTTTAGCAGGTATTTAAGTTGTGCAGCATTTATGCAAGCAATCCCACATGCATTCTGTCTAGACTTGTGCTATTCTGACTGGGTAAAGCGAGCTGATATTATCAGTTTGATTGGTTTAATACAGTTAGGCTCAGGCCAGGGCCAATCAGCCTCAAAGGGGACAGGCATCTTTGCAGTACTGCTCAGCAGAGATGCACTGGCAAGAGACTTTAGCCCTGTCCCAATACCCACACTACCTCCTAAGGTCTTTCACGAAGTGTGCAATTAGGAGTATTCAAGAAACGTCCCCCTATCTTTGACAGACCAAAAATGACAGCGCCAGTAGTCTCGCTGTATGCAGTATGGCTGCTAAAAAATGATAATTACATTTTATACTTATTTTTATGTATGCATACATAGAAAAAGTGTTCATTCATGCATACCTAAAATGAAAGTATGCATACTTAAAATGTCGGTATGTATAGTACAAATGTTGGCATGCATACTTAAATTATTAACATTAAATTATTTTACACACGTTTAAACTAAAGTTGTGCATTGTATAACATAGCTTTCCTATCCTTGTCTATTTTGTCGTGCTCTTCCAAAACCGCATTACTTTTCCGCAGATTATTTTTCTTCATTTTATAGATATCATATTTAGACTTTCTACAAAATGTGGGGAAGTGGTTAAGGTGTTGGATTGCCAACCCGAAGATTGTGGGTTTGATTCCCAGCTTCACCAAGCCACCACTGTTGAGCGAGGCCCTTAACCCCCAATTGCTCAGTTGTATAAATGAGATCAATGTAAGTCACTCTGGATAAAGGGAATCTACCAAATGCTATAAATGCAAATGCATTAAGAAATAATGTTAAAATGGAAATTAATCACATTCTTGGTTAAGAGGAATGTGTACAGACTCATAAACATTCATTTAATAAGTATATACTTATTTAATAGAATATAAAGCCTATGCAAAGTAAATAAACTATATTTTGTTTAACTATGTTTAAGCAATCTAGATAGTTGCATCCTTTAATCCAACAAAATATTTTTGGCTATATAAAAACTAAATAAATGGTTGCATATAGTAACAATGGTTAATTTAAAAAAAAAGTCACCTAATAGAGAGACCCATTCTTAATGAAAAGATTGCTGGAAGAAAGTACAACACAAACTATCTGTCATGGATTTATAATGAAAGAAATGACCGAATATCTGATAATCTAAGATTTGATTTGTGATTCATTTTTAAAAGTGCTCTTTTGGATAGACTCGAAATGTGAGCAGAAACATTTATTCTAATGAATGGCCATTAGAGATGTTCCACTGATGCACTTTGGTTCACTTTGAAGTGTGTTCATGGCAGAATCTTTTTTTTTTTCTGCGTGGTAGAAAGAGGATGTATGTAAGGATCTCCTGTTGCCGCTGCATCTACATGTCCATTTCCCATCCTTTTAAAGCCGAAAACATAAAAATGTAAACACTGTATATTAGAAGCTTCTTCTGCTATGTTTCTATTTTACATATTCTGGTCATTTCTAACCATAAAAGCCAGGTTTTAGATTGCATTTCAACAATATTGCAGTCACCTAATCTAAATCATTTGATAATTAATTCATTAAAACCTAATTTTATATGAATTGAAAGCCTGTTCCACTGAAAATAGGCTACAATGGATTTAAGCTTATTCTGATCGGTGAGCAATGATAAATGATTTTAATCCTTTTAGTGGCTCACAGGATATAGGCATCAATAACAAATATTATGATAGCGGATAGCTTTCAGCAGTCTGGCTTAACCTTTTGAGGGTTTGACACTTCTGAATGAAAAACCTATTGAAGATTTACCTCACATGAAAGAAAAAAGCTGTGGAAATATCTGAATGAGGTCAAATATTACTACATGAAGAACACCACATAAACAAAGGTGTTGGGACATTTAATTATTACATCTGTGTGTTTTAACGTAATATTTAAGATTTAGTGTCACTCTTACACTTATAATAACCTCCACACTTCTGTAAATGCTGAGACACTAATGGTTGTAGGGTTGCCCTTAAAATACAGATTGTCCTGTTCTTGAGAAATAATTAGTGCATCCTGTTTTGAATCAATGCGGGACGACAACTGCAGCATTTATGCAAACCATCTCACTCGCATTCTGCTATTCTTTCTCTGATCGGGTAATAATCGCTGACATAATCAGTTTTATTGGTTCGTTAATACGTTCAGGTCATTACCGTCAAAGGGGGCTGGGTCTCTTGACAGTGATGATCAGCAGCTTTGGTAATAAAGTCCATTTGAAATGGTATCAGGTTCAAAGCCATGTTTATCTCAGAAGATTCAGAGATTAAAAGAAAGCAGGTGCTGCACCAATAAGAGTGAGAGACCTCAAATACATGGCTGAAAAGTGCAGGCGGAAATGACTTTCAAGCCAATTGTACAATTTGTTCTGCAAGTGTTCTTTGTGGCGCACGAGTTTCTGTCATATATTATTATCATACCTGTGTATTCAGCTCGAACAATATGATCAGTAGAAAAAGAACTGTTGTTGTGATAAAAGAGATGTTTTGGTATTTAAAAATATGCCTTTGCCCAACTGCAAAATTGAATCAAGCTGAAGGAAATATCTTTTTTCCATTTTATACCTGTGTAGGTTTGTTCTCTCTTGTTCTGTGATTGTGCTCTTTGTGTGTCTGAAAAATCAAACTTAATAATTTTTTTAAAAAACAGAGAAAGAAAATGAAGGACATAATCATAGACGTTATGCATTAAACACTTTTTCACAACAAAGTGAAAAACATGACAGCACTGCCCACATACACACACAGACACACCGCATAACATTTAATAACATAACCTGTTTCCATCAACATTTTTATACACAACCTGGCCTAAGTAGCTCTAAAAGCTGGCAAACATCAATTAACTCTGCTTTGCCAGTTTAAGTTGAAGTTTACTTAACATGTCCCTTTACTGCTCTGTTGTAATTGTAAATTCCTATTCAACCTCTTATTGCTAAATGTCGATTAAAAAAAGTTTACATTTCACAGAGTACATTGTTATTCAGTCTGTACCAGTTTAGGAACCTTCAAAGCTTGGAAATTTAGTCCCTAGAACGTAGAACCCTGAATAGGGAATGTTGACTAATTAGAAAATTAACAGTGCTGAGAGTGTAGAAGGGTGTAAAAATCTGTAATATCACCTTACCAAAATATGTATAGACAAAATAAGGCAAATTCATTAAGCAAAATGTGGTGGAAAGTAAATTTTTGTTTACTGAACAAACTGTCATAAATATAAAAGAATGATAGAAAGGCTACTGTTAAGAGACAATTGTCATTCTTTCTCATGGACTAACAGTAATATTCAGATACTCTGAGACATTTCACACACTCATAGAGAGCCGGCGCCAGACCATAACTAACACGGAGGCATGCAGCTTCCAAAGAGAGGGCACAAAAGGCATAAAAGCAACCAACTCGTGCACATTTATACAGACTGTCAGCTTATTTCTAGTAAAGTAAACAAGAAAATCACAACCTGATCAATATCACCATGATCACATTGCCACAAAACAAAACAGATCTTACATGCTGTACTAACGTTCTAATAGCCAAAAGTCACATTTAAGTTTCGTGAATTAAATAAACACTTAACTTAAGTTTTAAAACGCTGAAGGCTTTACTTCACATACACATGAATATGCTAATGACGTAATGATGCATGAGACCAATCAATCAGACAAACACATCAATATATTATGTAACATAAAGCAAATAAAAGCATTTGCCAGTTTTCTGTTGTCATAACTAGCCTCCCTCTATTTACTTTTAGACTGTAAGGTTTCTCCCAGAGAAATAGTTTAAAGCAATTATCAAGATATACTGTTCAAGCTATCAAGCCAATTTCATTTAGACATTTAGACTGGATAATGTTAAACAGTGCCTTCAGCAAAAAGGACCAAGATGCACTGTCTGGAGAAGTCTGACCAGAAGTGGTCTTTATGAAAGACTAAAAAGCCATACCTCTGACATGAAAAATATATATAAGGCCGCTTACATTCACAAAATATCTGTGGTTGGTTCTCCATTGCTATGTTCACACTGGGAGACTTAGTACCTAATTTATATTTTTGCTCTGTATCTGTTTACATTGTTGTTTAAAATGTGGCCAATATCAGATTTCCAGTGTGAACTGATCATGGTCCCAAACTGACCCATGACAAATTGTACATCTTACAAGACGTCCTGTCATATAGGAAAAATAAACACGGAGGACACTGAAGGCTGCATTTACACTTTAGGCACTTACATCATGGGAGGTGGTTGCACAGTGGTTAAGGTGTTGACCTGCTAATTTGCAACTGCGGTCGCGTTGCAAAACATCTGATCTCTGTCGGATTTAATCCCTTTTATGGAAGTGAAACCAATCGGGATTGAAGGGATCAGATTAGCTGTTCACACTGTCATGAGAAAAAGTCATATAAGAGTCATATGTTGACAAAAAAAACTAGATTTGAGCCATATTTGCTGCAGTGTAAATGTAGCCCATGAGTTTGAAACAACCCGATCGCTAAGTTCCTGTCTTGCAGGCAACAGGGTTTAACAGAAAATGTTTATTTGATTTGGATTTTTTTTTTAGTTTCCTTTTTGTTCATTGATAAAAATAAGTTTAATAACAAGTCTATTTTTGAAGCAATCTGATTTCACAGTGTTTTTATTTTACCTGCACAAAAGTTTATATACTATATATATAATCTTACTCTTATAATGTGTGTTTAAATATAGAGATATAGTATTAGGATTCAGTTTACTGTGGTTATAAATCCAAAACAGGCACATATCCAGTATCACAAAAATGGTTATTAGATAAATGTGGTATAACAAGTTCAATAAATAAGGACATAAGGACATACAACCGAAATAGAGTTTGATGACTGTCTTCTTTAACAAGAGTGGACAGAATAACATACCAGCTTCTTTAATACAGCTCCTCTATACTACATACTTTATGTACTGTAACTACAAAGGTTATTACAGTACGTTTATAATTAATGATAGTTTGTCTGTCAGAGTGTCACTTTAAGCAAGGCTGGCATCTTTCCACAGCTTTCCTGCTCCAAATGGTCTGGAACTAACATTCAATTAAGATAGCCAAATTACTGCCTGCTTTAATTAGCACTTCTATTTCAGCATCAAAGGAATGATAGTAATTAAAGCCTTTTTACCGCTCTCACTTTTCCACTAGCTAAATATATTGTTGCTTTACAAATAAATGTCTAATTTAAGAAGAAAATAAATGAAAGAGATAATAATATCAACAAAATTAATGGGAAGTTGGGGTTCAGCATCAAGGGGCGAATTTAGGCAAGGGAGCACAGACTGCCGTTGCAATTCACACTGACATTTTGATAGGCGTTAATTCGGAAATTGACTTAGTTAATCAGAAATTTTGATCCTAATTATGTATGATGAAAATATATTGTATATATTTAAAGATATAATGATTTATAAGGAAATTGATAAAGGTAGCTTTTCTATATTTATATATATAATAAACAGTTTTTTCTTTACACTGTAAAAAAACTGTTTAAATAACAAGGCAACCTATTGTTAACACTTTAAACCAAGGGTGTCCTGCAGAGTTTAGCCTGAACCCTAATCAAACACACCTGAACCAACTAAGCAAGATCTTGCTAGGTTTACTTAAAACTTACAGGTAGGTGTGTTGAGGCAAGTTGGAGCTACTTTCATATGTGATATTAAATCTGACACAGGAAAGATGTTTGGCAATGCGATCGCATTGTAACTGGTTATGTCGAAATTCATGGGACTTTTACGTCATTATTTATTGACATGCGTCATCATTCTGCACTGGCATGTAACTACAAACAGCTGATATACAGAAAATATAATCAATTTCTCACTCTACCACTCCAGTCTCCGGCTCTGCATTTACACACACCTCCATTCAAGTAGCAGCCAATGCACCACAACATGCTATTACTAAAAATTTGACCCCTTTTTTTCCCCTTGTCCTCTTTCTTCTACACAATTGGTCATTATTTCTGTCATCTGCTGTACATCACATTATAAATGTAGGCACCTAACGTATAAATACTGCATTCAGTGTCCTTTGACACTTTATTTGACCCGTTTATTTTTCCGTAAGACAGGACACTGCACGAGACGAAGAACTGGTTCTTTTGCACGTACGTATCAGTTTAGGATGGTGAAATCTGATATCGGCCACATTTAAAACAACAATGTAAACGGATATATATACAAAAAAAATCTGCAAATAAGCACTAAAGCGAATAAAGGAACGACTTCAAATGTTGTGTTTTTTAAAATCAGTGCCGCTACATGTATGGCAGCCTTTCCAGTGTTTGTTAAATATCTCATTCTGATTATGATGAAAATGTCAAGAACATTTCTGTTTTTATCAGTATGCTTTCCACAGACAGTGCTAACAGTACTTTAAATGTAATCTGAATAAAACAATTATTACCAAAAGAGTAAAAAAAGAGTTTCATTCTGGCTTTACCAGCAGAGGGACACAGTGAGCATCAGGTTTTTAAAATCTCAAAGGCAGTGGTTTAGAAAAACAAGGTCAAGCTTTAAATTTTACTTAACAACTGTACAATGACATCAAGTGACCTACAAAAAGAAGAAGTACATGGCAAAGACAGGTTCTAAGGGGCAGTGCTGAAGTGGTGCAAAACTAGCAAAAACATCAATGAGAAAGCAGAGAAAAGCCGGGCTGAGGTTTGCGAAAGTCTATTGGATTGGACCGTAAAGGACTGGAGTAAGGTCATCTTCTCTGATGAGTTCAATTTTCAGCTTTTCCCAACACCTGGTGGCAAGATGGTTCGATGGTGACCTGAAGAGGCCTGCAAGCCACAGTGTCTGGCACCCACTGTGAAATTTTGTGGACGATAGTTAATGATCTGCAGGGGCTTCATCAAGGCTGGAATCAGGCACATTTGTCTTTGTGAAAGGCACATGAATCAAGCCACATACAAGGTTGTTTTTCAAGAAACCTTGCTTCTTTCTGCTCTGAAAATGTTTCCTAACTCTGAGGATTAGCTTTTCCAGCAAGACAATGCTCGATGCTATACAGACAGGTCAATCAATGTATGGACGGAGGACCACCAGGTCTAGATCCTGTCATTACCAGCCCAATCTCAAGACCTGAACCCTTTTAATAAAACTGTGAAATGTAATCGAGTGGAACAAAGCTAAGCTGCTTAGATTTGTGTGGCAGGAATGGCATAAAATTACCCAACATTAATGTAAATGACGTTCGGAAAGCATGCCAAGATGCATATAGGCTGGAAATGAAAATCATTGTTGTTCCACCAAATATCATATTTACTTTGTATTATTTAAGGCCGAAAAACATTGCTTCTCGTCAGTTATTTTAACTCATTTTTTACATTTTTGGGAAATAATTGCTCCAAGTTACAATATTCAATTCAATTGTATTTGTATAGTGCTTTTTACAATGGTCATTATCACAAAGCAGCTCAATCAAATCAAAGAATCATAGAAATTATACGATGAAAATGAATCAGAAATCAGTTTGTCCCTGATTAGCAAGCCAGGCGACGGTGGCTAGGAAAAACTTCCTGACACGGAAATAGGGAGAAACCTTGAGAGGAACCAGACTTAACAGAAAACCCATCCTCATTTGGGAAAATGAAAACAGTTAAGTAACAATATGTCTGGACTTTGGGAGAAATGTTGTCAAAAGGCTATGAATAACCATTGTCCAAACGTTTACTGTCTACGTCCAAATCTACAATTTATTTCTTTCAAATGCCACTTCCGAAAAATTGATGGAGTTAAGCTTATTTCCACTGATGTTCTGCAGGTTTCTGTGAAGACCTAAAGAGAGAAAGAGCTCATACAGAGCATGTTTAGTCTTCTCACTGGAAGAAAGCTTTGTTCTAACATGCAACATTAATGTCACAATGAATCGTGTTCAAAGTGACAAAGTTACAGCCCCCCCAGCTTTGCTTTGACGAAAATATTTACCCTATTAGTAGGTATTTTTTTACTCATTTTACACCATATCATGCTTAGACTAATGCCTCGCCAACTAGCACAGCTAATAGTCAGATTTCTACCCATTCTAGCTAAACTAATTCTATCTATTTACAGAGCTTGTCTATTTTTTGTAATAATGACATAGTTTATTGGTTAACATAGTGTAAATATAATATTTTGCCTTATGTAAGCTAACCTGCTAACAAACTTATACGGATACGGTATAATGGTGATTTATACTACTCACTAAAACCATGAACCGAGTTTAACAGCTTGGCTAATAAGAATTTAGTTTATATACAAAATATAATATTTACCCTACTAATATTTAACTTTTAACATTGACTTCGGTTTTACACTAAATCACTAAATACTTAGACTAGTGGTTAGTCAGCACTAGTTACAGTTGTGATCCATCACTTGGTCACTTGATTACAGTGAGTATAAAGGTGTAGTAGTTAGCTTTTTTTGTAACTTTTCTTTTTTTGCGTGTGGATCCTTTGTTACACCATTAAAGTCTTATCAAAGGATATAAAAACAAAAATTTAAATGAACGTTTTAGAACATTTTTATCTCATTTTAATTGTATTTTCTTTAACTCGGATATGACATGGTATTAATATAGCTTGTTGTCTTTCTGTGATAAAGCTTGACGAAGGATTCTTGGAGCACCTGACTGCACTAATCAGCATGTGGGATGTGGATGTGTGGGAGCCTTCAGCAGCGTTGTACTCCACAGTGCTCACTGTCAGTGTCAAATTCGCAGCATTGTATCTCTACGCCAGTGACACTAGATTTGTGCATGTGTGTAATTTGTCAGTCCCATCAGCTGACAGAGCTTTTTAAAGTATTGTTTTCTCATTACCTGCAGCTCTCAAGCAACTCAGTAGTTAGTCTGTCAAAATAAGTTTAGTAGTTCTGATAGAGTTTAATTTATATAAAAGCTCATATTTATTTATTAAAATATTTAGTAAATCAAACTTGCTTAAAATGACAGTTAAGTTTGATATATTGTATTTGCATCTATTACTGCCTTGATAAGATATGAAGGTGTTTTGAAATTAAAGATAGGCTTGTGGCTTCATTAGCAAATCAGCACAGTGTCTCTGTTTTTGCACAGTTCTAAATCTAGCAATAATGAGATCCCTCCTAGGGCACAAACTGTTCAGTGACCCAAAATATCTGTGCAAGTGGTAAAAAATGCATTAAAAAAAATATCCTTAAAAAAACCCCAAAAACTTTGTTAAAACTGTCTCCAGCATTATAAGCAACGGTAATTCTTATCCAGTCTGACCTGGGGAAAAAGTCATAACACTGTATAATTACTATTAAATATTGGCAATTGATGTGCCATTATCTAATATAACAATTGTGATTGTCTTAACTTAGTATTTAGCAGGTATGTAAATTTATTTCTGTCAAATGTTCAGCCAGACTAAATTGGTTTACCTTGTAATATTTATATATATATATATATATATATATATTATATATATATATATATATACCTCTCTCTCTCTCTCTCTCTATATATATATATATATATATATATATAGAGAGAGAGAGAGAGAGAGAGAGAGAGAGAGAGAGAGAGAGAGAGAGAGGAAGAGGAGAGAGAGAGGGTATATATATATATATATAGAGAGCGAGAGAGAGGAGAGGTATATATATATATATATATATATATATATATAGAGAGAGAGAGAGAGAGAGAGAGAGAGAGAGAGATGACCTTACATCTGATGACTGAAGGCCAGATGAATGGCGTTAATGGACTGTGTGTACTTAGTCTGTCATGCCTGCAAATTCTGACATTGTGTGCCACTAAAATACATGGACTTTAGAGGATAAGCTTTGCAATACTGTTTGTATATGTATGTGTAACATAAATGCATGCTCCAGGTCCAAGTATTAAATGTTGATCTTGTTAAGGTAAGAAAAGACCGATTTTGTTTCTTTCACATAGCTGTGTATGCCTGTCCTCTTTATTTACTAATGGAGGCTGATGGATGAGCACCCAAACGGACACAGGAACACAGTCATGCACAGACATACACCAAAATAAGGGTATAAAAAAAAAAGACCACCATACAGATTTAGAAAAATGTTATTTAAATGCCATGTTAGTTAATATTTGCTTAACAAAATGCATTGGCTAATAAATGGGTTATTACAGGTGTATAACTATATGTTACAGGCCAGAAAGCTGGCGAGAAATCTTTGGTTTACTTTGTACACCATTAGACTTATTCTGATGAAAATAGCAAAAAAAAGGTTATTTTACAACTCTGTTTGCTAACTGAAATCAGCAGTAGTTTATACTTAAGATGACCCAATAGATAACACAAATAGTGTTTGACAACCAGTATGACCAATTATTACAGTGTGATTAAGTAGAACAGTTTCTGAGTAGGATAATGATGATGATGCTGCTGATGATGATGATGATGAAGAGGAGGAGGATGAGTCAAGTCACTTCTACTATTCCCAGTGCTGAATTAATGACTTCCAATGGGCTCTGTCTCAATGAATCTTTCTCTCTCTCTTGATTCCTCTCCAGACAGCTTCACTACTCTCTTCGTTTTCTCAGAGCAGGCACAACTTAACTGCCTAAGGTCATTATTCAGGCCATGTTAGACTAGAGTTACAGCTCTCTCAAAGTAAGAGAACCTTCTAAAACTAGGAAAGCTTCAGCTATGACGGTCTGTATTTACTGCTTTTGGATGCTAAAAGTGATGATTTGTCTCCACTGACATTTAGAGTTAGTCTGCTTGGACCAGTGGGAGTCTTCTAGATGGCAATGGCCTTTCAGAGACTGCTCTCTGCTTTTCTCATTGGAAAAAACTAACAATACGCACAAATACACACAAATTGATGGCATGGATCATTACCGGGGCGGTTTTAGACCCGTTTAGGGGGGTTAAAAAAAATATACGTCCAACACTATCATAATATTTTGCAGTTTTATGAATGTAATAAGGAATAAACAGATAATATATGTATTAAGGCAAATAAAAACAAACAATAATGTTATAGTTGATATTTGTGGATTTTCTTGACAACATAGCTTTTAATTCATGTTTTTTTGAATTGTTGGTTAATCAAAGTAACTCAGATCACTTTAGTCCCACAAAAGTTCAAGCTAATTACTGTGGATTTTTTTACATAATACTTTTAAACTTTTAATTTTATACTCCCCATTACTGTCAATATAATTGCATCATGAGCTGATTTTAATTCATTATGAAAGAGAGATTTTTAGTTGATGTGTTTGAGTGGCTAACATTTTGAAAAGCCAACAACTTTCAACAACTTTATAGTACAATTGCTTAATATATTGTGGAACTTGTGGGTCTTCCTAAAGTGATCTGATTTACTTAAACAGGGTAATAAATTGTGAGAAAAACAATTTCTCCATACTGTAGTTAATAATCATCATCCAAGCTAAGGTAATTTGGCTATGAGTACTGATTCTACCTTTCTTCTAAATATTGCTTCACTATTAATAGCGTTTATGTGGTAACTGCAGCAGGTAATGAACAGAAATTATGTCGGTTCATGTGATTGTTTGCATTCATTTGACTGTTGTACTTTCAGCATTCTGCAATACACCGTCACAACCCTAGGTAATTACTATATTCAGGTCAGGCAGGAGAAGAAGTAACATTTCTACACGTGAAACTATTATAAAGCAGGATACCGATACCGGGGGAGTGGGACATTTGTTGGAGTTTCCTATTCTTCCTTGCTTTCCTTCACTTTTAGCTTATATAATTATCTTATAAATGCCTGTGCAGTGCAGCGTGCCGAGCGTCATTTACACCAGATCAGAAGCAGGAGTCAAGTTTCATTTATCATGTGAGATATACATTATTTTAAAATGTGTCATAATTATTACTTACTTCAAATAAATATTTAATAAAAAACGAATACTTATTGAATGAATTATATCCTGTTTTTATTAGCAAGAGCTGTTTTAATACAGTTAACATAAAAGTTAAAAAATTAATATATGGATTCAAATCCGACATAATTCAGTCATTATTGAACTAGTGTCTTTCTACTACAAGTATTATGGTAACTCTAGTAGGAATCTTATGGTAACTATAGTTGGAAAATCAAGGCACATTTTCTATTCTTTCTTATATGTTGTGGTTAAAATTCAGATCATGTATATTCAATACATGTTTATAATAAATGATTTATTAAAATTTAGGGTTTACTTACATTAAGTGTGGAAATAAAAACACCTTTTAGGGTTTTATATATAAATGCCCAGCCCTAACTGTTCTGCTATTAGTTTGTTTTATGTAATCGATTCAGAAGATGCAGTATGGCAGGCAAGATTTATCTCTGATTAATTTTTACATTTCAATGCTTAATATTTACATTTAAATTTTGAAATGTAATTAATATTTACGCTTAATATTTACATTTCAATTTTGTGAAAGCAGCAAAATTAAAACCTAGAAATTCCCTGCTGAATAATAAATCATGTTTATATAAATCTGAAGTGGTGGCCTGGTTTTTAAAGTGAGTGAAGTAGCCCAACATTTATTTTCTATAGTTATCATACAGCATCAGATGGTGCGTGGCTTGCTTGTAATTTGCTCTTTGTTTACCAATACATTGTGCCAATTAGCTTTTCTTACAGGTAAATCATCCAAGAGCATCTGATGATGGAAAGTAATTACTGCTTCAAATTTGTGGCTGCTCCCTCTGGTCTGTCTCTCCCTTCAACCTTCTCAATTAATCACCTTTATCAGCCCTTACATGAGGTCTCTGTGTGTCATCCTTTAGTGTGCATTCAGCAAGACCATGTTTACTGAACTGCTAAAAATGTTTATCTTCAATGTAATCCTGGGCAATATCCATAATACATTTATGATTGTAGACTTGAATTTTGGTGAAGACAACCTTTCTGACTTGATAGTTCTTATTCAAGGGGTAAAAGAGTAATAGTATGGTGTAATGTATTCGCAAGAGTCGATACGATATATATTGCAATACATGGGCCACTATACAATATATCACATTTTTTTAAATACAATAACTATTGCTATACATTGCAATACATTACAAAAATTAAAAACAAAAAGCTAAAAATACAACAAAATATTTTGTGGGGAAGTGGTCTACCAACCCAAAGATTGTAGGTTTGAATCCCAGCTCCACCAAGGCACCACTGTGGGACCCTGAGCAAGGCCCTTAACCCCCAATTGCTCAGTTGTATAAATGCGATAAATGTAAGTCGCTCTGGATAAGGGCGTCTGCCAAATGCTGTAAATGTAAACAAATGCGAAGCCAACGGCACCCTTGTTTTTTCCGCCAGGCTCGCTTCTGTGGTATCGTATGTATCATCGAGTGTAGGGATTGTGTTTTATGTTTGTTTTACATTTATGTTTTTTAGTTTGTATTTGTTTTGTTAAGGTTTTATGTTTATGTTTGTTTTATATAGTTCATGTTTTGAGTTTGTTTGTGTTCCTTGTTTATTTTTTTTTTACTTCCTGCCTTGTTCCCCGTGATCCCCCTGTCCTTGTGTCATGTTTTTATTGGTAAGTTTGGTCACGAGTTCTTTATTGTTTTCAGGTGTCTCTCGTTAGGCTGATGTGTTCACTCTTAGTCTTGTGTGTGTACATAGCCCTTGTGTTTTGGATTGTCTTTGTCGTAGATTCCGGTTTGTCCCTGTACCACTGCAATGAGCCTGTTAATGTCTAGTCTAGTTAAGTCATGTTTAGTTTTGTCAGGTTCATGTTTGTTGTTTTGTCAGGTGTCTATGTATGGTGTCTCTTTGTAAATAAACTGCTTGTAAATAACTACATTCAGGTTCTAATTATACTCGCCTCAGTGGGATTCATTACACAGAGACAACTACAGGAGTGGAGGAAGAAATCGTTTTACATACACTTGAGTCAAATAAAGTCACTTTTATTTATATAGCACTTTTAACAATAGAGATTGTGTCAAAGCAGCTTTACAAAATCAAATAAGACAATAGTTAACATTTATTAAAACACTTAGTTTAACTGTTATCTGTAAATTAAGAGTCCCCAGCTAAACAAGCCAGAGGCAACAGCAGCAAGAAACCAAAACTTCATCGGTGACAAAATAAAGAAAAAAATTCAGGGGACACCAGGCTTAATCGGGGGGCATGTTCTCCTCTGACCAGCTGAACCAGCAGGTTGTTCCACCAACTAGGCTGTATACAGACTGGATCTGTTGGTGATGGTGAGCTTGGAATAAAGAAGAAACAGTCATATTAGCATAGATGCCATTCTACTTACGATATAACAAATATATCGTTTGATATTGGTGGTGTTCCTGGTTCTGATTAACCTAATTTTTGCAGCCTTGCAATTATTTGGATAATGCAAACGTGCAATGTGTGTTATGTATGAGACAGATTAGGGTTATTTTTAAACTGACGGAGTGTGTTAATTTAGTTTCAAGGTTAGGTTACTAAATTGACAAAAAGTTTGGGCACTAAACACAGCATTTTTATTTATATTTCATTAAATATTAACAAAGACTTAAATTAAAACATAATGTAAATATGTATCTTTATATGTTTATAAATACACTATTGTAAAAAAAATTGCAATAGTTGCAATAGCTGTATCGATGTTTTACACAGCCCTAGTTTTATTTAAAATGGTCTGAATTCTATTGTTAAAAACTGGCAAGTCTGCCCACTTTCCCTTCCTTATGCAAAACTTCCATGTGGCTCAGAGTTGGCCATGAATTACCTGACACATTTTTTTTTCTATCTGGATTTCATCCAAGTTCACTCCAGATGTGGCAACAGATTGAACCTCACACATTCAAACTATGCACCTGAGCTCACATATGGCGTGAAATAAATGCAAAAGCAGATGTTGGTTTAATTAGTTTTTTTCCTGACTTTCCCTTTCAGTTAATGTTCAGGATGTCCATGCACATGTGTCTGATAATTTTTATTGTTCTCCCTTCTCTTTTAATGTCAATCTGTCATAGACTGGTCTTGAGCCGAAGGATTAAGCCTCCTTTGTGGAGAAAAGCTGGCATGCCTGGCTATGCCTATCTCTGCTCATTAAGTATTCATAATCAGAGCTCTTCACATGTGTCATGGCTGCTACCACAGCAGCAGAGGTTCGGTGGCATCAGTTTTACATGAAGCTATCAAAGAAATCTGGCTTTTCCTCACTCTTTCCTGGCAAACAGAAAAGCTGCAGTTGGATTAAGAAACACGAAGGTCTGCTGAAAAGGTCAGTAGGCTTCTTGCAGCACTGGTTGAACACTGTCTCATTTATGGATTGCTTTAAATAATGCACACATTCAGCTTACACACTTACCGTGACATTACACACTAACAGGATTTCTAAATAGCACTCAAAAGTTTTCCTACCGAATTCCTGGCATGAAGCAGTCTGGCATGAGCCACTTGTAAAGGTCATCCGAGCTGTTGGGGAGAGCAGTTGGTTGATTTCAGATCTACAGGTTAATGATCACAGCCACCTGGCTCCATGCCCAGTTACAGCAGTGAGAGAAATTGAGTACCAGAAGGTTCTACAATCCATGCGAGCTTAGACAGACCGACAATGTTTTACCTGCTGTGTAGTAACGGTCCCTCAACCAACAACATCACCCGCTAAATCAGAGGTCCTCCTCCAAGGTCAGTCTTATGGTAATTAAGAGATTTATTATAAAAGCCAATGTTAAGGGGTTTTTTTACTTCAAGGTATTCTATCATTATGGAGGGTTTTTTAATGTTATTTAATAGCAAATGCTCTTTAGATTATTTTAAATATTTTGCCAATAACAAACTGCAAAATAAACATCAAATTCGGTCCCTTTTCACAGTAGTCTGTGTGTGGGACCCATGTAAGCATACTACTAAAAGAGGCTCATGGTTAACCTGGTCAAAACAGGAGATGGGCAGTGCAGTTGACCTTGAGGTCTGAGTGCTGTTAATGTGCAAACAGCTTTTTACACCTCTAGCCCAGCACACTGTTGCCTAGCAACTGATGGTACTCTGGGAATAAGGATTGGGCTGACCTTTTTGACTTTGCTGCTGTGGCATGGCATGAAGTAAAGGTGAGTGTCCTATCAGATTTAGGCTATAGAGGAGTGTGCGCATTTCCTGGAGCTTTGCACAACTGTGGGTATTTATGTGTTGAACATATATGTTGTAACAGGGAGAAAAATCCAGTTCACTTACAAAATCTTTAATAAAATAATTGCGTTACATCATCCATTCAAATGTAAAGTAATGAATTGAAGCTAAAGGGTCATGCTTTATTTAAAAAATAATTAACAATGGAGTGGTGTACTACAAATAATAACCCAAAGGTCTTTATTTTCATATGACAGCTTGCATGCAAATTAGTTTAATTCCTCTTGTCGCACAGCCACTAATCCTTTTTGTAATTAGTTAAAAAGCAATACAACATGCTTTTACATCTTTTATAGATACATTTATTGTTGTGTTATATCCATAGATTATTCTTATTAAAGCAGCTTACACAAGTTCTCAAGAGTCTGGTAAAAAAAAGTGAAATGAACAATCATAATAAATATAAATTACTAAACTTATAGTAAATTATATAGTAGCAATTAATTTCTTTCTTTCTTTCTTGCATTAATTGTTCACGGTGATCCAACGGCTACGATTGTTTCATGCTCTCACTGTCGCAGCCTGGGCTTGACTTTTAGGCATTGGAACCAAACCAGACAACTAGGAGTAATCTTTCAGTGCCAATTCCAACCCAGATATGGAAGAGTTGGACCCATCCCATCAGAAAGGGCATCTGGTGTAAATCTCCTGCCAAATTAAATATATATAAATATATATCAGGTAAGCCACTGTGCATCATTTTAACAGAGAGCAGCCGAAAGGAACAACAACATTTATCAGCTGCGATAAAATGGATTGTGTATATAGTTCAATATAATTTAAAAAGTGATTTTTAATGAGGATTCATTTTTATTGCATTTTTAAATTATTTAAGCATTTTACTTGCATCCAACGTTCAATACTTTCAAACAACCTCTCTTTATTCTACTTGGATATGAATTAATTTTAAATAATTCATATTTGATAGAAAATGTCTATACAATTATTTGCAAAGTTTACCTACATTTTTAAGATCTGTGCATCAAATTTGCTAATCTTAACTGGAATCTATTCCTCCGTTATACGACTGCCAAACAACTGTAAGGATATTTATGGCATTTGGTAAATGTCCTCATCCAGACCAATGTACAAAAGTGCTTTGAGACTCTAATAAATACATCAGTACAGGTTTACTGGGTCACAGAGAAAGTATACCATAAACCAAAAATTCTGCGTGGATAAACGAGAAAAAAAAAATTACCCTTTGTGTTATATGGGGTTTTTTGCTCAGCATTTTTTGGCAAGCTAAAAGAGGAAAAGAAGTGAGTACAGGCAGGTTGGAATGGTTGAACGAACGTGTCAGGAGTGATGTGTGACAGGAGAATATCAGCTAGAATCAAGGGGAAGGTGTACAAGACAGTGGTGAGACCAGCTATGATGTATGGTTTGGAGACAGTGGCACTGAGGAAGAGACATGTGGCAGAGCTGGAAGTAACAGAGCTGAAGATGTTGAGGTTTTCTTTGGGAGTGACGAGGTTGAACAAGATTAGGAACGAGTTCTTTAGGGGGTGGCTCATGTTAGATGTTTTGGGGAAAAAGTCAGGGAAGCCAGGTTAAAGTGGTTTGGACATGTACAGAGGAGGGATAGTGAATATATTGGTAGGAGAATGTCAGCAATGAAGCTACCAGGCCAAGAGGAACACCAAAGAGGTATATGAATGCGATAAACTAGGAACTGAAGTTAGTTAGTGTGAGTGAAGAGGATGTAGAGAATAGGGTTAAGTGGAGAAATAATTTCACTTCCTATGTTGTAGACCATGTGCTCCATGTTTGTTTATGTTGTCTGTGTATTGTCATGTGAGTCTCTGTCAATTGATTGTATCCTCGTTGTGTTCAAGTGTTTCTTGTTTAGTTGACTGTGTTTCAGATTGTCTGTGTCTTGCGTTGTTGCATGTCACGGTCAATTTTAAAGTTCATGTCCATGTTCTATAGCCCTCTTCCGCTTTAAAGGCATTAGTCAGATTTATTTGTACTTATGTAGATCCTCCATGTTTCAAATTCAAAATCTCAAAAAAGCAAGCCTTGCTTTTAATTTACATCAGAGATGATCTTAACATCTCTATTTGCAAAAGACTGTCTAACTACAGAATGACCTTTTCTGGCATATGGTGTATGCTTAACGTCTGTCAGAATAGCAGGCCACTTTGAAATCATCGAAGAAGAAGAAAGGGATGTTGATGAAGTAAATGAATATGCATGAAATATTCATAACAGTAACGGTTTCCATAGGGATGTGGGTAAGACTCAAGCCTTTGAACTCGGCACTTAATCATTTACCTGAGAGCTGTTTGAGCATTCGGGGGAGATTGCCAGAACCCTTCAAATCCGATCTCCCAGGTGAGGCATTAATCAAAGTACTTAAGATCAGAGAGCAGAAGGCCAGCAGTCACCTGAAGTCAATCACTTTAAAAGCAGCTGCTGCACTGAAGGTGAGCCGGGTCGGAAACAAGTTCTCACCTCGACCTCTCAGCCAATGAAAGCAAAGTTATCCTTCCTACTGTCAATTCCAAGCATGCTTAAAACAGCAGGACATAAGCTTTGGGGATTTAAGGATTCTAGTGGCAAGAGTATGTAACTGCAAGCAATGTGATATAGAACATTTTTGTATATCATGCGGCAAATCAAATGAATTAGCTGTTAAAACTTATACTGTTCTATAATAATTATACACACTACAGGTATATGGACAAATGTATTAGACCGTCGCAGCCAGTTTGTGTTTTATAACATCCTAGACTAAATTTACTCTTCTATTATAATCTTCACATTTCTAAAAATGATTTTATGGAGCATGGTGCATTATGATTATATAATAAATAAAACTAGCTCCATCAAAAACAAATCAGCGCTCTGGGCCAGAGAGCATTTTTCTTAGACATTTTAATGAGGCATTGACTCAATTTTGTTCAACTTTATACATCTAATCTTGTATACATCTAAGCGCATTCATGATGCATTTATGGAATTAATTATATATATATTATGTTATATAATATATATATATAGATGTACAATTATATAGTATGTACATTTTTGGGATGGTAAGATGAGTATCATAATTGTTCTACTTACTGAACAATATTATGTATTTCACATGCTTGATGTAGCTTGTAAGTCATGGAAGTTGCGGTGACCATACGTCCTTTTATTCACAGACACGTCTCCTTTTTGCGTCTGGCTAGTATTTCTAAATCGCCCCAAATGTCCAGGATCCAGCTTTGGCTATTGACAGTAGTTCACCTTTCTCCTGACCCCTGGTCAGTCATGTGTGCAAATATTGATCAAACTGCACTCAATCATTACACCATGGCAAGAGACAGAGCAGTGACGATGTCAGGTCTCGGTCAGGCTTGCTGGGTGAGTTGCCTTGGCAGGCCACCAGTGGGTTACTGCGAGAATTTTAGGTCCCATGTTGTAGACCATGTGTTTCATGTTTGTTTATTTTAACAGTGTCCTGTTATTGGTTGATTGTTTCCAGGTGTTTTTGTTTAGTTGATTGTTCCCTAATTAGTTAGTGTATTTATACACCTGTGTTTCAGATTGTCTGGATCGCATATCACGGTCAATGTTCTGGTCTATGGTCCATGTTCCATAGTTGATGTTACATGTCCATGGTCATATTTCAGATTATGTGTTGTTTTTTTAGTGTTATTATTTACCTTAGCTTAGTACATGTTTTAGTTTTGTTTTAGTTTTGTTTAATTTTTCTCTTATACTAATCCTGACTCTTGGCAGGTTTGCCTGTCAACAGTAAGTGGCCGCATTGTTTTTAAACAGCGTACAAATGAAAACGTGAAACCACCGATGATTAAAAAAGAAGTTTCCTGTATTGTTGTCTCGGCCTGGATTAGTGTAAAGCAGAAAAGAATGACCTGCAAAGCTGGCACATATGCATAAAGGTGCTTGCGACCTAAAAGCCCACTTAAGCTCTGTGAAAAACACAAAATTGCAGCTAAAGGCAAGAGTTTTGGCAAGAGTTAATTGCAATTTTTGGAATTTTTACAAATTTCAAAATATAGTCATGAAAGGAAACAGCGTGGTAAATCTAAACATTAGCTGAAGAAAACTAAACATTTTTTCTTTATTTGGTCATTACATGTTTATCTTCAACAGTAAGATTGGAACTGTATGTACAACTTAAAACATTGATGTATATTTATGTAAAATAGACGTTATTAAAAGAAAAAAAAGAATACCTAATTAGGGACAGAATTCCTAGAGATATAAGTAAGTATAATGCTTCATGTTCCTGTTTTATGTTTCATGTCTGTTCTCCTTAGTAACTGTTTGTTGTTTTTGTTCCATGTTTAATGTTTCATGTTTTATGTTTGATTTTGTTTGTTTTGTTCATGTTTTATGTTTGTTTGTTTCATGTTTGTTTTGTTCATGTTTCGAGTTTATATAATCATGTTTTAAGTTCATGTTGATCAAGTTTCTGTTCATGTCTTATGTTTACTCCTTGTCTTCTTCCTTGTCATGTGATCTTTGTTCTCCATGTGTTCCTGTTACGTTATCCCCTTGTCCGTGGGTAGTGTTTTTATTGGTTAGTCTGGTGTATTTATAGCCCTTGTATTTCCCATTGTCTTTGTCGTGGATTTTGGTTTGTCCCTGTACCGCTGTTAAGGTTATTCTAGTCAAGGTGTTGTTTTGTTGTTTGTTGTTTTGTTTATGTTTGTGCTAGTATTTCAGCTAAACTAGGCTAAGCTAAGTTATGTCAAGTCTATTTTAGTTTGTTTAATGTTTTGTCGTTGTCATGTTGTAAATAAACTGAACCTTTGGGTTTTTAAACTACTTGCCTCAGTGGAAATCCATTACAATATGCTTCATAACTTTTTTTTGCATTCAGATTTTTGCTTACATTTTTTTATCTTTTAAACGTCTCAACTGGATTTTCCATTAGACAGGATGTATCCTCAATAGAAAAAAAAAAACTAAACAAACTTTAACTTTCTCATAGACTCAATGGAGCACAGGAAAACAACTCATTACTTCAAATTACCTAGCTCTATGCCATGATCTCTTTAACAAGAGACTCATAATGAAATTCTAGCTCCATTTAAGCAGGTTAGAGCTATAAAGTATCACTTTTATGCAATCAGGCTGAGTAACCTTCTTTATTAATGCTAAATGCTCAATAGTTTATTATGGCGGTGGTTCCAAAATAACATTAATACAGCATGCCAAGTCTATTGTAAGGAGGTGCTTTAATGTGAACAGCATCTGATGAGACTCTGTACAGTAGGCAAGACAGCAGCATCCAGCAAAGCCAGATGATATGGCCTGCTGGGCAGCATGAAAAATGCATCATTTTTTATTACCTGGCTGAGTTCTCAAGTTAGGGAATGCATGCATACTGGTGATTGGAGCATGGATCTCCATGGCGTCATTGGCTAAGCCAAACTACAGGTATGGACATGCCTAGCTATTAGATTACTAGGTCTTGGTCAAGCTTGCCAAGTGCGTTGCCTTGCTGGGCAACTGCGGGTTTTTCTGTTTCCGTGTTGTAGACCATGTGCTCCATTGTTTCAATCAACTCCTTGTTTAGTTGATTTTTTTCCCCATCAGTTTGTGTATTTATACCTCTGTATTTCAGTTGATCTTGGTCTTGCTTTTTCACATGTCAGGGTCGATGGTCCATGTTCCCAGGTTTTGTTGCTAGTTTCTTGGTTTTCATTTTCTTTGATTTGTTCGTTTTTTGTCCCACTTTTTTTCTGTAAATAAACTGCACTTGACTCCTAAAAAAACCTATGACTTGGGTCACAGATGCAGCGCTAGTGCTAATTTTATTGTATTTAATATCAAAGTTAGTAGTAGTCGGGTCTCTTATAGCCTGAAATCAGACTGTAGGGCAAACATGTAAGGAAACACAGTTTGTTTCAGCATCCTGTAGAATCCATTGCTTGTAACATTAAATCCTGAAAGCATTACCAAAATTGTTTGCTATGTTAAGATTTGTGCTCATTTAGCGACAAAAAAAATAGTGAGTTTCTAAAACTGAGGTTGGGTAACAACGCCTGGGTCACATTGGCATTGCAGTTTCTAAAGGTGGGAGGTCTTTCGTGTTCTTTCACTCCATCTAGTTAACAATGTATTTACAGATCTTTCATTGTGTATAGAAGTATTGTCATTCTATAACATTTGGAACGGATTAGTTACAATAAAGAAAAGGTGTTAAGTTAAATAAAACAGATATCTAATACAGTTGTACACTTGGGGAAGTGGTAGTCTATTGGTTAAGGTGTTGGCCTGGTAATTGGAAGATTTGGGTTCGATTCCCAGTGCCACTAATTTACCACCTTTGGGCCCCTGAGCAAGGGCCTTAACCCCAATTGCTCAATTGTATAAAAGAGATAAATGTAAGTCGCTCTGGATAAGGGCTAAATGCTATGGTTCTATGTGGAGACAGTTTGGGGAAGACCTGTATAATGTGTAATGGTGAAATCTCCACACACTCGATTTTATGCCAGTAGAAAGGTGAAATGTATCAACACATAATAGCAGCAAGCTGAAAATGAGCAATTATTAAGTAAATTATGTACAAAATTCAACCCTGTGTGCCAGAAAGGCCTTGTATTCCTTAAGCCTCCTACTGTAAGATGCAATACATTTTCTGCAAGTGCTCTAATCAAAAAGGGCATTTACACTTGTTATAGTTTGAAAGAGGAGTAGGTATAAAATCATAATTTGAAAATCCCATCCCGCTTAAGAAATTTTAGATGGCCCAGATTATTCCGAATGACCCAGATCTGAGGTATGCTTTATTATCACTATTACTGTAAAAGCTTTTTTGCTGTTACCTGTCCTGTTAGCCTGGAAAATGTGAACCATGGCAAGAGGTAATTTAAGCTGATTATGCAGGTTGGTGGTGCTGTTGTCTGAACAATTTGACTTTTTTTCAAATCAAGTCAGATTTGTCATTGGCCAAATTTTATTTATTTATTTTTTTAGGTACTTCATTTTTGTATTTTTGACCCCATATAGAGAACCCAAATCTCTGAGCTAAAGTTTTTGTCAGATGTGTGTAGTAACGAATTATATCCACTTTGTTTCATTTACTTGAGTAATTTTTTTAATGACTTTTACTTTTAAAGTATATTTATAGATGTGGACTTTTACTGTTACTCAGGTACATTTTTAGTGGGAAAAACGTTACTTTTACTTCGCTACATATGAGTTGTTTGCAAGTCTCGCGAGACTTTAGAGACGCTGCTTCACGAGAGACTGCTACAAATCTCACGCTTAAGTTTAGCGCGCTAAAAGATAAAACAGAGTGTGTGTGTGTGTGTGTGTGTGTGTGTGTGTGTGTGTGTGTGTGTGTGTGTGTGTGTGTGTGTGTGTGTAAGTGTAAGTGTAGTGTAAGTGGTAAGTGTAAGTGTAAGTGTGTGTAAGTCAAGGCAAATGGTGTGTAAGATCACAAATGGCCTTGAGTTTAGTCTGTTTTCACTTCAAGATGTCAAAAAGAATACTTTCATAATGCAACTGTAACAAAACGAACTCACATCACAGCCTACAAGAAATAATGCTTATTTAATCCCTATTAATAATTATTCAGTCGCTATGGGCTTTTTGACCCTATTGTAAAACCACATTTCACACACTGTCTGAAGTTTTTTTTTCTCATATGCGCTCTCATGCAAGCAATGACAAATATCCTACAAACACATTCTAAACATCTGCACATTTTTATATCCGTTTAACAAAAAACGAAATAAACTAAACAGCAAACTTGGACATCCTACATTTTATACAAAAATCAGGACACCTAAACCAAGTTTGTTTGTTGTACATACATATATAATTAAAACCGGATTATTTTTATTTTATTCCTACCCAAATAATGCATGTACATAAAGATTAAATGTAAAAATAAAGTATATTTTGCTGTTAAAAGGTAAAAAAAATTAAGACACAATTAACTGTTGGTAAAACATCAGTGTGTTTTGAGATTTGATTGTTAATGACAGGTGATGTAATGTTAATGTCCATTACAGGACTAAAATTAAGACTGGCTTTACTTTACTTGTTTTACCTGTTTAATATTATCAGAACAGGGAGACTTTAGAGGAGACGGATGTAAAAACTCACCAAGTAGTTTGAAATTCAGGATTTTTAGATCACGTCTATCGGATTAGACGCAATTAGTAACTACTTGTAGTTTTTTCATCGGATCCTTATTTACTTTCAATCAAATAACTATTAAAATTGTTACTTTTACTCTTAAGTAAATAGTTCCATAAGAACTTTTACTTGAGTACAAATCTTAGCTATTCTACCCACCTCTGGTTTTTGTTCAGCATTTAAATTTAGTCCATATTAGGTCTTAGACATAATCTAAGGTTGTTATTGTTCATGGGCACATTTGGACAAAAGTGTAATATTTTAATACAATGTTGGCATGATACGGTTAATGTGGCAGAGCACTATTCCATCAACCACTTAACTGTCTTTGCAACTGCTCTGCAAAGTCCTGATGTTCATTAGTGAGCATTACTTAATTTTAGGACATGCATTAAAGCTGGAAATAGTTTTAATTGGAAAATGTGTCTTGGTCTTCTGCCAATTCTCATATACCAGCCAGCGTTCCCTTAACAGTCATGAACAGTATTTCAACCTGCTTTACAGTCTAAATCACAGGCCAACAGAACACATATTTAGGAATGAGCTCGTTCGCTGTTCTCTGCATACAAGATTAGCCAGTGTTGCTGTAAGTGACAGGGGAGAAAAAGTATGCCATCCCACTAACACCGAAAAACAAAACTGAAGACAATGTTGCTTCCTCATCTACTGGTTTCGGATGACTATGTCATTGTCAAGAGTTAATCTCATAATGGTACTGTAACGATATATCAGACTAGAGAAGTTTAACCCAAATGGGTGTGTTTATTGAAAACAATATGCAGTGGAAAGCGTGGGTTTAGCAGAACGATATGGGATACTGGGAACCAGGGGAGAATGCAGAAACGGAGGAGAGAACGAACTGGACATGGAGCAGGGTAACCAGAAACAAAGGAAACCGACATCGGAGACAGGATGTTGTGAAGAAGGTAGGGAGAAGCAGTTATCACTGAAGCTTGATGAAGGAAATTGCAAAGGAATTCTAGCATATATTCAAAAACAAGACTAGACAGTGACTGAAGGTGAAGTGTGCTCTTTTTTTTAGGGGAGTGAGTAAGAGTGAGTGTGATTGTGGAATGAGTTGCAGGTAAGTGGAGGCAGTAAGTGGAGTGGCTGAAGGATTAGGTGTGGTTTTGGGTCTTACTGTGACAGGTACACTAATCGAAGGAATGTTTTTTTGCACCATTTGGGATCCCTGGTGCGTTGTGTCCTTTACTTTACTTTGCTTGACTTTTAGAAATCACACAATACTTGAGGACAACTTTTCTTTAAAGTTGGTTAAAATTACATTAAACAGAATTTTATTTAGTGGAGATGCCCATTTAAGGTGGCACGATGAACTAAACTGGAGAGTTAGAGTATGGCCTTTTACAGTAAAGGCCAGTTCATTGTTTTTTGTTGGGTTTAAACCCCTAAAGATTGTTATGGTTGCAAGCCTTTTATGTGATATTCTGCTTTTCTGCTCACCACATTCACAATACTCTAGAATTTATTACAGCAAGTTGTAGCAAATTTTAGTATACTGTAGTGTATTACAGTATTTACTACATCTTACTGCGGCATAGCAGCACACTATAGTGTTAACTCTATTGAATTGATATACTGTAGTATACTTTCCAAGTAACTAGAGTAAACTAACAGAGTGTTGTTTACTGTGTCGTATTATAATAGAAATAACATTTTAAAAGAGTTGTTAATGGGGAACAGTGTGTTCCAGTGTGAAAGGTCAGATTCGCATTTCGAACAGACAGCAATGTCAGATTATTGATTCCAAAAGTTAAATAATGCAGCTAAGATTTTAAAAAAATGTACAATAAAAAAATAAATGGTTAATCAAATGGTTTGGTTTTATTTCTTTTATTTCTGGTGTTTGCTGTGAAGGTTATCACACATACAGTATAATATAGTTGAAGAACACTGACTATAGAAATGAATGTAGTTATTTGTATGTTTTATTATAGTAGCATTACTATAACCAGTGTAGTAGACACTATAATAAGGTTCAAAAACACCACAATATTTACCACAGGAAATTTTATTACTTGTTACTCTACGATACTATGGCAAGTTTTCATATGGGTCATATGGTCAGTCTTCTCAATCATCGAGTTGTTTTCACTGTTGTGTATGAAATTCCTACATGATGAGTTGTGAGTTGATAAAATTCCCAAACCGGCTTATCCGACATCATCCACTTTATGTTAAAAGTCACAGAGATGACATTTTCCCCTTTTCTAATGTTAAACATGAACATCAACTGAAGCGTCTAACCTGCATCTGCATAATTTAACCTACTGAGCTGCTGCCACATGATTAGATTGGATAGCTGCATAAAAAATTCTCAACCAAGTGAATAGTGAGTGTATCGCTGTCCAAGTGCCTTAATGCACTGACAATGTTTGTTGAGAGAATGTACGCCGGAGAGGTGAATCTGGATAGAAAAAAAAAACCAGGATAACAGTATTACCAATTGCTGTCATGTCTTCAATATACTAGGACTGCTGTTTGAGTAAAAATGCCCCAGGGCATTTGACAAAATATAGTTGTAGTAAAATTGCATAAAAAATAGAATATTTGTTAAAACAAAATTTTTCAAAGCAAGTTCAGTTGGCTTGAGGCTGCTTTATGTTAAAAAAAAAAAGAAAATGGCAGCATACGTAAATCACTGTGATAAAACTTTTACAGTGAACACAGACTTATTGTCAAGTTTGAAGTTGATTTATTGACATTTTGACATTTCCAAACGATAAAACAAAACATTTCTACTAGAAATATCAAGCGATAGTAATAAATATTGTAACTGCAAATATTTTTTAACACTTTTTCTCAATGTTGACAAATATCAGAATAAACGTCAAAATGGTTCATTGATAGGAAATTGTGCTGCTTCTTGTACAGTAATGTATAAAAAACTTACAGCTGTTTATACC
Source organism: Bagarius yarrelli (assembly GCA_005784505.1). Classification (NCBI taxonomy): domain Eukaryota; kingdom Metazoa; phylum Chordata; class Actinopteri; order Siluriformes; family Sisoridae; genus Bagarius; species Bagarius yarrelli. The sequence continues at coordinate 1,762,273 of VCAZ01000066.1, forward strand.
TCAAAAGCTCTTTATTTTGCTAACAGTTTTTTTAATGTTTTTAAGTCAAACACAATTATATTTAGATAATACACTTACATTTGACCTCATTTATTACATCATAACATGTTAGAGCGGCAGCACGGTGGCTAAGTGGTTAGCACGGTTGCCTCACAGCAAGAAGGCAAGCTGTGTGGACTTTGCATGTTCTCCCTATGCTTGCGTGGGGTTTTTTCCGGGTACTCCGGTTTCCTGCCACAGTCCAAAAACATGTTATGTTGATTGGTGATTTTTTTATTGCCCATAGGAGTGAGTGTAAGTGTGTGTGTGACCCTGTAATGGACTGGCAACCTGTCCAGGGTGTACCTCTCCTGCCTTTTGCCCTTTCAGAGACGGCTGGGATAGACTCCAACAGATCACTGTGACCCCAAATTAGGGAATAAGCGGTATAGAAAATGGATGAATGTTATATAAAGTTTTATGTATATTTGTCAAATGACATTTTGACATTTTGTTCTTTTGCATGCTGTGTATGTATAAAAATAAAAAAATAAAGCTTAAATTGAGTTAATACACATTTACCAGGGTTTACATTAATGACTACAGTATTTTGGGGTTTGTATTAGAAGACCATTCTTTCTTTTCCTAGCATCTTCCCAAGCTGGTGGTTGCACTCTTTTGCAGCAAATCATCCGAATTCACATTTGGCAGCGGTTTTATGCTGGCTGTCATTCCTGATGCAACAACCACCCCACCCCACCACCCACCCATTTTTATCCGGGATGGGGATGTCACTAAAGGTTAACCTCTTAGTAGCCAGGTTGTTGCCTGGAAAAAAAACCCATACCGCAGTGGTACTAGTGCAGGATCCTCAGCCCCTGGACCACCAGTAAAAATCATTTTTTATAAATTGTATGTAAAATCTGTATAGATATGAAACCATTGTGTCCCAACATGTTTTCTTATTATGTGGAGTATTTTACAATATGTTGTGCGAAACATGCTGACTAAATCTTCTGGGTTTTTTCGTGCTATCATATTATTCATGGGAAACAGAGGAACATTGTCTCTATAGGAGGTGCAATGCGAGCCAATGCAACATGCTGCTCTTGTTTGTTCTTGTTGTAAGAGGTTCCAGCACATACTACCGAAACCATATTGTAATTTTAGGGATTTTTATTATAATTAGAATTATAATTCCCTAGAACTGTGCCACCCAAAATCATAAGGCCTAGAGAGCTGAAACTTGCTTAGATTGTAGTAGTCTTAATACTCCAGAGCCACCTGTATCTGAGTAACAATAACCTAAACATGGAGCACATGGTCTACAACATGGGAAGAGAATGTCTCACTGTTGCCCTCCGGTGACCTAGCAAGACAGAGTCCTGCCAGCCAAAAGCATAACCTTCAGACAATTTTTGGTCATAGGTCATGTACCGCTTGTTGTGAACTTAATACTTTTTTTAAATCCTTTGCTCAAAATAAACAAAAAAGGATTTTTCACCCGATCAGAACCAAGCAACTGCAGATATATTCTGTGAACAGTAAATAGTAATAATATTTTTTAAAAAGTCAACATTTTTACTCTTCAGTGCTTCAAAATGCCAAAACGTTCAAAAAGGCAAGGCCAATTTTACTTAAATGGTTAGAACTTTTGAATGAAGAGCCAAATCTTTGGTCAAATTGAAAAAAATGCCCAGCTTTGATGACTATAACTACACACCGTTGGTCACAGTGACATGAGTGTCTATGACATTCTCGTATATCAAAAAACATGGCTGCCAATGGCCAAAAGTTTTTGGGCACCTATTAGATGATGTTAAAGGAGGTCGATCGGAATGTAACTTGGTGGGCATGTTTGACTTATGACCCTAAAAATCTGTTATAAGGTTAAAAACAACTACTAGATGTGAGTGCACCATATCATATGACATCATTTCCTGTCTTTTTTTTTTTTTGCTTGAACCCCGCTAACAGCTGCTATATTTGTTTTTGTTGTTTATGTACGTTAGGCAGGAGGCAAATAATGTGTTATACCCTGCCTTAAAGTCTTGCGTCATGTTTAATGTTATTGGCTGTCCCCATGATTGTACATTTTGGTACTGGTGTTTTACAACTTCTCATATTAAGTAATTTTTGTCTATTATTAACATTTAGATGCCGCATATACCTGCGATACCTTTAAATGTTTTATATAATTATGTAATAATCAAGTATTAAGGTGGAAGCAGAATGTAATTAAAAAGTAATTTTAAAAAATCCTTGAGAAAGTGTTAGTGTAAAGACACTTTAATAATAATTACCCTAGCAGACATACTGTGCGACTTAGTGTTTGAGAACTTTATGTGGGGATCAATATTGAGTTGTAGTTGGACCTATAGGACACTATAACAGACAATCCCATCATCCTTTTTACCTGGTGAGAGAAATCCCTGGTGCAGTAGCTAAATGTTTAAGGTGTTGGACAGCTAAATGGAAGATTGTGGGTTTGATTCCCAGCACCAGCTAGTTAACACTGCTGGTCCCCTGAGCAAGGCATAGAACCCCAAATTAGTCAGTTATATAAATGAAATAAATGAAAGGTACTCTGGATAAGGCCATCTTCCAAATTCTATAAATGAAAATGTAAACTTGAGAATTGGTGTTTTTCTTTATTAATAATTGTTAGTTGATTGTTATACTTAATAAACTGGCAATTGTATATAGAATATGTCTAGATGCATGCACCAATACATTATTATATGTAATAATTTATGTAAAAAGCTGTCAATTCCTACTTTCTAGACCCAGAAGGCAAGGTGGGGCTCTGAATGATAGACGGTTAGATGTATTGCTGCTTTGTTTTTGTTTTGTTTTTTTTTGCTTCAGGCTACATGTACAGACACACAACAGCAAACAGAGCCTCACTTCCCTGTCTTTTACCTTGTGCACTGAGCTGTCTGTGCATTGATTTCACTGAGCTCAGAGACTGGAGTATTTCTCTTGTGTAAGCCTCATATATTGAGGGAGTTTTAAATTGCATAAAATTCTTAAAGCAAAATAAGAAAATGTACCTAATTTTCAGTTGAAACCTGTTACAAACAATATGATATAGTACCAGAAACTAGTGACTTTTCATTTATATGGTAAATTCAAGTAGAAGATTAGTTTTGTACACATGAATCATATATGAGTCTATTGATCTAAAGATGCGGCTGTTTATGTCTGTCTCGCTGTGGGACAAGTTGAGCCTAAAGCCTGTCCGGTGGAAGGAATGGAGCCGTGTTAGCCCCAGCAATCCTCTCTCTACTTAAAGACAAATTAAGCCATTGATTTCTCCCCTTGTACTTCAACTACTATTGATTTGGCTATGTTGTCTAAAATTACCTCCGCTAACAATGCATCCATTACCTACAGCCTGTAACCGATTTTTATAGACAAATTTTATTTCCACATACAAACCCCATACACCCCCACACAAACACTGACACAAAGAACCTACAATACTTATGAAACTCAAGCTGGAAAATATATAAACTATTAGAAAAGACTGAGATTCCAGGTAAATTTTCACTGTTGATTCAAATCCGGGTTTGCTTTCTTTTTTTCCATTTACAGAATTTGGCCCAACAGTGGTAACTTAATGGTGTCTTCCAAGTAGCAGTCCAACATCTTACCCACTGTGCTACCACTTTCCTTTTTTTATTCGCAGTTGTTATTACAATGGTTGATTACCCTTATGTGTTTACCTGTTTTACATTTTACCTTAGTTATATTGTTCACGGTATGTGCAAATATGTGTGTCTATTTCCTTTCAGGGTTTTGCTGAGCATTTCTAGGTTTCTAAGCTTTACCGTCTGAAAAAATACCATAGTATTGTAGAGTAAACTTACTACACATATAGTCAAATTTTCTGTAGTAAATACTGTAGTGTTGAACCTTAGTAATTATACCATAGTAAATTGCAACAATGTAGTGATTTGTTGTGGTAATTCTGCTACACTTATATTATATATTATTTAGTATATTACAGTGTGTAATAACCTTCACAGCACAGACAATGACTGTTTATTTGTAACTGAATTGAAATGATCTGACATTACTGTTCATTAGAAATGGTAATCTGGCCTTTCACACTGGAACACACTGTTCCCCATTAGCAACTGTTTACACCATAAAGCAACTGTTTATTAGTACGATACAGATCTTTCTATAGCATAGTATATACATAAACAAAAATACTAAAACATAATCCTTAAGTGAATTCTACAATATTATACAGTAACTTATAAAGTATACTACAGTGTTTGTTACAGTTATTATCAAAGTTTATACTTTATACTAGTTTATATAATGCTGCAGTAAAATATATCATACTGTAATATAAAATGGTGTACTACAATTTACTACATCTTACTGTAGGAAATCCTAACGTATACTATGGTATTTTTTATGTGGGTTGTTTTTTATGTTGTGCAGTCTCGGTCTTTAACTGGATTTTATTTGTATAGTGCTTCTAACAATAGACGTTCTTTTTAACAGTTCGACTTCATGACCTCGAACTGCGTCGAAATGCTTTGGAAACGCCCTTTAATAACCTCTGGCCTGAAACGTGTAAAATCCGTCTAATCAAAAAGCTTAATGTCACAGGTGGGTGACCTTATTGCCCAGGAAGTAATGCTATATACACACATGTTGCGTCATGCGTGCGGGGTGTATAAATGAAGTATAAGAAAAAATATGTCTGAAGAAAAAGCTAAAATGGTGAGCAGGCAGCAATACAAACAATGTGCTGTCTGCAATTTATAACAGGCTCAAATACACACTCACTGTGTGTCTGTTTAGAAGTAGAAGATGCTCAGTCAGCTCTGAAAGGGGCTGACTGTAAGCATTGTAAGCAGTTAATTATATACATATAATTGATTTTATAAAAATAATTACATTTAATTAAAAAATAAAATTAAAACATAATATACACATAACACAGCTGGGGACTCAAGGAAAGAATTCATTCTCTCCAAGTAGCCTCTGGGGAAAGGCCCTGATGCTGTGAGAGCCCAAGAAAGGGGCAGCGTCCACAAAACAGCCCATAAGCAGATTTGTGGTCAAGATCATCTTTGTAGCCTATGAAGTCTTTGTCCTTTCCTGGCGGACATGTGTAACGCTGCAAGCTGGTCCTCTCCGCGTACATTTGTTCATACAGTTTACAATCTGGACATGGCGACAACCACAGGATCCAGGGTCCTCCTTTCACTTTGGGTACCACACACGTAGGACTTGCTGCAACACGAGTATTTTGTTCTCGAAGCATTTCAGTGGAGCCTAAGTTCCTGAAAGAAGACGTCTTCGGTTTTGTGTTACCATGTTTCCTCAAGAGAACAAGACTCTGCATCACATGCCATACCTCCAGCGTCCCTGCCTGTGATGATTGCGAGCTTATGGCGGTGTGGCACGACACTTGTTTATATGGCATTACTTTCTGGTCAATGACGTCACCTGCCCGTGACATAATGCTTTTTGACTAGACGGGTTTCACGCATGCTTCTGGCTAAAGATTATAAAAGGCCGTCTCCATGCATGAGACGATTTACATTCATGTTATCAGGTAGCAAAACTCCCAGATGGCTGCTATGGTTTAAATAATGTCTGCCTATCAATCATGTTTCTGATGTGTGATGTAAGTAAAAAAGTAATAGAAAAAGACAGACAGGTAGGTGTGCATAGTTTGCAGAGAAACACATCTCTCATCAGTTATGCAAGCCAAGCACTTCTAAAGCTGAGGTGAAACCAGGTAATATTTTACATTTCATATTCAGTCTTAAAATTCAAAAGTTTGGAGAGTTTACTCTACATGAGCTCTTTCTATATATGTTTACAGTCACAGAAACATGCAGCAGTGCCAACAGAAATATGAGAATCAATTAATATGAGTATTAATCATTTATTGATGAATTTTTCTCACCTCAGAATATCGAAAATTCTTGCATCAAAGCATGACGAGTGATGAGTGTACTTTGTTAGAGTTTGTCCAGTGAGAGATTGAAGTATAGTAATCGATTTTGTTCTAGAGTAGCTGTACTAAGAATAATCCAACTTATACAACATTTGGACGTAACTGATACTACTAGTGACACACAACTGTGCACATTTACACACGCTTATTGTGTAAACGTGAAAGAAATGTCCTTTAAAGTAACATGAGGTACTTTACGCAGCCAATACAGGTCAAAATAAATAACCAATAAGAATTTCAACAGGATGTGTTAAATCCACCCTTTTTTACATTTGACTTATTAAACTAATCATTTACTGTTGTTTTAAATTCTGTTTTTTACCTTTAAAAGTTAAACCAAGGCCGACATTTTGAGTAAAGAAAAGAGGAAAAATTAATTTAGTGGGAAAATGGTAGCTCAGTGGTTAAGGTGTTGGTGGTGCTGGGAATCGAACCCTGATCTTCCAGTTAGCAGTCCAAATTACCGCTGTTGAGCCCCTGAGCAAGGTCCTTAACCACCAATTGCCCAGTTGTATAAAAGAGATAAATGTAAGTCGCTCTGGATTAGGGGGTTTGCCAAATGCTGTAAATATAAATGTAATGCACAAGCACTGAGCATAGCCATTACAACTGATACAACAGTCGAAAGAAACTGAAAGAAAAACCAGTCTTTAAAAGAAAACTGTGCAAAAAGAGAATAAGGCCAAAAACATACATGCTGTATAAAACTGTACTTTTGGAACAAAGAAACTTAGAATATATTTTACGATTAATAGCAAGCAAATCAAAGCACTGCTGAGGAAATACTTTTAATGTGTAAAACAATTGAAAGAAAGTCGCATGAGGAACAATTTAATTTTAAGTTTATTGATGTGAGTCAGTTTCTTGACAAAAAAACTTCTCTACATGTTTAGTCAGCAGCAGCAACGTCTGAGACAGTGGAGACAGATTCTTGGCCCACTCTACATGTATCTTTAGTGTTAAAGTAAACATTGATTTCATGAATTTAACATCCAACAGCTGATAGCTCAGTGAATCAGATTCACTATCCAGGAATGTACAATATAATTTAGTTTAGTTTTTAGTTGTTTAAACTCTTTTTGTCGATTTTCCGTTTTCGTTTTAATAAACTGAAAGATAAAAATACATTTGTCTAAAACACTATTTTGTGACACCATTTGAGATCAAAAGTATATAATAGATCATTCTTTATTTTTCCTGATTTTTACTTCTAGAAGTAAAACTTGACAACTTTCTTGCAATAATTGCATTATAGGGTTACACTCAAATTAATAAACTGTTGTATTCTTTTTCTTTTGTTTTGTGTTTTGAGGCATCTACCATAGCTTCTTTTATTTGCTGATTGGGAGACTGTTTTTGTAAACCTGTCAGTAGCAAATTTAGGCCCTTTAAAAATATGAGCTTGGGCCCACATCACTCCTATTCTGCACTAATACTACTACAGACCGCCAACCAACCCCTATACCCCAACCCCAACCCCCAACCCACACACACCTCTTCACCCTGTGGCACCACTGGGTGCTTTGCTTTAACCATCAGGAGTTGTATCATTAATAAACATTAGCGAGCCAGTTTCAAAAGCAGCCATGCAAGTTCAAGCCCTGACACTCCAACATGTTTGACCGATGAGCTTGTATTTTTTGGGTCATGAGTAGATCCATTATTTTTCTACACTTTGGTAGAGGTTAATCCTGGTTCCAGAATTTTTGTGGTTTATCTCAGTATTTATTTAGGTTACAAGAAACACCTGCCACCCACACATCTAATTATTTTTACTCACTTAAAAAATAAATAGGTTCAATCATTATAGGATCTATGTAATGTAACACATCTTATTGTAAATATCAGAAGATAAAATCAAAAAAATTTTCGTAACGTTTCAAATGTATAATTTAAGCACTTTAAATATATTGTACAATTATTGAAAGAATCAAACAAGTTAAGAAAATTGCAAGCTTTGAGAAAACTCAAAAAGCATTTTTTATAATACAATTAACCAGAAGGAAGTTCTTAACAATGAATTTAATCATGGAAAACAATTTAAAGACAATATTCACAAGATTTGTCCAAGGCAATTTCGAGAGAGTTGAAATCAATCAGTTTATCGACAACAGTCTTCATTTCAGTTGCCAAAGGCTTAGTCAGCAGCTACAGCTAAGGCCATGCAGACAGATTCCTGGCCCACTTATGTACCTTCAGTTACAAAAGTAAACATTGTAATGATGATCTGTAACTGATGCAATTCAAAACTCATTAAAACATCAGCATTTTTCAGTTACCCATCCAAACTGATCCTGTAGATTAGTGAACTACATCAGCCAGAAAGAAATTTTGGTAATTTACAGATATTAGAACTTGTCACAAGTTCATGTGACCAAAACAAGCTCAAACACAGGGGAATAAATACACAACCTAATGGGAGGAAAAACATCAACTAAAAAGGAAACACCTGAACACAATAAGCACATGGTTTACAGTATGACAGAAATTCTCTCCGGTGGCCCAGCAGGGCAACGCACCTGGCAAACCTGACTAAGACCTGACACATTGCATAAATGTAAATGTGTCTAATAGAATCAAGTGAGTCTGATGTAAAGCAGTGGTGGTGCCTTAAATGTGGATCACAGCTAATGTTCCCAGAGTGAAAACCGCCGTTTTCACCAGATGACTCTTAGCTATCTACAAAATTAGTTTTGCATTACTAGTTTTAAACAATTACTACAGTAGCAATACCTAGTGATCAATGTGTTTTATACACATTTCATAGCTAGTAATTGAGGGTAATACATTACTTATTAAATGAGTTAAAAGTATGTTGATTTTTATTATTGTTGGACTCGTCAGGCAATACAGGACTCGTCATTACCAGGGTTTTTTTCCCTAGGTTGCCAGCCGTACAGTTAAACCCTGCCTCCATCTGCCATGGAGATAAATAAGTCTGAACTCCTACATCTCATCAGCAGCTGGGGATCAGGAAGCTTCAGATACCTGCTGCAAAGTCAGCATAGATTTTGCTGCCCTTCACCAAAACAAGAAGTCAAGAAGCAGCTGTAAATAAGGCCATGGCATAAGGAGGGTCCTGTGATGTATGAATCTGTGAAAGTAGATAACTGTTAAGTGCAAATGAAATAAGGGAAGGTTAGGGCAGAGAGAAATGAGATCAAGCTCAGGGAGACCTTTCCGACATGCAGCATATTAGTTTTAGTCCAGTGGCTAGGACAGCAAACACACATACACACAGACTCTTTCTCTAGAATACTGTCAGTGGTGTACTAAATCCTACACCAATGCATAAGCCATCGCCAATCTGTATCAACTGTATTAACTACTATGGGTAAAAGGTCTAATTAAAACAACACTGTAATTAGCAGATATTCCTGTAGTGAATATGCTTTAGTTTACATGGAGCATTATATTCCGAATACAACCAGAATTAAATGTCTAATCTGAATAAAAATGCTCCAATTAAACGGCTCAATCAGAATGAATATCCCAACCCGATTAAAGTTTGAGATGGTTGAGGGGTGGGATAACCTTTCCACAGCCTGATTAAACGAAAAATTGCTCGACAAATACTTTGAGTGTATGTTTTTCGACGCATTCCTTGGTCAAATGACCCGACCTAATTTAAATAAAGTAAATAAATGACTGGTGTGTAACGCAAAAGTTTTATTTCTATAGCAGGTCACTAAATTTTAGTAGCACAACTGTCATCAGTCCGTTCTTATTATTGACTTTATTTATGGGCTTCTGCTGTTCAGAGGGGGAAGAAACAGGAAAACAATGACTAATAGTAAAGCTCCGCTACAGAAAAGCTCTGCTTCTTCCATTCTGAGACCAACACAATGGCAATAACTAATGTAAATGCCTTTATTTCTTCACATATACTTGTTTACAGCACATTAAATTCCTTTTTCGCATATCCCATCTTAGTAAGTTGGGGGTCAGAGCACAGGGTCAGCTATGATGCAGCCCCCCTGGAGCAGGAAGGGTTAAGGGTCTTGCTCAGTGACCCAACAGTGGCTGGCTTGCTGTTGGTGGGGCTTGAACCCAGATGTTTCTGGTCTTCAGATCAGCAACTCAGCAATTTGAGCCAGCACTGCCCCATGCATAATTTACCGATGCAGTTCAACTTTACTATTCCAACTAAAAGCGTTGACACATGTAAACACGGGTTCAGACTAGATAATGTCTCAAGTAAACAGGCAACTGGAATATTTCAATAAGAATTGTTGTGTTACGAACTTCCAGACAGGACAGGAAAGGACAGGAAAGGACAGGAAAGGAAAGGAAAGGACATACTTTTTTGTTTGTTTATAAAGAGAACTTTGGTTGTCTTTATTGTTTTAAAACGCAGAAGAGATTTCAATTTATTTATAAGTTTGTTATTTATAAGTTTTATGTCCTACCAAAATATACCTCTTTCCTCCTTGTTTCTGCAGAGGGGCTCTAGAATAACATCCAGTGCGCTCCCCGTGAGCGCACAAGTAACAGAAATATTCTCAGTGGATAATGAAGGAAAGGTGTGCATGTAAATTGAGCCACTTTAAACTTAGATTCCTGATCTTGACTGAAAAGAGTGAGTTTTCTGCTTTTGTAGCTCACCCACCTCAATTTTTAATAGGTGCATTACAATATTTCTTACTCTTGTTCTATTGCAAACCTCCTGTTAGATAAAAAATGGTGGCTATTCTTTTATGATGCCTTATCAAGTTCTTTCCACTTGTTGTCCCTGTATGATTTTTGCACCTGTGGATTCCCAGAAGCAGTGCAGTTTTAAAAAACAAAACAAAACCCAAATATCTAATAATGCACATATTAAAACATTCAACAAGATGTGAACATTAACTAAAGCTCTTCAACCGTATCTGCATGACTTCATGCTGCGCAACTGGCTAATCAGTTAATTGCATTAAGGTGCAGGTGTTTCAAATAAACCAACTGGTGTATGTCAATCAAGCTCATGAGATACTAGGCTAAGCTTTGACTCGCAAAAAGTCCTTTTTGCTTTGCAGAATATATAACATTTGGTGAGCTAAAACGTTACTAATGTAATTTAGTGTTATGAGTCTGTTTTAATTTTTTAAATGAAGTACAGATGTAGCCTGTGTTATGTGGTCTGACTGAGAAAACACTGGAATTAAAGAAACATGCTGGAATTAAAATCTGTTTATTAGGTTATTTGGGTGATGCTTGTTTTTATTATGTAGATCAGCCCGGCTAATTGCCTGATAAGCAAACAAATGCATTATTTTTCTGCTTTTTTTGCTTTATCAGAACTTTATGTTCGGAATCAGAGCATGACTGTGATAGTTAGGGTTATGTTTATCTGTTTTTGCCACAGTTTAAGAGTGGAATAAAAGGGAGAAGTAAAAATTAAAAAAAAAAAGACTACAGGTGACTGCAGGTAAAGAAGAAGAAAAAGAAGTTTTATTTATATAGTGCCTTTCCATTGCTCAAGGTCGCTTTATATAGTACATAACATTATAGACAATACAACACAAGGAAGCCAAATTATCCAAAATACATATTAAACAGATATGTTTTCAGCTGAGTTTTAAAGTTGGACACAGATGATATATTTCGAAGTGAAAGTGTAGTGCATCCCATAATTTAGGAGCATTAACAGCAAAAGATCTACCCCCTACAGATTGTGTCAAAACAGCTTTACAGAACCACCACATCAAGTAAGGCAATACAGTAAACACTCACCAAAACACTCAATTCAGTTTAATTAATATCTGTAAATTAAAAGATCCCCCAACAAAGCAAGCCAGAGGCAACAGCGGCAAGAAACCAAAACTCTGTCTGTGACAAAAAAAGAAGAAAAAAATATTGGGAGAAATCAGACTCAGTCGGGGGGTCAGTTCTCCTCTGACCAGATAAACCAGCAGGTTATTCCATGCTGCAGCAACGTTTTCTTGTTCGGATGGCCATTTAAAAGACAAGGTCATGATTTGGAAACTGCCACTGGGGCTTATTGTCTCTAAGTGCTGATCCACCAACTGGCTGGATACAGACTGAATCTGTTGGCAATGGTGGGCTCAGAATAATGAAAGAAACCGACTTATGTTAGTGTAGATGCTGTTTGACTTATAATATACAAATATATTGTATGTTATTGGTGGTGTTTCTGCTTCTGGTTAACCTGATTATTGCAGCCTAACAATCGGATTTGGATAATAAAAATGTGTTTTTATGTGTAAAACAGGTTAAAGAGATATGTTTTTAATCTGATTTTAATCTGACAGATTGTGTCTGCCTCCCGAACAATGTTGGGTAAATGTTTCCAGAGTTGGGCACTAGATAGGAACACTATAGGAATAGATAATCTAGTTTAGATCGGACATTAACAAAAGCACAAACCTGTGGTTTTTTTTATCCCAGGTCTCTGTAAACAGACAGTAAAAACATGAGAAAAAAAGCACATGATAATTATCAATTAGCTTCATGGATCCCAGTCACATTGCTTGAGGAATGCAAGCTGTAAATCTCATTAGCGTCGAAGCTGTATTTTTATATCGAGCCTGTGACAGAAATTTAAATGATGCGAACGTAGTAGCGCAGTGTCTGAGATGTTGGACTGCTGATTGAATAATCAGGGGTAAAATTTCCAGCACCACTAAGCTGCCACTGAGCAAGGCCTTCGACCCTCAATGACTTTGTTAAATTGATACAAATTTAGTATAAGATAAATGTAGAATTGCTTTGTATAACAGTGTCTGATGAAATTTCCAGAAATGTAAAATGTAAATGATGAAATAAAAAAGATGAACATGTGGAAAATGACTTTTGTGGAACACTGAGGTCTGTTGGTCAAATCTTTATGAAGGAACACATAGTGTTGAAACTAGGGAGAGACATGACAACGCAAACAGTTTTGTAGAAAAAAGTGCCCTTACAGTATGACAGGCTTTTAATTTTGCTTTATGTTTAGATTACACTTTATACCAAACTTTATACAAGACCTTGCTCTAAATGTGGTTTCAAAAGAAAAGCTTTATGTTTTAAAGTCGACTAGCGCATCCCAGCTAGTTGAAAAAAAAAGTAAGAGCTTGTCCTCTGAGCTAAAAAGGACAGATTAGTACAACATCCTGGCTGCCCTGTGGTAGCACCTCGCATGTCATTGGCTTCTCCAATCCCTGGCGTTTCTTGACTGATGAATATTTATAGCTGTCCTCTAACATTTATGGAAAGAGGTGCTCATGTGGTGGTTTTGCGCAGAAAGCGTGGGGAACACACACTGGCTGTCCATACATATTCACTAAGCATTTTATGCAGCCAGCATGAGGGACAGCGGGGCTTTCTCCATATTTCAGACAGCACCTCTTTTACTTTTCTTACAAAGTCACATCTGTTTAACTCAAATCCAAAAACATGGACTTGCTATAGTTACGTTATATACATAAAAAACACAGACACAACAGGACAAAAGCCGAGTCAAAACTAAAAAAAAAAAACAATGCATCTTACAATCCAAACAATGGACATCAAACAATAGATACACAAAGCCATTAGTACAATGGACTCGTTTCTTTGTTGAGATCAAGAAAGCGAACGGCAAACACAGAGAGATTCAGTAGAAGCTTTTTATTGCATTCCATATGGCCCTGATCTGAGAAAAGACCTAGACTGTCTACCTTAGCAGCACATTCATTGTACATTTTAAAATTTTAATCGACCCAATTCATGTTAATTTCATCAGTATTACATTTTACAGCATGTCCTTTATTGCAAATTTTACATTTACCCATATATTTTTTTGCCAATCTTATTATTATATCATGTCATATGTTATACTCCCATTATCATGTGATTCTATCTTATTTTCTCTTAGTTCTATTTTTCTGGAATGTGTATTTGTAGGAACGACGGACAGTCATGAAAAGCATTTCACCAGATGATGTACTGTGTATGGATGTGTATAAACAGTGGCAACACTGAAAGTGGGGGGGCTGATTTGATGGTTATGTAGACCCATGCCCTTTTGAGGCCTCCCCAGAGATCTATTTTATCAGTAGTAACAGTACTAGCAGCAATGTAAAAGTATGTGTGGTGCAGAATGGGTGTGGTAGAGGGGTCCAACCTTTTTTTTTAAATTATTTTCTAGGGTCCTAAAATTGCTAGCGGTGCCCCTGTGTATAAATTTGATGAAGTGTTTAGAAACACATAATGTGATGGAGTTAGGAATGTGAAAACCTGTATGTTGCACTGATTGGGTCTCAAGTAAGCAGGGAAGAAGAAGAGCTCCCTCTAGTGTTTAGTTTTATGATGTCAGAAAAATAAGTGCCTTCTTTTTCACACTTCACAGCACCCTCAAGTGCTTAGCTGAATAAAAGAATAAGAGACAATTGAGAGAATTTTATTGACAATTCGGTGTTGTGTTTTTTAATTGAGCTTAGGTAGCTTTTTGTTCTGCAGAGCATGTGTTAACTTTGCTAATGAATAGTGTTTATAAGGGCTATATAACATTTACCTACCTTAAATTTACCTTTAATTCCGACTGATGTAAACATGCAAAAATATACATATTTTTTTAAATAAGGGTCTGCTAATATCCTTCGTAATATTTGAGCATATGTTACTTTTGTGTTGACATAAGCCTGTTAGAAGTGTTTCCCAGAGTAACAGTCACTTAAATGTCACAACTTCCCTTTTATGTAAGAGCCTAACCAGCGGGTAACTGTGGGTAACAAAGCCTGGTTTATTGTCCTTGTTAAATAAACAAACAAATAAATTAATACATTAAAATTAATAAATAAAACACACCTTTGTCACATATTCCCCTTTAACAAGTATTAAATGTCATAACAGAATAACTGCTGGTGTCCTATACCAACTTTATAGCAGGGTCGGGGTCAGTTGTTATAAATCATGACTCCTGATCGTCTAATTTAGCTGTCCTGTAGTGTTTAAAAGTTTAGCATAAGGCTATAATATTTTTTAAAGGAGTCATCAGATGCCCATTTTCCACAAGATGATATGATTCTTTAGGGTCTTAATAAAAAGTCTATGAAATACTTTAATTTAAAATTCTTATCAGTAATGTAAAAAAAAAAACACTCATTACCTTGTCAATACCTGCTCTGTTTAAACAACCGTTTCAGTTCATGTTGCTTTGAATGTGACACAATACTGTAAACGCTATTTTGCAGGTATTGCATTAAAGTTACTATTCTTCTACATTCTTAATAACCGCTCCAAAACGATTTCATATAGCTTTTATTGACTTTTTTATCATTAACAGACACTGTTATAGACTATCTACAAAGTTACCGACTATGCACACATTTTGTAATAAGACAAACATTTAATGCATTGTTCAAAAAAACCTGCGTTGACAAATTGCGTTAAGAAGGGTGTACTTAGAAAAGATGACAATGTTCTCTGAGAGTTTACACTTTAGCTGCATTTGTGAACCTGAAGATCCCAGCTTTGGTTCCCAGCTCCTGCAGGCTACCACTGTTGGGCCTCTAAGCAAAGCCCTTAACCCCTAGTTGCTCAGTTGTATAAATAAGAGAAATGTAAGTCGCTCTGGATAAGGGCATCTGTTAAATGCTGTAAATGTAATGTCTACTTTGTTTGTTATTTTACCCAACAACTGCAAACCACAATCGCTTAGCCGACATTCTGTTCCAGCATCAAAACAAAGGTAGACAGTTTACATCTTATTCGAGGTATCAATAAGTGTCAACAATCAACAATTGTGGGTGCAGCCTTAGTCTGTGTGACATCAAAAAAACAGGCCCCTGAGAAAGGATTGATGTTGTCATTAAAGAGTGGATGTGTAAACACATTGCCAACACACATTTGTTTATACTTTGTAAACGTGCATGTCACCTGCAATGACCCCTTTAACAAGCTGTAAATGTTACAGCTTAAACATATGTTTAGAAAAATAGGTTTAATTTTTCAGGTCTTGCGTATGCATTTCACACTTTGTCAGTTGTCATAAAGCACAAAACTGTTGGTTTCTTACATTGGTTTATTGTTCCCAGGTGTAGCTCGTTCCCCCCGTCATTCTTTGTTTATAGCCCTGTGTTTCTTTTAGTTTTGTCTGGCGTTAACGTTATGATGTTATGTGGTAATGTTATGATGTTCCTCATTTCCCTAGGCTTCTGCCGTTTCCTTGGTTTTTCTTGTGCCTTATGCTAATCGCGGATGCTATGTCGCTAATGCTAATCTCTAATGAATGCTAATCATTTGGTATGCTAGTTGCTTTCCATAGTTCCCTTAAGTTTCCTGTTTCTGTTTTAGATTTCTGTCTCAAGTTTGTTCCTTAATTTTTTCAATGGAGTCCTGTTGCATCTGATCTCCTCGTCCTCCCGCTCGATTTTACTACAGAATGTGACAATAAAATAAAATAATTAAAATTAAATTCCACCACTTTCTCAGTTTTTTTAAATGATTGTTATTTAACAGCATAAAATGAATTTGGTCGAATATGTTTCACCCACACACTTTCACTGCTGTTGGCTTTGCAAAGTGTGGGTGTCCAGCATGATGGTACTCCAAAGCATTTAGCAGAAAAGTTAGTTTTTACAAGTCGGGTGCATAAGGAGCTAATTTATTATTAAAACACAATGAATGTTCTGTGCTTAATGTGTGAATGGGCGTTTAAAACCAAACTACAGAGTAAGAATCAGTGCTGGACAGAACTGTCTTCTAGTCTCCTCTTGACATTACACAAGTCTCCTTGAAGCCTGAGTTCCAGGGGTAACAATAGTTTAAGTTTCATAGATAGTCTCGTTAGTGCTCAGCCCTCTGCAGTCCTCAGTCCCTATGTGTCTTCTTAATACTGAAGGTTTCACAGTCTGTGCCACTGTTTTGATCAGCATGTCACAGTGCTACTGTGGAGACTAAACACCTGCAGAGCCCCAGAATCCATGATTTTCGTAGGGAAGGTGAAAGGTGTTCCACTCTTACCAATTACGCAAGTTTCTACCTTTAGTAGGTGGGTAAGAAGGTGGTGTGGGTAACTGCTTGCTTAACTTCACGAGATTTAGTCATTTTAAGGTTTTTTAATTTAAAATTGTTTAATTATCGAAGTTAATTCCACAAATTAGAGAGTAAATAAGTCATGTGTTTGTGCTGGGTTAAATATTTAATTATTTAATTAATATTTATTTCAACTAAAATTATGAAATACACAATCTAGGTGGGTTATAAATATGTAAGCATTTCTGGGTCTATTTGACTATTTACTAGACGAGTTGGCTTTTAAAAATAACAACATTATTAATAATAATAATAATAATAATAAAAATAATAATAATCAATTAGTCATAATGTTTACTTTGGCCTGATAGAGGCTCTGATATTTGTGACAATTGATGCTAATTAACAAACCTCTACATTAAGGGACTTAATTCTATTATTTAGGATTTTAATTAGATTACTTTTATTTTTTTATAATAGTTCTAAATGTAATTTTTGATATAAAATCAGGTTGTATCTCTAAAACTCTAAATAAACGAGCCCAGCACAAGATTTTGATGCATTATTATATCAATGTTAACTACAGTGTCACCTATGACATCTGACTAAGTTTAATATTTATTTCTCTGATCAGCCAAGAGATACACATGGAGGAGTAAAAGACGGGCTCACACTTGCCCACACACTCCCACTAAAGCCGAAAGCAAAGGAAAAAGAAACTGTTCTTTAACTTTTAAACCAAATCAGATTACTTTTCTGATGTAAAGAAAGAAACTGATGAAAAGAATGTAGAGAAAGAGAGGGAGAGAGGTCTGCAAGTTAACTTACTATTTCGAATGTATTCAATTTTTATTATATGAAACTCAGTTCTTGCTGATTTTAAATATTGCCACACCGGTCATTTTTGCATTAAATACAAAATAATTAAATCAGAAAGTAAAATAAGCAGTCTTACATCAAAAACCCATAAGTAGCATCTGTCATTGCCCCAATCAGCCATCACACTAACAGCAGGGTAACGGGAGCTGAACGGCTGAAGAAAAGTCAATTAGTCCCTGTAAGAAAGAATCAATGCTGGTAATATCTCCCGGCCTATGTGGCAGCCCTGCCGCTTGAGACCTCTGAGTAATATGCTTTCACAATGGTGTCTCCAGGAACATTAGGATTTATGTGTAGAAAGCAAATGAGCACTAGGAAAAGTCTGAGAATAGGTTTTTCTGCAAGAACGTGTACTTTATACATCTTGTATTTAAAATCTATTAAAGCTACACGTTGGCATAAATCTCTAAATCGATTGTGTTTTTACAGAAAACTGAAAGTGAGAAAGAAACCCTACTAGATAGGAAGGTAAATTTCCAGAGAGGGACTGAGAAGTTGCACATTGATTTCTTGAAATATACTATGGGGTTTGTGGTCATCTCACCAACACACGTAACTTACACTCACATACAGTGTGTCTTCCCCAAACATTCGCCACACAGCTGGAAGCAAACAGTTGTCTAGAATGTATTTGTATATTGCAATATAACATTATTTCTTTACTCAAGCTAAGAGGTCCAAACATGGCAATGCCCCTGTGTACAAAACTCTTTAGCTTTATGATGGCAGGGTGTGTTATGTTTGAAGTGAAACCAAACCCCTGACCTTAACCCCTTGAAACACCTTTTTAACTGAATTTAACAGTCCTGATAAATAAAAGGTTAATCTGCTGTCTTCATGACGAGTAGTCACATATCAGGTGACGCAAACTGTTTTTTAAAGTGTGTTTAAAAAAACATTTTTCAAAGATTTTTCGTGTTTTAAAAATCTGGTATGACAAGCTATTGTAAATATCAGACAATTTTATATGGTGGCCTATGTGTGGTTACGTGTTTGTGATACAAAGATAATAACGGTTGATAACCATAAAGATAAGCATTATCTATATCTTTCTATCTTTCGCTTACACTCCCCACACACACACACCACCCAAGCCCTGGGAAAGGAATTCATTTAGGAGAGCATGAAATAAGAAATTTTATCGCTTGACTGCCCAGCAGGCACAGTCCAATCACACCCCACATTAACATTAATATGAAATTATGCAGATTGGACGACCTTTTTCAGTGACACCGCTGCCCGGCACCATACCTCTGCCTCCGGGCCGACACAGCAAGCCATGTGCAAAGACAGCCACTGTCTCTCTTTCCACTCGGGTAATTTAAAAAGTCTATAACATATGGTTAGCGCTGTGTGAGCTGTTTTAAAACAAAGTGTGCATAGAAAGATTGTCAGTGTGTTGCATATGGTATGTTTCGTTTATGTTTTATCAGAGCTAAACTGAGGGGAATAAAATACAAAATAACAAATGTATTATTACATTAATAATATATTTATTAATTATTACATTATTGAATTAATGAAAGTAATGGCAGCAGCATAAATCCATGATTATGAAGAGACAGGTGATAAAGGTGGGACAGCATTATGCAGCAATAAAGAAGCAATAAAGAAAACAACCATTAGTGCAAGTGCCTAAACTTTTTATAGGTCAAGATGCAGTAGGACATCTTAAAAAATGCTAACTGTAGCCTGATAGCAGTGAAAGCGTACCTCCCATTCTCGTTAATCAAACCCACGACTCCTAAACACATAAACGCTCACAGACTAAACAGCTAGTGACAACATTCCTACAATACATTGTCATTAAACATAAAACTGTAATTACATGCTGTAGTACATAAAAGTACAACAACTACGTGAGCCACCATATTCCTACCTGTCCAAAAGAAATACTGCAACAATGTAATCATCTTTAAGAACCTTTGACTCCTGTAGTCGACTCCAGCGTGAGAACGCAACACAGATATTAATCCAGGTTTTCAGCCTTTTCTTTCACAGTATGTGAACATGCTGATGATGTATCCTGTTTGCATGAACAGAGTGCACATACATGCATGTTTAAAAGCCTATCAAGCATGTTTATATAAATATATATAAATACATTTTGGCTTGATTACCTTAATGATTGCTATCAAAATCTGTAGAGACTTTTAACCAGCAGAACAAAAAATGTTTCTGAAGACAATCATCTATTAAACCTTTTATTATTCTCCCTTCAGGGGCTGCCACAGTGAATTATCTGCCTCCACCTAGCACTATCCTCTGCATCCTCTTCACTCACACCGCTAACTGCATGTCCTCATTTATTACATCCATATATGTCCTCTTTGGCCTTTCTCTTTGCCTGCTGCCTGACAGCTCCATTTCCAACATCCCAATGTCCAAACTATCTCAATCTAGCCTTTCTGACGTTGTCCCTGAAATGTCTAACATAAGCCGTCCCTCTGATGTGCTGGCTTCTAATCCTGTTCAACCTTATCACTCCCAAAGAGAATTACATCTTCAGCTCTACTACCTTTAACTCTGCCTCATGTCTCCTCAGTCCCACTGTCTCTAAACTTCAATTCAATTTAATTTTAAATTTATTTGTATTAACAACAGACATTGTCTCAAAGCAGCTTTACACAGAATGCAGTAACACTGAAAAGTGTTTGTTCCTAAGGAGCAAACCGAAGGCAACTGTGGCAAGAAAAAACTCCCTGAGATGAAATAGGAAGAAACCTTGAGAGGAACCAGACTCAATAGGAAACCCATCCTCATCTGGGTGTCACCACATGTTAATTTTTTAATAAGTTAATAATAATTTTATTGTTTTTTTAGTACATTAATCAAGCAAATAAATAATTAGGTGGTTTAGATTATCCTTTACAAGGATAGTTCACATCACTGTGGCCGGGCTACAGCTGTTAGGAAAAGCTGTTTTTTCCTTTATACCACTTCTCTTATGTGAATAGCCAACATGTACTTTGGCCTTTCAGCTGTACTGTCTCAGCAAAGCTGTTTGCTTCGGTTTTCTCATCCTTCATCCTCATCTGTTCTCTCAAGTTACCGAGCAAGGCATTTGCAAAGGTCACCTAGTAATAGATGCAAGGGACTCTTTAATAAGAAAGCTTGAATAGATTTTTTTTCCGAGAAAGCAGATGAGAAAGTCTACTCAGTCCCATTTATCTAGCAAGCCACACTTTTGAGAAATCCTAACATCTACACCAGTATAGATCTAATTTTTAAATCGTTCCTCAAATCCCAAGGCCATGCTGGTCAAAGCAAAACACTTATTAGCTGTTTTCGCCTTGTCTATGCTTTTATATACACACATAGAACCAATTCTCCTAAATTTATTATACATCTTTTTTTAATTATATTTTGGTAAGATTGCATAAGTCAGACTATGTTCTTGATTACATTTTTGGCTTAGAAACTATAATTAAAATTATGTTCCCCAATAAAACTGTTACATGCTTTAAAATGTGCTTGATTGTATTTGAAACCAAAAATCGTTATTAGCAGGGAAACCTATAACCCATTTATAACCTATTAAGAAATGCGCCTTGGCATTAAATTGGCATTAAATTAGCCAATTTTTGACTCTAAGGTCCATGATATGGTTTAATGTTTAAACCAGATAACGTTTAAGCACAGCATTTATAGTTATAAATTGGTCTGAGCCTACCTTACCGTAGGGATGGTTTAATTATTCATAAGGAACTGAATACTGAAAAATAACTAAGGTAATAATACTTTAAAAAAAAAAAATTAACAAAAACAATTTTGTTAAATATTGGCAAGAACAGATGCACATTCTACCAAATTCTTATTTTTGGAAGGATATTTATTACAATGTGCCTATTGTAAAAGAAAAAACACTAGGCTCAGTAAGTATGATCTTGCCTCAAAATCCCACAAAAAAGAAATTGTGGCTTTTATAACAGCAAAGAGCAATTAATTGAATGCACAACCAGGATTTTAACAAATCCCCCTTGAAGCGAGTAATAAGTAAGAACCCAAAGATGCAGTTTATTTGCAGTAGTTAACACTATGCATAAACACTAAACAAAACAACAAACATGAACTCGACTAGGATAGACTTTACTTAGCTTTACAGACTCACGACAGAAGTACAGAGAGATAACCAAAATCCACGAGCAAACACAATGGGAAACACAAGGGCTATAAATACACAAGACTAACCAATGGGAAAATAAAACATGAAACAAACATAAAACATGAAATAAAACATGAAAAATAAACATGAAACAAACATAAAATATAAACATGAAACACCAAACATGAAACAAACATGAAAACATGAAACTTTAATAATAAAGCAAACATGAAAAAACATAAACATGAAAAAACATAAACATGAAAAAACATAAACATGAAACATGAAACAAACATAAAATATAAACCAAAAACATTAAATAACATGGAAAAGAAACTAAACATGAAGCAAAACATTAACATAAAGCAAACATAAAGCATAAACATAAAAAAGAACCTAACATGAACAAGAAACCAAAACATGAACAGTGATTTGGTTAATGACCTAAATTACAAAACATCCAAAGAGCCGGTCAGCACCAGAGACAGAAACAACATCCAGGAAAGACAAAACCAAACAGACTAAAACACTGAACCTGACACTGAACAAGAACCTGAAAATATTAGGAACAAACAATCAAAAGACAGGGGTGCAACACATGACAAGACTAACAAACACAAAGACGAAGGAATAACAAAATAAGGCTTTAGAGTGAATAAATGTGGTTGCCCTCTGGTGGCTGTACAGGGGAAAGGTTCCACAAATCCCTGATATGCAGTTTATATTCTTTGCTAAACAGTAGTTATCTTTAACCTGTATACTTTATTATCATTATTGTTGCAGCTGTTGGTGGTGGTGGAATTGAAATACTTTTTGTTTCTATTTCTGTGACATTTCTGATTTTTCCCCAATGATAATGATTTTTCGGCATGGCCTCTGTTTAAGCACTTCAAGTCCACGGCATTGCCTGTAGTCTAAAAGCACAGAAGAATTACTGAATCCAACATAAGAAGGGGGCAGGAATCAAGACCTTGATAGTCATGGCCTAAGGATCGCATACAGCACGCCCATGCAAGGGAGCATGGATATGAACACTTGACCCTGTGTGGGTGAAAGGACAGGAACAAATACCATGTTTAACATAACAAGGATGACGATAGCATTCTGAGTAATAGTAGGCTAATACAAATGTGATGAAGGGGAGTTATTTAAAACCTGAGAAAATCTTTCATCATTTGAAAATTTAGCAAGAGAATTCTGATGTGTGTGTTTATACAGAGTACAAGAAACTGTGGACACTGAATTAATCACTCTGTTTATCACTGTGTAATGAGAGGTGATTAGGCGAATGATAAGATACCAGAAGAAAGGATTAAACTGAAGAAGAGACTTAAAAAGATGGATGAAGAGTTAATAGCTAAGAACCCAATATTATATATATATATATATATATATATATATATATATATATATATATATATATATATATATACATATATTTTTTTTTTACTCTCTGTTTCTCTTTCTCTCTATTTATTTCTTTGCCTTTCTCTGTTTTCACTCTCTTTTACTCTCTCACTTTTTCTCTCTCTATTTCTCTATCTCCCTCCCCTACCCCCCTCTCTCTCTTTTAGAATTACCATTTATAACTCCCTATGCTGTCAAAACAATGAAAAGAGCTCCAAGTCCCTCTAGTGTCAGTTAAGTGTCTTACAATGTTCTGTCATCAAATGAAGAACCCCCCCCCCTACACACCCACACCCACAGAGGACACTGAACAGTTTGCTTCAGTATTCATTGCTGTAAAGGCATCTGGATATTGGTGTCCCAGTCCTAGAACTGGGTTGAGTTAATCTGATTAGTATTTTTTTTAACAAGGCATCTTTGCAGAATGTTGTCACTTCCACTCTTGGCTGCCTAAAATGTTAGGAGAAAATGGCATCTCTTTCGTGTGGGATTCAGTGGTTCATGAGGTAGGATTCTGCTAGAAAAAAGCGCTAAGCCCTTGATTTAGCGTTTTTTTCTAGCAGGTACATCAGATTCTTTTCCTATTACAGGTCTTTGGTTCGTTATTAAAGAATCATCAAACAGGCTAACCATGCATGGAATGAGTTCTGTAATACAAATTGTCACTGTTATTTACAGCATGGCCACACTGAAGCAAACATGATGGCGATTAATTGTGTGGCCTCCAAAAAGGACATACTTGCAAAAGGTGCCGCATCTTGATCTTGAACCCGGTTGGAGAGCAAGGGCAGAGAGAGAGAGAGAAAGCAGACAGAGGGTAAGGATACTCGGCAAGTTAAGAGCCCATTTCCCTGAGTGATTCCATTAAAATTCTCCACAGGGCCAATTACAGGGTGAAGTGAAAAACGTCCTCCCTCATTAGGTGCTGATGAGAAGAGGATGCTGCCAGTCAGCTGCACGGGGGAGGAAGGAATGTTTGCTCCTTTGCCTTTTTACGGTTTAATTACCATTCATATCGAGTGTAACCTGTAAACAAGAGGAAAGGTAATTGAAATCAGTTTTTAAACACTGCATTTTATTCGTCAGTAAACTGGTAAATGCTCATACTGATTGTTGTATTTCTCTAAAGCTGCTGGTTAAAGCGTTTCCAAAACTCATTTAAAAAAACAACCTTTGGCTTAGGAGATGGGTGTCCAAGGACTAATCTGAGTCACAGCTAAATAACATTTCTAGCATGAACTGTACTGCTTTTTAATGCTTTCAGAGTATTTCAAATATTTGGGGAATTTAGGTAAGCAAATGCTGCCAGGCAAAAAAAAAAGAATAGAAAATAATCTAATAACATATTTTTCATTTTCTTTAATTAAAAGCTTTACACAGCTTTAAAACTTTAACATCAGAGGTTTTATTAACTTATTTTTCTGGCGTTCAGCTTACTGTGGACATCTTTTCTTTAAATTTATTTACTTTTTATACAACTAAGCAATCGGAGCGTTAAAGGCCTTGGTCAGGGGCCCAGCAATGGTAACTTGGTGGTACAGGAAATCGAACCCTGATCTTTCAATTAGCAGTCAAACACATTAATGCACTACACTGTACTACCACCTCCCCATATCTTTTCTGGAATGGCACTATAGTAAACTTCTACTGTACAGTAACGAATCTGCCCTCCCTCCAGCAGAGCGTGGCCTCACCAGAATACTAGGTGTCACGCATCACTTCCGGTTTAGCAAACTATTTATACTAACCTGTCGCTAAAGCATATTGTGAAATATAGTTTGCTCTAGCATACATACCGAACGTTCATGTGTATTCATTGCTTTTATGGTTTTCATGGTTTTATATTTCCTGTCTTTGCCTTTCGGATTTGGTTGTTTGGCTCTTATTGGATTATTGTATACTGACTTCTGCTTACCCTTTGATTACGATATTAAACTGTCCCCCTTTATTTAATAAAGTCATTCATCGCACAATGGATTCTTTTCCGACATCATCCTTACAACAGTATCTTACCAACAGGTGCAGTAAATAAAACCTCAACTGAAATCCAAGCTAACTTTGCTTAAAAGGAATAAAAAGCCATGGAGAAAAAAACGAATACCATTTGCATTTTAGCTTTGCTCGGAATTATCATCAGAAGGCGTACTGATTAATATGCTCAGGAGTCAGAAAGTTGCCCACACTGCCATTTATTTCACGATTCAATATAAACGAGTTTTCCTAGGGTTAGAAATCTCATTTGCAACACATGACAAATGAAGCTCTTGTATTGTATTTATTTACTTCTCAGTTGTGACTTATCTGTGAAATATCAAGAGTTTCTCCATCATACAAGATTTGTGATGTTGACTGATTCCTATCTTTTTTTGCATGCACACATGCACAGCTGATGCAGATGTCAAACACTTCTTATCAATCTGCTCTGCTGTCACAGCCAGGACTGTGGCTACATCATTCCTCTCTTGTATGAAACGTCAAGCTATTTTATATCCATTTATAAAATATTTGATGTTTCTTTTTAAATAAGTTTTTAAATAAGTTTTTTTAAGTATTAAAAATATTTTTAAATAGCGTGTATTTTTATTTTTTAATTCCTTGATGAGAGAGTAGAACAGGCAGAAAATCTGCTTAGAATTTAATAAAGCCATTTGACATATTTCTTTTGACATAAAGGATTAAGGTCTAACTTGATCTGAATAATTTCTTAAACTTAACAGATGACTAGCATGGATCTACACAATACCTCTTCAGCTAACTTTGATCTCTTCTGCTCACCGCTCTTCTGTGATGGAGCCTTCTTAAAATCAGTATGTCATTTATTCTTCAGTTAAAGCTTTAACCTTGGTCATGGCCATGAACTGAAATTACACGTGATCACTTAGATTTATAAATCATATTTTATATTTTTGAGATAAAAATATTAAATGAATAAATGAATGAAAATAAATGAAATTAGTTTTTTTTATGTCAATAAATTGATGTATGTGCATACTGATTGTAGTATTTCTCTTAGGCTTAGCCAGAGCTCCGTTCTTTAAAAAGAAAAAAGTGGTAGCCTAATGGTTAAGGTGTTGGATCGTTAATTGGAAGATCATGGTTCGATTGCCAGCACCAACAAATTGTCACTGTTGGGCCCCTGAGCAAGGCCCTTACCCTTCAATTGCTCAGTTGTACAAATGAGATAAATATAAGTCACTCTGCTAAATGTAAATGTAAAAACATTTGGCCTGGATAATAGATGTCTAGGGACCCTTTGGTGGCTGGTCAATACTGGCCGTTAGGGGGGCGCACCACAGAAAAAACGACCTACTATTTTAACAAAAAGGTTAATAAATATATATCGCAAATTAATAACAAAATACAACCATTAAGTCGTATTGCTTCACTGTTAGTCAAACACGTTGGCAGATGTGACTGCAAATGCTTTACTTCCAGGCAGCTAACATACTGCTAACACACTGAAACTTTACATATATTTACATAAACCAAGAAATTAGAAAGTTTGCTGAACACGTTGGCAGTGGAGGACATTATGAATGTGTAGGTAGATTATTGCAAGGACTCTCAGCAGAGTTGGCAAAGATTGATTCTATTCAGGGTTTTAATATACAATATATTGTGCTGAAGTAACTACTGAACAGTCACATTTAGATTTAGCAGAAGCTTTTACCCAGAGCGTCACACCGACGTGTTTTCAAATCTCTATTAATAAACACTTCAATACTTGTTTGCTAAGTCAACAACTGCAGTAAGACTGGGTTGAGGTCACAGATTAAGTAAACTTTACAACTATCCATCCCACTACTATTCATAGTAGTTTAGCTTTGGGGAAAGTTTCATTCCACCGCCATGCCGTAGAACAAAAAACAGTCTTGATGCATATTTTTCTTGCAGGTCCGGAGTCAAGGTTGTTGTGCAATAACTATTAAAATAAATAAATTAAAATGTAGTTTATAATGATCTGTAATGTAATAAAAATAAAAAACTACAGTCGATAAACCTGTTTCTCTGATTGGTTGCGTTGCGTGCGTTATTACGTCATAAAGTTGCTTGACGTGTATGCAGAGTAAAGCATTCAGCTTATTCAAAAAGTAAGTCATACATTGATTTACTGTATTTGTTGCTTTAATGCCTTGTTTTTGCATGTTATTGTTGCTGATCATGTGCCCCCTCATTTGATTCAGCTGGATGCCCCCTGTTAGTTATGGTCTTTTTTCTTGTAATTTGATGCAAACTTAAAATAATCTTTTATATAGCTTGTTATATTTACATTTACCGACACTTTTATTGAGCTCCACATTCTACCACTATGATATATTTGATAACCTTGAACCAAGCTGTGTTGTATAACTTGTATTCCAACTGTTTCTAGGTCTTTAAGTTTATATGTCTTTAATCTCCTAAACTGGTAAAACTTTTCAAAGTATTTAGGTTTAGGTTATTTGTAGGTATTAAGCCTATAATATAGGCTATTATTCAATAATATGTCTTATTATTATTATTATTATTATTATTAATATTGTTGTTGTTGTTAACTACATTACCTGATATATAGTTTTCCATACTCAGTAACCAAACCCATTCCACCTGCGCTTAAAGTTTGCCTTTCTTCAAAAATATAAAAACTTGTATTTATGTTACAAAATGTAGAGGAATACAATGCAAAGGAATAAAAGGAAAGGCTTAGAAATAACCTCAATGAACATTTACAGCAACGTAGAGAATCAGATACATCAGTTCCACACATATACCACTAGGAGGCAAACTACCACTGCGTTTCTGACCAAACATTCAGCTCTTATGATAAAGCCCTAGAAAACCTATTTGTAAACCAGTTGATTTATTAAATCCACCCAGTGTTGATTTTAATTACTATAAAAACATACAAACAGTTAACACATTCAGTGTTTTTACCTTTTATATACTTCCTTTTTTTGTTTCTTCTGTATTTTGTCTTTCTTAAAAACAGTGACTGAGGCAGATGTCGTGAAGAGATAAAAGATAAAGCAGGAAAAAAAGAAGCAGTAGAAGAAAAATTATTCACCATGATTTATTGTTGACCAGTCCAGCAACTCATTACAGCAAGGTTATCAGTGCTTGTGACACACAAAAAAGAAGCCTTTTCACCCTTCTTTACTGCCTAACGCTCTCTGGCATTTGATGATTACATTTTTAATTCCGATTATTATTTGAAAAGCAAATAAAAAACAAACCAAAATATATCATGCGTTGCGCCTTTCCATATGGAATGTGTGTATTTAGACCAGCCTGTGCAATCACTATTCAGATACGCTCCAAATCTGTTCCTGAGATGATCAGTTAAAGCATTATTTATCTCTG
The DNA here is from genome assembly GCA_005784505.1 of Bagarius yarrelli. Classification (NCBI taxonomy): domain Eukaryota; kingdom Metazoa; phylum Chordata; class Actinopteri; order Siluriformes; family Sisoridae; genus Bagarius; species Bagarius yarrelli. Next base: position 1,790,913 of record VCAZ01000066.1, read on the forward strand.
TGTCACAGTGCCGACATTAAAGATGATACATGTTCATACGAGATAGTGAGTGTAACATTTCTTATGTCTGTTTTTTGCTCCGAGACATAGACGTACAGCAAGCAAGCATTCATCAAGTATGGATGTAGCGAGATTCGGAGTGGAAAAAAAAAAGATAAAAGTGTATGTGAGCTGGTCGTTCTAAGGCATTGCGGCCTTCAGTCTCTGCTTGAATATGTTAGGTTGCCATAGAAACGCCTGTTGAATGAAGCTACAATGAATCTTTCAATCACTCTTTTTTCCCTCTTTAGTATTTCATTGCTCGCACAGGAAAAAAAAACATACACCTGTATGCTGTAGATTTTTTTTCTATCGCCCCAGAAACAAAGTATATGAATTTATATAACATAAAGATGATTGCATAATAAATACGAGTCTTCTTTATTAGATTTTAACAAGGGTGGAGCTGGAAGATCAGGGTTCGATTCCCAGCTCCTCTAAGATGCCACTATTGGGTCTTTAACCCTTCATTGCTCAGTTGTATAACAGAGTTAAGTCGCTCTGAATAAGGGCGTAAATGAAAGAGAGGCAGAAAATCCTCAGCACGCTTTAAAAATGTGTTTTGTTTTTATGCATACATAAAAAAACGCACACAAGTATAAAAAGACAATGTATCTTTACCAAGGCTGAAGCCTTGTATGTCACATGCACAGTCAGTACGGCATGCAGCGAAAGCTTTTTATAATTTTCTGTGCTTACACAAAAATAAGAAAACATTCATGTTAGATAAATTAAATTAAAAGTAAAAAAAGAGATTAAAATACTAGTAAATAAACTATTGAAAAACTTTAATAAAAATTCTTTTGCCGATAAAATGCCAATATGGTGCCAAATATGGAAGAAAAAAATGATTAATATATAAATAAATAAGTGAAATAGTGAAGTATAAGGTATATTTCTAATTTTTCCAGGCCACCGGAGGGCAAATGCGAGACTTTCTGCTCCCATGTCATGCGCTATGTTTGTTTATCCATGTCTTGTCATGTGACTGTTCCCTGTCTTGTCATTGGTTGATTGTTCCTTCATTGTGTTCAGGTGTATCTTGTTTAGTTGATTGTTTCCTCTAATTACTTTGTGTATTTATACACCTGTGTTTCAGCTTTGTTGCTTGTTACGGTCAATGTTATGGTCCATGTTTAATGTTGTTTGAGGTTGGCACCCTATGAAAAGAAATAATCACCAGAACTATGCCATTCAGTTGTGCTGCATTTGTGCTGATTTGTGCTGCAAAAACAAATGTTTGTGATGGTTTGGTGTTTAAGATATTTAAGACATAATTTTTTTGACTGTGTGACGTCACTCTCCATCCTTCATGTTTCCCAAATCACTCCAAACCAGCTGAGTTAGTTTGTGCTTGATTTGTCGCGTTAAAACAAACTCTGTGTCTATTTTCCTTCCTTAGATATAAGTTATTTTCAGGAGCTGTTACGTCACTTTCCACCCCAATTCGTCTAAATCGCACAAAACCGTTTGTGCTTGAGTTGTGCTGATTTGTGCTGGTCAATTATATTTCCCTTTCTTAGAAATAACAAAACAATTCTGGGCAGTGACGTCACTCTCCACCGCATGCTGTCCAAATCACTCCAAACAAAGCCAATCGTGGCGTTAAAATGTGGCGTTAAAATGAAATTTGAATCTATTTCCTTTCTTTAGAAATAACTGATAGAATTCAAGGCTGTTCTTGTTCTTTGTTTTTTTGTCCTTGTTCTTTGATTTTTAGTTTTGTTTGTCACTTTAAATAAACTGCAACTCTCATGACTCGTGACACATTCACATACTTTCACTAAAAGAACTAGGATTAGTAGGATTTTTTTTTCAGTTCTTTTGGAATTTTGGAAAAGCTGCAACAAATACTCTAGTATTAATGATAAACTCAAGATCTAATTAGCTTTAAACGGTGTTAGCATATAAAGAAAAAAAATCCATTTAAGTACCGATCAATTATTTATAACACCTGTTTAAATAATTAAATTTAATCGTACAATAAATCATTCTTTCAGAATTCCAAGGTGCTGTTACATTTATTATAAATCTACTTTAAGACATAGATCATGTCTTTGTCTCATTTTGTTTATTGCTTCACAAGCAGCAGTCACGTAGGGTGATATTAATTGCTTATTAATTATTTAGTTGTTTTGGCTAAGCTCAACAAATGTGTAGTATCTTCTCAGCTAGACTAATTTGTGATGACAGCTAGTCAAAGATAAAAAAAAAATAAGTAAGCTAGTTTGATAGAGAGCTATTTAGTTTGGCTTATTTTATTTTTAACTAAGCTGTTGAGGGTTAAGGGTCTTGCTCTGGTACCCAGCAGTGGCAGCTTGGTGGTACAGGGAGCCCACAATCTTCTGATCAGGTTAAGCTAAATGTAATGCTGAAACTTTTAAATGATAGTTTTTATTGTTTATTGCCTGTGTGGGTATTGTTGTTGTTATTATTATTATTATTATTATATATTATCCTCATTGGGGTCATGCTGTTCAGATTTCTGTGCCAAAAAACGATTTGGTTCAGATTATCACAGCAGAATATTTTTGCGTTTGGTCTTAAAATGGGATAAATAAAAACAATTAAAAAAATTAAATAAATATTTTTTGACACATAAAAATTAATTTTTAAAAATATTTACTAATTGTTATAACATAAAATAACAAATTAAACACATAAAATTAAAAAATATGTTAGTTTATCAAAAAATATCTATAATTCCCAGTTATATATAACAGAATTCTTTTAGCAGTGTTGGGCATGTCACTTTAAAAAAGTAATTAGTTATTTATTTATAATTAACTAGTTTATTTCTCACAAAAAAAATAATAATAACTGAGTTACTTCATTATAAAATAAACTAAATATTATTTTTTTTTTAAATTGTTCAAATATATCAAATAACTTGGATGCCCCCAATATTGAATCGGTTAAATGAATAGCGGTTGTGTGCAGTCAGGGCCAGCAAGGCCTTAATCAGAAGCTGGCCTACATTTACAACCTAAATTCTAATTTTTGTTCCATTAAATTGTATTAATTTATTTCCAACAGTTTATTATCTTCATTTTGTAGCGTTTCTCTTGCTGCACTGCTTCCAGTACATCTATGTCCAGTACATCTATGTTGATGTTAGATTTTTTATCTGGTTTCAGTTTCTATGTTCTGTCATGTAAGCCTTCCAAGGCCTTTAGAATTAGTATTGCTGCCCATGTAACTTAAACTATATTAGAGGTGGCAGATTGCTGGTTAATATTATTAAAGACTGCACATGTTTAAACCCGCCTCCCAAAGCCCACTAGCTGGTGCACGGTGAGATTCTTCCTGGCCGTAAGATGCATGTTATAAACCAGTCTTGTCACCTCAACGAAACATAGTGCTTATATTTGAACTCGTTGGACTTGCCATCACTCTGACTCCTGTAGAACATTTTTCAACGGCTGGGAAGGATGTACTTACTTAAGGAGTTTGTGATTTTGGACGGCGCTTTTGACTGTGCTTATGTATACATCTACACTACTTGGATGGAAATTTACCCAAGCTAATCATTATCAGTTATGTGGTAATCTCCCATCCCCGAAACACACACACACACCAGTAATCATCAATTACTTGTCCCACATTATTCCAAACACCAGAGAAAAAACTTTGCAGATCCTTTGGAGACTTTTAACCAGCAGAACAGAAAATGTATCTGATGACTATTACCTATTACACCTTTAAGGTGAAGGAGGGGGCTATCTGGATTAAACCAGGGAACTGTCTATCTGCGGTCAAAGCCAGAGTGTCGTTACACAGAAATCCAATTGTTTAAATAAATAAATACATTCATGGTTTATGGTGTGTACTTGTAATGATTCCCCACACCATCCCCACCAGCCTGAATCCCTGACGAAGCCAAGTTGAGTCTTTGGGTTTATGCAATTGGCACCAAATTTTGATTCCACTATCTACATGTAGATGAAAAAACAAACGACTACACTTTTGAAGAGTCATCAGCATTCTGATCTTCAATAACAGTTGTAGAACCTGATATGATCTTGTGCTGTAATTTTTAAAGTGTCATCATGAAAAGCTAGTTTGCTCAACATAGTCCAAACAATTGCGTTTCCATACCCTTTCTTTCAGCTGGTCCACTTTCCTATTTTCTCAAATCCTTCTCGGTGCTTTGCATAAAAATCCCTGTGGAAATACTTAAACCAGCTTATCTGGCAACCACAACCACGGCCTAATTAAAGGCACCTAGATCACATTAATCAACTAAACAACATAATCTGCATCTGTGTGATTTTAAAAGTGGTACACAAAGGTTTTAGTCAAATAGTTGGTTTTATATAAGGGGTTTTTAACAGCTGTGCAAGCAAAGTGTCATATATCTTTGGTTTGTGTTGTTCTGCAACAAAATGCCAAAAAGAGTACTGAAATATGTATAGACTCTGTCACAGAGATAAGTGTCTGCTGCACTGTGTAATGTAATGTCTCACTAAAACAAATGCCTAGAAATGTAGCATTAAGTCTTACTGAACTCATGTGCTGCACTGACAGTGAAATGCTGATAGTAATCAATATTATACTATAATTATTTGCATCAAGGTGAAAATAATTATATGTCTCTGCATGGCTTTTTTTCGTTCATGAACATTAGGGGACATCATTTGCCCCAACTTTTGAAACCTGACCTGTCCCTAATTAAAATAATTTCTATGTTAAACTGCTGTTAAAAGTGCAAAATATCTTTCAATTATCACTCCATTTAGGGGGGACTTCCTTTAGTCTGAACATTTCAAGAGCGCTTGCTAATTACTCGAATGCTAATTACTGCAGCTTTACTCATTATGTTACGTTTTTTTTTTTTTACCTCTACATTTTTGAGTGATCGAATCTAAAACGCTAAAAATGTTCATTACTGCTAAGAAGCTGTTGGCACACCCCAATTTTCAGCCAGAATGCTGCACTGTATGGATTATGGATTAGATGGTGGAATTACACAGACTGATTCAGAAATAACTCAATAAGCCTGTCAAGTATTGCGATGTCTAATGTTTTATATTCATCATGGTACCTATAAAAGGTTAAACGTACTGCTGTTGTTTGTCTATAGCGCAAAAAATGTGGTGCATTTTGTTGTTAATATAATTTTTCTAGTCATAACTATATTTAGTTAGTGGGGCACATAGGCATGGCCATATTTGCACTATATTTTGAACCTTACATCTGTACTGGCGCTAGAACAGAATTAGCATTGGGACAACAGCTCATGTTGCAATTTTTAAATCATGGGGCAAATTATGCACCCTAATGAACATCGTGCTTTTATCTGGCCATGTCACTGTGTAATCGTCGTATTTTTGTTCACATTTTCTACTCAGGCAGAAACTGAGTTTCGTCAGAGACAATCTGACTCTTTCATATTCAGAAAGTTGGACTTCTGAGTTGAAACAGCGCATCCATATTACATGTACAATCTCGGCAGAACCTAGCATATGCAGAACATTTCTCAAACATTCATTCTGTGCTGAATATCATTTCAAGAGCGAAATCAATATTAATGTAACAATGTCAAAAGGGGAAAAACGAATAAATTTTAAAACTGCCGAGTTGCTAAGGGTGGCTGTGCAGCACGCTGGATCTGTATTATTCTGTGCGTGAGGCTTTTTCTTTTTTTTTTTTTTGTATCTTTTGTCTAAATGAACTTTTTAACCTTTGTAAGAGCTTTGTTCTATTTCGCTAAATTGATTTGACGATCACAATAACCATTTTTGTAGATCTGTCATACAAATGGTCTATAATGTTGCATATATTTAGTATTCTATACAACTATGAACGACATGATGTAGCCAAAAGTGGTCATAGACTTCTGACCCACAATAAGTGCCTCTTTTCCAAACTTTTGGTAGCACACAGTTGTCTAGAATGTCTTTGTATGTTGTAGCATTACATTATTCCTACACCATAATCAAGAGACCCAAACACTATTTCAGTGTTATTAATGCCCCTATATCAACTATTGTTGTGGTTAAGTGTGTTTTGTGGGAAGTGGTAGCGGAGAGGTTAATGCGTTGGGCGGCTTATTGGAAGATTGGGGTTCGATTTTCAGCACCGCCACGGGCCTCTGCGCAAGGCCTTTAACCCTTAATTGCTCAGTTGTATAAAAGAGATGAATGTAAGTCGCTCTGAATAAGAATGTCTGCCAACATGCTGTAAATGTAATGTAATGTAAATGTAATAGTTGCAGTGGAAAAACCTGTATGTTTTACACAGAACCTTGATCTGAACACATTTGGGATAAACTGGAAAGCAACTTGCACCCAATAGTTCCTCACCTAACTTGAACACACTCATGAGCATATTTACACAGCCCTATTCATCAAGCCACTGAAAAACTATTAGAGAGATGCTAAGGTTATACTAGAAGTAAGACTGAGACTAATTGGAAATAGGATGCTCAAAAAACACATGAATGAAAGGGTCAGGTGCCCCAATACTTTTTCTTATATAATGTATATTCCTAGATTAGCTGTGCAGTCAATGGAACTATCTGTATCTGTACCAGTGCATGTAGCAGTGGTGGGCCGGCAGGGCCAGTAGGTCCGCTGGCCTAAACACTATCAGAACCACTGACCTACATTAACGACCTAAATTCTAATATTTCTTCCATAAATTTGTCTTAATTTATTCCCAACAGTTTATTCTCTTTATTTTGCAGCATTTCCTTCGGCTACACTGCTTCCAATATGTGTATGTGGAAGTTAGATTTTTTGTTCAATCAGATTTTAGTCTATGTGCTTCCATGTCAGTCTAATCTAATCCAGGGCCTTCAAAATCAGTAGTGCTGCCCATGTAACTTAAACTAAATTAGCAATGGGACTGTTTCTTTAACTAATCAGAATTCAACCTAATTAATCAGATTCGCGTCACAGGGTCAGCTACCTGACATACAATAACGTCAGCATTTTTCCATCCTCTGATTGGTTGATCAGAGCAAAACTGTTACAGCTAAGTTCGACTAGCAAAACAGGTCTGTAGTAATTTGCACACATTGATACATTTGCGTTAGAATTTTTATGCCCACAATGGCTGACGGAGAAGAAAATGCACTTGGTCTGGGACATCCTTAAAGATACATTTTCAAATCAGACTTTTTCAGAAAAGGTAGACATTGTAAGAAGAGGTCGGCTAACCCCAAAGCTAACTAGCTTGTCTCAGCCTAGGAAAGGGTTTGTTCACCACTTTTGAACATGGGCCTATAAGCGGTACCACTGGCTTGGCTACCACTGGTGGAATTAAAAGGTGGATTAAGTCAGGTAGGTCCCCACTGAAGGACTTCTACCAAATGCACGGCCCGCAACTGGTATGTAGGCATTATTTTTTGACCACTAAATAAGCTAAATTGGTATTGTTTTTTATAATTAAAACATTTTCACATCTAGGGCAGTGTGATTAGGTAAATCTCCCCAGCTCTAAAATATTTTAAGAAAAAATCTCTAGGTATTATATTATTGTTGTTGTTTTTTTTTTAAAACACTAATGTCGGTTCAGTTGGTTCATTTGGCCATTTGTACTTTTTTCGAAGTCTTAATTGTAATAGCTCTGTAGCAGCACTAATGCTATACTCTACTAAGCCAGTTGTGATTTTTCCATTTAAAACTCTGCCAAGTCCATCTGTGCTTCAACTGAGGGTGTTTTGTGACAGTAATTACAGGGTAATAAAACACCACTTGGCGCATACAGTGGCGATACTGTAATCTATCCTATAACTTTTAACTGAGTGCAATAATTAATATTTAATATATTGCATTCTAAAAGCTTCTGTACTTTTCCTCAGGCATGGTTTGGCTGTGTTTGGGTCATATTTAATCTGTGGTATCACTCAGCCCCTCACCCAATGCGGAAATATGACATTTAAATTTTTCAACTACCCAAGCAGGATTTCTTGATATCTTGAAGCAATCAATATTTAAGCGCAGTGCATGCTGGGAGTGTGTAGCAGCCCCGGTGATGCCTGTTAGATAAACAGAACGAGACTGGCTTATTAAGACCTACTGTAGTAGCACCAGTGGCTTCTATGACACCTTTAGCATAAATGATTAATCCATCTTGACTTTTATGTTTCCCTCTGGAGCGCCTCATCATGGGCTCATCAGTCCAACCCGATCTGTTTTACTAATGTTGCTGTTGCTGGATAAAACATTTTGGCATGACTAGATAAGTGCCAACTTAATATGCTCATGTGGTGCCAACTTCCAAAAACCTACACACACATTTATCAATATGCTATTAAAAGCTGATGAATAGCTCAGTATGAGGTAGAGTTGGTGTGTTATCTGTAGGTAGCTTGTTTGCCAAAGTAATGATTTTTTTGAAGAAGATTTACACACTAAACCAGTGGTTAGTTTATGTAGTTTATGTAAGGCTGTACTGTACATATTACATGACAGGGAATATCTATATCGTCAGTGAGTTTTAATCACAGACAGTGTCTGTAAGTCTCTACAGGGATCATGATCTTCTCTAAATATTTAGTTATATAATTATTATATATCATTTTTATTATTTTTGCAAATGAAAAATATTCAAATTTTACTGCAGTCTTACTCTGTTTATCACAAACTGAGCATATGTAAAATAACTCCTCTGTGGAAATCCACTGACACACAGCTTCACTGGAAAACTATTCCAAAGTCAAGGACATTGTATATTCAATGGCTGCGTTTAAAGGCTATTGGCACACAGGCTGTTAATGCCACTTTAGGACCCACCCAGATATACAGCTTCACTACTCTTGTTTTAGCATTAGTAAAAGCAAAGTAAACAGAATGTTTATTGATGCTTGTCCTGCCCAGATAGCAACAGGCTAAACATATAATTCCGATAATAGATACATGACATCTCAAATTTATACATTCAGTCACTGATCATACTGAGAGTCCAATTAGAACTGCTCTATAGGTCAGTTACGAACTACAGTGGTACCTTGACTTACGAGTGTCCCAACTAACGAGTTTTTAAGATACAAGCTGTCTCTCGACCGATTTTTTTGCTTTGAGTTGCAAGCTGAAATTCGGGTTACGAGCGAGCTTCAGATACCCCACCGCTCGCTGTCGTAGAAAACGCCACAGTAAACGCCGTAACATCCTCCCAGCATCCAGTGTCTCACTCTATAGCTAGTTAGACATGCACATTAGTGTGACAGACTAAACTGTTTATTGGGTTTAAATGTGGTAATGTCAGCACTCATTGTGTGTGTGTGGGTGAATGCAATTTCCCCTCTGGGCTTGCTGTAGTTTGGTGAGTATGCTTGTGTGCAAGACTAAAAAAAAATGTAAAACACATGTCACACACATGTCTTTATCGAATCAGTTCTTTACATTTTGGACTGCTTTCGCACTTTATTATAATAAAATATTTAGGCGAAACTGTGACGAACGCTCGGTTACATTAGCAAGTGCGTTAGCAAGTGGAGTCGTCTGATCTCCAAGGTAAATGAAGAACATTATACTTAATAAAAACAGTTTATTGCACTACATTCTATTGTATTGGTTTTTTTATACAATATTTGTTATTTTTAAGTACATTTTTATTATTTAAAAACATGTAACAAAAAATAATTGCTGTGTTTTCGAGGATGCAAAACAGATTAATAGCATTTCAATTCATTTAAATAGGAAAAATTTATTATACATTTTTTTATTTATTATACAAGTAATTTGAGCTCCGTCACGGAACCAATTAAACTCATAAATTAAGGCACCACAATTTTACAAAAATAGTATAGCTTACATGTCACAGGTCATACACAATGGCAAGACCGAGCAAACCAACAAGACACAATGTAGGTGCATATACAGTATTGCATCAGAAACATCTCTCCCAGACAGATTGGGTGTGCTTAGGTTTAAAGAAGTACAGAAAAACTCATGTCATGTTGAGGACCGTAATAAACCTCTTGGTTACGTATGGTACCCCTCATTCCCTGATGGAGGGAACGGAGACGTTGTGTCAAGTTTGGAGACCAATGAGATTGGACGAGCAGAATTTCCATAGCCCGTCACACCCCAGACTTCCAGGTATAAATAGACTGGTCACAAAAACTGTTCATCATTCTGCCTGAGGAGACAAAGACAACTCCCCTTGGAGTGTCCAGTGCAGTGGCATGAGGGATACAACATCTCCGTTCCCTCCATCTGGGAATGAGGGTTACCAAACCTAACCGAGACGTTCCCTATCTGTCGTTCACTCCTATCTGTCGTGAAAACTCCTTCATGGTGTCCCAGAAAAGACCACCTGGTGAAATGGGGGCATTAAGAAAGCGAACTTTCTCTACTTATCAGCCAGGTTTAGCTACGGGTGGCGTTTCTGGACCACCTGCGTGGCCATTGCACTCCCCAGAGCCTGCACTGTGCCCTTTATAGCCCAGAGAGCGTAGTGGGACACGGAACGCAGTTCCTGCAGGAGTTCCGGGTTAGGCCCTTCCTCATGCAGCTCTTTCAACGCCTGCATCTGGTAAACCTGCAGGATGGCCAAGGCGTGTTGGGCGGACGCAGCCTGTCCAGAACCAGGGCTGGCACCCACGAACCAATTGTCCAGCCTAGTCCGTTCAGGGCACAGTGGAGAACACCACCGCTGCCCTTTGGCTGCCTGGGTCAGTACAACTCCCATCTTGGCATCAAGCTCTGACTGACGCCCGACCAGCTCAGTAGAATCATCAGTCTCGAATGAATCCAGCACACTCTCAGAAGCTGTGATCATCATATTCTCGGGTTCTACGCTCCGGCTGCGGAACCCCTTTCGTTCCTCCAGCGACCTGACCGACGTGCACGTTGCCAGGAAAGGTTGGGCAAAATGATGGAAAGTGCCTCGCAAGCGGGGCATGACCCACTAGTAAACGCTGTTGCAGGGCCCATGCAGAGAAAACAGCGCACCTAGAAACCCACTGCTGAGAAGACATATATATTTTTTTTTTTTTTTTTTTTTAAAAAAAAAAGATCAATGTGTCTTTCAGCTAATAAGGCGTCCTACCGAGGAAACTAATGAATTTTGCTCAGGCGCCACCATTGCACACAAGGGGTCCTCTCGCCACTCAGGTTTGGCTGCTGCCGCAGCAAGGGAGACACCGCTGATCGTGCTGCCTCTGCCCCAGTGGCGCAAAGAGGTGATCGCCGTTAAACGCTTCTTCTCCCAGGCTGCTGCTTGAAAACGCTTCTATTTCTAACGCTGCTGCTGCCGTCGTGAAGTCGCTTTCGACTCCGAAAAACAGAACTATGTGCAGATTCGCAACTGGTCTATTTATACCCGGAAGTCCGGGGTGTGACGGGCTATGCAAATTCTGCTTGTCCTATTTCATTGACCCTTTTAAAATACGTCAGAGGTATTGGGGCACCCAAAACGTGACCCCTACACACAACGTTGGAGTGAACAACAGATAGGGAACACCAGTGTTTAGTATCTGTTCTTTCCCAAAATGTTGTATTTTCTCAGCATTCTTGTAGAAAGTTAAAAAGTTTTCAAACAAAGCACTTACTGTCCCGCAGGCTACCCAGAGGGACGTGAGTTAAACAACCTACCTGCCGATTTTTTTTTTTTTTTAAAGGATCATAACACCTGCCACTTTTCCAGTTTAAGCCTACCTTAGAATTTTTTTTCACAAAATGCAACTTAAATAAGTATTGATGGCTGCAAAGAGAAGCAAGGGGAGTGTGTGTGGCAGAAAGTGGTGGAAAGTAACTAGCAGTACATGAGAAAGTTTTCTATTTTTTTTCTACTTTTTGAGTATAATTAAATTGTGGTACTTTTACAAAAGTTGTTTAAATATGAATTATTAAACTTCACTACATGTGAAATTAGAAATGTATTTGTAATATTTATGAGCCAATCAAAGCACTATCCAGTAAGAAGATTTGGCTTTGCGTATAGTAATAAATAAATAGTTTTAATAAAAAAAAAAAAAAAAAACGATCTGACACCACATCTTGTCAGTTTACAGACAGAGAAGATACAGCCAAAGAGCACAATGTCTGTAGGAGATACACACCCTGTGATGATGATGATGATGATGATAAGCATCCCTGGCCTCATCTTTCTATGCTATTCAGTTTAAGAAGCAGTAAGGGGTAAAATCATCCTTAAACATTTTTTTACTTATTTTCTTATTTTGAAAATTTCAACTAGATGATAAATTCAGCTTTTATGTGGTAAAGAATTTGTTGGAAATAATATTATGTCATGTTTTAGGTTAAATACCGAAGAAAATGGTTTACAATCACATTTTACACACTGAAGTCCTTGAAACGCAGTAACAAAGCAGTTTTTTTACTTAAGTTATATTATTTAAAGTATTTTTACTTGTCTGTTTTTACTTATTAAGTAGCAATACTAAAATTGTTTAGTACTTTTTTCAGCAACGTTGGCATAACAGAGAAATAGGAGGGCAAGTAACTGTCATCTGTCAGAGTGGCCAATACCAACTGTCACTGAAATTCATGCATGAAAGATCTTTAGTTGGCATCTGCAGATGGCACGGAGGATTGTGTTTGCCGAAAATCTTTCCATTCAGTATCGTCAATCACAGAATCATGCTTATGAGTGATGCAGTGTCATCTGAGGGCCCGAAGCCCACGGATATTCAAAAAGGTCTTCTGCCCTGTCCTCTACACCCAGACATTTCACCAGTTTCTCTGAATCCTTCGATGATGTTATGCACAGCAGATGATGAGATTTGCAATTTGACATTAAGGGATGTTGTTTTTAAAGTTTTCCACAATCTTTTTCCACAATCTATTACAGATTGGAGAGCCTTTGTCCATCTTTACTTCTGAGAGATTTTGCCTTTCTAAGACATCCCTTTTATAGCTAATCATGTTATAGATCTGATGTCAATTAACTTAATTAGTTGCTAAATGTTCCCAGCTATATCTTTTCATAACTTATTGCTCCTTTATAGGGACAAAAAAAGTTATCTTATAAACTCAGAAGATTAAAAAAATCAGAAAAAAAGCTTAAAATTAGACTTTTTTTTATAATCAAAGCTAACAGATGCTAAACTGGTCATAAATGATGTACAACACATATAAATCTGTTAAAATCTAATCTCTGTTAAATTTCCTAATATTTTAGTATTTTCTGACTATTTAAAAACTGGAATTGTCCCGGGGGGAATTAAGAGGTTTTGCATGCAAAGGTTAGAGACATCTAATATTGATTTTTTTTTTCACCCGCCCAAAACTTTTGCACAATACTAGATTTTAAGCTGGAAGGCAACTACTAAAAAATCTTAGACAGTTGATCTTATTGTGACCAGTTTTGATCTTTAAAAAAACCCTGAACAGGTTCATCTGCTGGTTACAATGATACATGACTAAGATATTCAACTAAATATATTTAATTTAATATTCCATTAAATAATAGATAAAGTCTAAAATAGTTTTATTTTTTCTGGCCACTCAAAAACTTTTATAATGTGGCTTAAAAATGACTTGACTCCTAAAATACTTGTGGGGGATATCAAGCTTAAATATCTTACTTTTGTAGTTGCACACCGTTAGAATAAAAAGAACTTTTACTGATGAGGGTTGAATGAGTCTGACAGGATTGTGCCTACCGACAGATGGTAAAAATAAATAGTTATGTTTAATTTAATTCAATTTTATTTTATTTGTGTAGCGCTTTTTACAGTGGTGATTGTTACAAAGCAGCTGTACACAATCAAAGAAATTAGGAAAAGGAAACAGAAATCAGTTTGTCCCTGATGAGCAAGTCAGGGGGGACAGGGGCGGGGAAAAACTCCCTGAGACGGAATAGGAAGAAACCTTGAGAGGAACCAGACTCAACAGAGAATTCTCATTTGGGTGAAAATGGGTATCAGGAATTATGCAGTCACACAGTGTGTGTAGGCAGCTGAAATTATACGTCCTCAGAAAACAGCTGGAGCGTCTTTATGGCAGAGTGGAAGCGTCCCCAGTCACCATGGTGATGTGATGATCATCAACCGGAGCGGGGTCACACGAAGGGTCAGATAGGTCCAGAGTGGAGATGGGGTCTGGATCACTAGCAGCTCAGTAGTGGCATATGTAGCTTAAAAGATGTTAATAAACTATATGATTAAAAGTACTGGGACACCTAACCTTACTATACCTAATATACTATTTCGAATATAGTCTCACCCTTAATTCTATAATAACCTCTACACCTCCGCAAATGCTTTTTACTCGATTGTCAAGCATGTCTGTGGGGACTCTCCTGTTTTGCCGCAAGACCATTAGTAAATTCGGGCACTAATGTTGGGGCTGGAGTACAGATGGTGTTTTAGTTTATCCCAAAGATGTTTAGTTGGGTTGAAGTCCGTGCTTTGTGTGTAACGCTCAAGTTAATTCACATCAACTATAACACAGCATGTCTTCATGAAGTTTTGGTGTTTTATGCACAGAGGCATTGTCATGCTGGAACAGTGTTTGGGCCTCTTAGTTCCAGTGAAGGATGAATGTAAGGTAAAACATGCAGAAACATTCTAGACAGCGGTGTGCCTCCAATTTTGAGAAAGACTAACTTGTGTAGGTGTTCTGGACAAACTTTGGCCCATATAGTGTATGTTCCTGTAAGCTTTTTTTTTTTAATGTCGGCACTGACATGTAACTGATAGGGATATATTTTAAGGCTAAGCTGTTACTATGGAGATCTAGGAACAATTTACCCTAGGAGAAAATTTTAATAGCCCAGATCCCCTCTGCATAATGACTAGCAACAGGTGGAAATCAATAAAAAAATCAATATGGCTGTTTGCTCAAATTAGCAAAAAGTCTTCATAGTTAGGTTGTGTGAAAATGCTATCCATCTTCAAGCAGATGCAGAACAAGCAAAGATTTCAAATCTATCTTATGAGAAATAGGTCATGATACACAAATCACAGACTGAAGATAACTCGGTGCAACCAGAACATGTTTGATTTTGCTTTTTAGTATAATGCTTACATGTTTAATAACCTTGGTGACACAATCACTTAGTCATAGTGAAAAATAATTAAACCATTTAGCTTTTCACTTGCATGAGTAATAGACAGATGCCCCTAAACAACTCCCACCTTTTTCTTCTTACCCATTAACCTCTACATACATATACATATATTAGGGTGCATAATTTGCCCCAACTTTTGAAATTTGACCTGTCTTTAATTAAAGGCTGTATGTTACTGTTAAAAGTGCAAAATATTTTTCAATTATCACATTTCAATTATGCTAATTACTCAAATGCTAATTAGATTAGATTCAACTTTATTGTCATTGTTCAAGGTACATGTACAGCACAAATGAAACGCAGTTAGCATCTAACCAGAAGTGCATACGTGGCTTATTTACAATAAATATCAGTGTAATAAATAAGGGTATGTGTGAACAATCAGGCTGAGTGGGATCCATAATGCAGAGAATGGCTTTAATTAGAAAAGAAGGATAATAAAAGAGTAGTTAGAAGGCAGGCAAAGTTCATACACAGATATCTAGATGGCAGGCCCTGGAGAAGCAATCAATGATCATGAGAATCGTGGTATGACCCTGTGAGGAAGGAAGTTCTGTAACAAAGTAAATAGCCAAGTGTAGCCAAGGTCTCTGGCGAATGGGCAGAGGTTTTAACAATCTTTCGAGTAGGTGACATGGGGTTTTGGACTGGGTGCATGTGGTACAAGCCTGCACAAAGGTAGTAACATTGTCCCAAAAACTTGGCCACCAGTAGGCGTTGCTCAAAAGCTCATACGTTCGTCTTTCACCAGGGTGACCCGCACTTAGTGAAGTAAGAACCCAGGATAACACTTTAGTCTGTAGGCTACGTGAGATGTATATCTTACCGGTGGGGCATGATGAAGAAGGAGGGTCATTCTGTTGAGCTAGCTCGAGTTCTTCATCCGAACCACCCAGCATATACTGTGGTTTGAGGATGAGCCCAGAAGTTGCTTCCTGCTAAGATGGATCATCAGGTCTGGACAACACGTCTGCCTTACTATTCGTGGTGCCTGACCTGTAGGTTACGGTAAACTGAAACCTGGTGAAAAATTCAGCTTGCAGTCAGGGATTAAGCCCATGCTCCGTTCCACCCACTTTGAGCGGCTAGAGTGCGAAAACAGATAGCATATTCTGCAGCAGACAGTTCACCCTGGTACAAATGATGTAACTGGGTGGAGTGTATCCAGTCCTCCTGCACTGTATTTAAGAACATTGTGCAGTTGAGAGGTGAAATAACTCAAAGAAGTAGAAATCTGCGGATCTGAATTCCACACTGCAGAAGCCCAGTCGAGTGCTTTGCCAGAGAGTGGATTTAATAAGGAAGAGCATTTCTTACTTTTTGAGGTGAACACACTCTGCTGACCTTGAAAGAGTATCTCTCACTGGCAAATGAATCCTCTGCAGGGCTCCGGTGTACCATCAAATTTATCCGGAAGAGAGAAGTGTATAAATGTTCCGGAGCTAACCTGGGGCTGAGGTGGTTGTTGTTGCAGAGTAGCCAGCTGAGCTTGAAATGCTTGAAGCACTTGAGTGTGATAGTCTACCCTAGCTTGGAGACGTGCCACCGCCGCTGGATCCTGTGGTGGCGAAGTATTCTGTAAAGAAACAGGCTGAGTGAGATCCATAATGCAGAGAATGGTTTTAATTAGAAAAGAAGTATAATCCAAAAAAGTATTTAGAAGGCAGGCAAAGTTTATACACAGACATCCAATAAAGATAGGCAAACAAAACCAAGACCATAGGCAAAAACGTAGTCGAATAAACAATAAATAAACGCTTGGTAAGTTGCATAGCAAACAATACTTCGCAACGTGCTAATCGCTAACGATATCTTATATAGCGAACCAAACAAGAAGTGATACCAGAAGTACAACTGAAGTGTCAGTTTTCAAGTGAGGGTGCCCTCTGGCGGTTGGGTGATGGATTCCTTACAGTATGAGGTTGATAATTACTGCACCTTTACATATTTATGTTAAGTCTCTACGTCTAGATAGATCTTCAAAAAAAAAAATTTTCGTGAATTTTGTCAGTTCCTGTTTTATTGAATCATGAATCAAATTGCCTCATTATCTGATAGTTTATTCCTTCATTCATCTGTTTATCCCGGTTGTCTCTGAAAGGGCGAAAGGCAGGAGGGGTACACCCTGGACAGAGCCACACACACACTCCTATGGGTAATTTACAATCACTAATCAACCTAACATACATTGAAACCGGGCCTTCTTGCTGTGAGGCAACAGTGCTAACCGCTAAGCCACCGTAATTTTTGAAACTGTTTATATGACAAATTTATTTATTAAACATTCACCAGTAAATACTGTTGTCCTGTGATACTAGAAATGCAAGATGCAAACATTTTTGGTTGTGTATAATTTGTATAGATAATTATTTGTATGTAAAATTAGTTCAGTGGCCAAAACAAGCAACAAATGTTCATTATTGCTAAGAAGCTGTTGGCACACCCCAATTACTAGCCAGAATGTTGCACTGTATGGATTAGCTGGTGGAATTGCAATAACTGAATAAGCCGTCAATTATTGCGATGTCTTATATGGTACCTATGAAAAGTGTGAATGTACTGCAGTTGCCTTGTTTATAGAACAAGAAATATGGCACATTTTGTTGTTAATATGTACACATGTTAAACAGACCTATTAAACACAGTTTCAACAGCAGGGCTTAATGAAGGGACATTTTACCATTTTTGCAGCTACATAAAGTCAATGTTATTTTGTAATTTTTGTTTAATGCTTTCATTGAATAATTACCAAATGCATCTTGTGACAAAAACAACTGACTGAAAACCATGTTTTAAAATCATTTTGAACGAAGATGTGTAACCTGTAATTCATGTATGGAATGAAATCAAATAGTTTTTTTTACTAACTAACCCATTTTATAGTAAAGCATTAAAGCATCTCTTCAGGCTAAAGATTTTTTAGAAGCCTCTTTCATAACCGTGCTCATCAATATTTAATTGCACACTACTCCTTACCTCTGAAGTGGAGCTGCCTGTGGAACAGGTAGCTGAAGAAATAATAAAGTAGTTTTTGAGCTACAGCTAAGTTTAGCTATCTCACAACTTCAGTACCAAAATAGCATTTTTTATGTATAGCAAAGGTGATATCCTAATATGATAGATAGATAGATAGATAGATAGATAGATAGATAGATAGATAGATAGATAGATAGATAGATAGATAGATAGATAGATATAGAGAAAAAAACAAGTATCTTTCTTTCTTTCTTTCTTTAAAAAATGAATGGAGAAAAAAACTAACGCCTGTAATTAAAATGAGAAGAGGGAGTGAAAAGACAGCAAGAAGAAGGGGGAGAGAGAGAGAGAGAGAGAGAGAGAGAGAAAGGAGTGAGAGAGAGAGAGAGAGAGAGAGAGAGAGAGAGAGAGGGTTTTTTTCCATTTTAAAATCCATTTTGTATAAATGAACAAATTATTCATGTTTTGGAGATCCAGATGTACACAAATAAGGAATGTAAATGCTTTTAAAAAGTGCCTGGGAAATTTGTTATGTATTATGTATTTCTGCACACTGCCTATTTACTTTCTGTCTATATATTTTTGTGTAGTACTTAATTATTATGCATAGCTAATAGCTACTTTAATTAGGTTTAACCAAAACATCGTAATATTTAACTACATGAAACTCCCCCAACGTTTCGTCAGGGTCAGGTGTACATTTTTACACTTTCTATATTTCCCACCTTTTCTCTAAGTTTTACTGCAGTTCCTGAATTATTCATGGTAGTTACTGAATGTCATGCTTCAAGACAAATCACCGAATCATAAGCCAGAAGTGTAGGACAGCCTAAATGCAGCAGTTTAAACGCAGATTTTTTTTTAATGAGCCACTTACAAAAAACAAATGTTTAACATAGTTTAATAATTTCCAAGTGTATTTCTTTTTTCATGGTCCACAAAATGGAAAACATTCTCTCTCTCCCTCTCTCCCTCTCTCTCTCTCTCTTTCTCTCTCTCACAGACACACACTCTCTCTCTTTTTATCTCTGACTGTTCTAATTATTATTACCTGCATTAGTTTAGCCAGACCATCAGACTAACAACAATATACCAGGCTGTTACTGGCCAAGAAAGCATCTGACTAACATAATAATCACCCAATCACAGTTTGTTTGTGAGGACTAATGTTTAGAAGTGTGGCATTGTAAATGACAAGTGAATGGGTATAAAAATTATTTAATTTCACTGTACTGTAAATTCACACTATATAAAATATAGATCTTATACTCATTAGTGCTTATTATTACAGTTTCCAAGAATTCTTGTAGAATCCAGCCAACCAGAGTAACTTCCTTATGGTGTTTTTACTTATGTGTGTCATATTCGTCAGATATTTGTGGGTTTGACACCTAAAACTCCAACTAAACTAAACCTAATCCTACTTTCACTAACTAAGATGACATTTTGTAAGTTATTCTAAAAATATGGAAAAACGGTGAGTATACATGCAACGATAAGGTAGTAATAAGCGGCTATCAACTACTTAAAAAAATTAAAAGCTAAATTGCTAGAATGAGCACAACTGGAGATGGAGAAACTCTCAGCTCTCTGCCTCTCTATGGAGATTAATAATGCAACAAAGCCGAGCGTTAGCACACGAGTGTATAAGTGAGGGAGGCAGCCTGTACACACTGCTTTGGAAATGTTTGTTTTAATGGATTTTCTCCATGTTTGTGCTGCTTTTAAAAGCATAAAATGTATTTTTTTCCGTAAAGGAGACTCTCTGTGTGAAAGCTTTTCCAGAAAATGTAAAGATTTTCCTGGAAGTATGATAGGTGCAACAATTATGTCGCTGGTGTCATGCTACAATAATTATATACTAGGTTTCATAGTGGACCACAGTGATCGATCAAGCTGCATCAAAGTGTGTATAGGAATTATTTTTAAAAAGAGTGGGTTTTTTTTTTTTACAACAATTCCACCAAATGCCTTCCTTCATGCAGAAAAGCTTGAGATGTACAAAGATATCTGCCACAATCATTAGCTCTTGAATTAAAACACAGGAACAAACAAAAATGTACAGCATCCTAGAGGAGGAAATGTGTCTGTTATTGCAAATCTGACTCCATGAGCCCCCATCAATTATAAGAGAAGCTCTGAGAGCTTGTCAACATCCTAATCCCCTAACAAATCATCTTTCCCTTTAGTACCAAGCAATCACTGCAAGTTTGGTCACATGATGTGTAGGAAAGGTTTCAAAGGCGGCCTATTTAAAATACCCAGCTGCATTTTATCTGGAATCAAAATTCCCATTAGAATCTGCGTAATGTAAGATTAAGATAAATGATGGTTAAATCAGAAAGATGTTCTCCTCTCTTACCTCCAAACAAGCTGTAATAAATGGATAAAGTGCTGGTTGGGTTAGTGTTATCATTTGTACAGGATGGAGCTTTTAGTTTATCCACTGCTCTTTTACCTCGGAAGGTGCACAATACTGAGACCTGAATAAAAAAATCACTTGCGTCATTGGTTATCCAGAATGGATAAAAACGTCACCGATTTCTCATCAAAACTGACAATCCATCGTTGCTGCAGCGCTTCAAGGCTCTAAGGTGAAGCAAAATAGAGATGAAAAGGCTGCTGGGAAAATAGAAACCTTGGGGTACTAGTGCAGCATGAAACAGGTTCATGCATTTGTGTGTGATTGCGTTTGAAAGTCTATGAGGTACAGAAAGCATAGTGTGTATTGTCTGCTTTTGAGAGCAATCTGGAAGAGTACCAACAGACAGGAATGAGATATGACTGCCACTGGACTTTTTTGAAGCTCACTGCAATCTGCCCTACACATCCACACACACACAATCACACTATTATCACAAACACTATTGTCATGCATAGTGGGGAAAACAGAGCAGCTCCAGAGAGACCAGCTTGCAGAAAGGGCATGCCAAACCCATGCATTATGAATTTCACCCCATTTGCAAGCTGGGCTTGAGAATTTCCCTTCAGAAATTGATCCTAATTTTAATGTAAATGCCAAATAAAATTTGCCCTGAAAACCTCAGTAGGAGGAAACCATCCCAATATCTTCATGACTTCAACAAGAGTTTTTTTACCTTGCTTAGACTTTGAAAAGCTGTAACACCCATATTAACCCTGCTGGAGAGCTGTGGCTGGTGGGATGTGAAAAGCATATCGTGTTAAAAATTCACAGCACTGCCAGGCTGTGTGCCGCAGGCGGTGCGCTGCTGTGGCCAAGCTGATGAAGACTGATAAGGAAGCCAAGCCTTAGAAACTCTACATCAGTTCAATTAAGCATCCTGACCTTAAATATTAGAGCTCTGCCTTTCTTTTAGAGCAACTATTTTTTTACAGCATTGTTACTTTTTAAACATGTTAATATATTTACTAGAATAGCTGGTATGACAGTATTTTGCCTGCGAGTAAATTAGAGGTTTATATGAAAGCTGTATTATAATCAGATATACAGGGTGTATGCAGACACTACAGAGTTGTATCTATTTACTCTACTATTCAGATAAAAAAGGGGTTTCTGGAACCAGGGTAATTTTGGGTTGTACAGGATTTAAAAAAAAACTAAGCTGTCGCTGTGATTGCTCATAGAAGAACATGAGCACTTATAAAGATCGGATAAATGTTGGATTTTCCAAATACTGTAAAGTAAACGTAATAATTTGCATAATTTTTTAAACAAAATATCTAAGATTGCACTCTTATTTGTATTTGTAGAAACATCATTACATTTTTACGAACCTGAACATGATGCTGAATAAAACAAATTGTGATGCGTTGCCTTATGTAAGAGTCACATGCCTTCTGAACCAACAGAAGCTACTATGGAGTCCTGACCATATGTTGTCAGTCTGAACGTCTGGTTATAAGAGACTAGAGGCTGTCCACAGGACACGTACATACAATTAAATGTACCAAGTTGTTGATTGGAAGACCAAGAATACCGGGGTTTAAGCCCCACTGCCGCCAGTCTGCCACTGTTGGGTGCTTAAGCAAGTTCCTTAACCCTTTTTGTTTCAACCCACAGCAGACCCTGCACTCTGACCCCAACCTTCTAAGATGGTATATGCATAGTAACAAATTTCACTATGTTGTAAAGTTTATTTTACAAAATAAAGACATTTACATTACCATAGTCACACTCACATTGGGAGAAAACCAAAATACCTGAATGAAATCCATGTAGCATGAGGATGTATATACCGTAAAGTTACAATGAGTGTAGTTTTATCCTGTAGAAAAAGACATTGGGTTGAGGAAGAAGTACAAAAATGTTGCTATTTTCTATCATATATTCCTCGACATTGAAGATACCAGTTTAAAAGTACCAAGTGTCATTTATTATTAAATAACAAGTAGAAATTGTTGGCAAATCGCTCTGGTGTACGAGGAATAAAAGCTTCAGTATTGCATCAGTAACTTTGGTGGTATTGCCAAAGCTGCTCTTCAGACTGCATCAGTTCACCTTGCTATAGCAGCACCCTCTGTCACATTCAATTTATAATTTAAGTACATTTTGTCAGGCTTGCTGGGAGATTGTCCTAAATCCTAATAACAGGATGTTTAGCATCGGCAATGTCAAAGAGATTATCCAGATCAAGAGGAAATGAGCACAGCGATGAGAGATTAACACTTGATTATCTAAAACCTGGGTTTGTCAGATTCATACTGGAGCTGTAGTCAGCAATGCCACGTGTGTCTGTATGATAAATGCCACATCAGACCTCTGCCTCTTTAATTATGCTCTGTTCATGACCCTGGTATTTTTGGTCAAAGGCACAGTCGGGTTTCATAACAGTCACAGTCCCTGTCACTTTCCCAGCTGCTGTTTACATGGAGCTGTGAGCACACAACGGCAGGCCGGGAACAAGTACGCTTTACAGTCATCCTCTGCTGCAGCAACACCGGGGGCGGCCAGTCTGTTGCACGCAATCTGCAGAGCTGCGCTAAACAGGACTAGCTTACCAAGAACTTACTCTTAGTGCTACTTAATTTCAGTCCACTTCTTTAATGTCCTTCAGGATAATCAATAGCGATGCAATAGCGATGCAGGTGTACAATATTAATTTCTTACAATGTTTGCTTATGTCTTTTTCTTGTCTATAGTTTCCAGCGGGAAACCAAAATGGCTGCATTTACACTGCACGTATCAAGTGACCCAATTCCGATTTTTTCCTTTAATCTGGCACAGATCGGACTTGACTCATGACCGTGTAAGCAGAAAAAAACCACATGGATTCTTATATTTCCAGATCAGATTTAAGCCTCATTTGTATGTGGTAATAAATAGGATATGATCTGACAGTTGTCCAGAAGACAATTACTGACACCCTTCCCAAACATTTATTACCAAAGAAGCTGGCTGTTCACAGAGTGCTGTATCCAAGCATGTTAACAAAAAGTTGAGTGAAGGGAAAAAATGTGGAAGAAAAACATTCACAACCAACTGAGAGAACCGCAGCCTTGAGAGGCTTGTCAAGCAAAATTGATTCAAGAATTTGAGTAAACTTAACAAGGAATGGGCTGAGGCTAGGGTCAAGGCATCAAGAGGCACCACACACAGACGTGTCAAGAAATTTGGCTACAGTTGTCGTATCCCTCTTGTTAAGCCACTCCTGAACCACAAACAACGTCAGAGGCATCTTACCTGGGCTGAGAAGAAGAACTGGACTGTTGCCCAGTGGTCCTCTTTAAAGATGAGAGCAAATTTTGTATTTTATTTGGAAACCAAGGTCCTAGAGAAGGGTGGAGAAGCTCATAAAAATAGTTTTTTGAAGTCCAGTGATAAGTTTCCAGAGTCTGTGATGATTTCAGGTACAATGTCATCTGCTGGTGTTGGTGCACCAGATGATGTTTTTTGAAAAACAAACTCACTTCAACTGTTTACCAAGAAATTTTAGAGCACTTTATGCTTCCTTCTGCTGACCAGCTTTTCAAAGATGCTGATTTCATTTTCCAGCAGGATTTGACACCTGCCCACACTGCCAATAGCACCAAAAGTTGGTGTGCTTGACTGGCAGGCAAACTCACCACACTCTATGGAATATGGTCAAGAGGAAAATAAGAGACGGGACCAAAAATTGCAGATGAGCTGAAGGCCACTGTCAAAGAAACCTAGACTTCCATACCACCTCAGCAGTGCTACAAACTGATCACCTCCATGCCACGCTGATCTAAGGCAGTAATTAAAGCAAAAGAAGCCCCTACCAAGTATTGAATTATATAGAGTAAATGAACATACTTTCCAGAAGGCAAACAATTCACTAAAAATGTTTTTTATTGGTCTTATGAATTATCCTGATTTGTTGAGATAGTGAATTAGTAGGTTTTTATTTAATGTAAGCGTAAATCATCACAATTAAAAGAACCAAATACTTAAACCACTTGAGTCTGTGTGCATTGAATTTATTTAATACACAATTTTTACAATTTGAGTTAATTTACTGAAATAAATTCACCTTTTCACGACATTCCAATATATTGAGATGCACCTGTATATATATATTATATATATATATATATAGATATATTATATATATATATATATATATATATATATATATATATACCTTTTGTCACCACCTTACAACCACAAACTTGAATGTATTTTATTTTTTTTACATAAAGTAGCACATAATTGTAAAGTGGAATAAAAATGATAGACGGTTAACAAAATTCTATAAAAATCGGTGTGGTGTGCATTTGTATTCAGCCACGTGTACTCTGATACCCCTAAATGAAATCTAGTGCTATTAATTGTCTTCAGACGTTTGGAAAGGTTTAAATTTAAAAAACCTCTTAGATTGTTCATCAGACTAGCTTACACTACTTGGCTAAAAAATACACAATAAAGATTGATTATAACAATATTTGGATATTACAACAAATATTCTCTTTGAACTAATGCAATGTAAAGTATGGGACTATTTTTAATTATTTACATTTACGGCATTGGGCAGACACCCTCATTCAGAGTGACTTACAATCTTTTTTATATAACTGAGCAATTGGAGGTTAAGGGCCTTGTTCAGCAGTGGCAACCTGGTTGTGCTGGAAATTAAACCTCAATCTTCCAATTAGCAGCTCAACACTCTAACCACTGAACTACCACTTCCTCTGCTATAAAACTCTGCAGGACACCAGCCCTCCAGGACCTCTGGTAACCTCTGGGTTAAAAAGTTACATTTCTTTTCTCCTTTTCCCCATTATTCAGTGTAACAAACAAATGAGGCTTATTAATATTTAGATTAAAATTCACGAGGTGCTCTGCATCAACTGAAATGGGCATGTACAGGGCAGGGTATGAGACACTTTCAGGTGATCTGTGATTTATAAAGGAAACAGGTAATCAGCTGTGAGTCCGGCAAGGGTAGCTAAAAAACAAGATGCACAAAGTAACTTAATGATCATGCGTTACACGGCCCTAGCAAATACACTCCATAATGAATAAATAAATCAATCACCTACAATTTGTCTGATCATATGATCAATTAAAACAAGAAAATATAAGACTGACATAGTGGTGGTGCAACAGGAAGCTTATTTGATTCTGAGTTCATTTGAGAAGTCTGTGTGAAGTTTTTCTGCAGGCTCTACCTAATATCAACACTTTTTTTTGTTTTTTTGTAAAGGTCTCCATCTTCATGAATAATGTTCCTTAAATAAGCTTTGGATCTCATGCCACTCTGACCAAGAGAAAGCAATTACTGAAGATAAGTGCAGGGAAGGGATATTGACTTGAAGCACATGTGATTTAAGTTCTCATTCATTTTAACTTGAAAGGTTGTTTTAATTTAAGAAATTTTATTGACACTTTTATTGTTTTTTAGGAAATAATATTTTGAGACTCACTTTAACAGGTTTATCATTACATGTAAAATGTATGTATGCGATTTCTATTACGCTATATTGCCAAAAGTTTGTAGAAACCTGACCATCAGATCTATGTGTGGTTCCTCTCCAAAATGTTGCTACAAATTTGGAAGTACACAATTGTCTAGAATGTCATTGTATGTCGTAGCTTTTCATTATTCCTTTACTGGAACTAAGAGACTGAAACACTGTTCCAGCATAACAATATCCCTGTGCACAAAACCCCTAAATTCTATTAAGACATGATGTGTTATTATTGGAGTGGAAAAACATTTGTATTATATGCAGTATACACATCTAGGAACATGACAAATATGATTTACACAATTTAATTATAGTTACTTAGAAAAAATGTGTAATTAACTTACGGTTACTAATGAAAATGTTTAAGATTAGCTATAAGGTTAAATCTTAATATTTTGAATAAAACCTGATATATGTTGAATAATATAAATTTGTTGTTGCTTTGCTTGATTTTGATTTTCTGCTAAAGACGTTTATTAAAGCGCTGCTATTCTGATGCTTTTGATTGGTTCTCTGGTTTGAATTTATTTTAGAATTGGTTTGAACCACATCTGCCGATTACATTAATCCACATTGTCGCTAAAATCTTTAGGCTACTACACCCTGTCTGAGAGTGAGATTAACCCTGCTGCCTGGTATAAATGTTTAAAAATGATTTAGGTCAAAAAAATATCTAATCGAAATTTAAAGTAATCAAGTGTAATCGGTTACTTTACTTTTATAAAGTAATAAAAAAGTTACACTACGTATTACATGTAAAATAGGATAATCTGTAATAAGTAACCTTCTCAACACTAGTTCTGGATGTACAGAGCCCGGACCTTAACACCACTGAACACCTTTGGGATAAACCGCAGACCTCTTTAACTGACGTTAGTGCCTAATTATAGCTAAATAAACACACATCTTACATACAAGCACGAATTCTAATAGAAAGCCTAACAAGAAGAGTAAAAGTTAATCTAACATCAAAATAGAAAGTCAACCTGAAATAAGATGCTTAAAATGACATACTGTATGTTTTTGATGGACAGAGTTCACAAACGTTTGGCAATAGTGTGTATTCTGGTGTTAAAAGGTTTAGAAGATACTGCAGAACAACTGGTGTAGATCTAACCTAACATTACTATTACTATATAACTGACTAATTTCTACAGAATAAATAAATTTATGCCTGTTTTGGTGTTTATTAGTGAATTTTATTGCCACATCGCACATTTAATTTGTTTCATGTGACATCTAAAGAATTTGTAGTTTTTTTGCATAAGGATTTTTAAGGATTTTTTAGACTATTAGGGTAAAAATAATTATTAAAAACTTATTTCATATAATTTTAAGTGATAATAAGCTTTGTAAATGTCATGTTTACTTAGTCACCACCAGGGTAATATCTGTCTAACAGTGGGTTGGGGACACACAAATAATACAGGTATAATCGTACTTGTACAAATATGTATTCGTAGAGAAAAGTCTTAGTACTAGTGTAGCAGAAAGACCAAGCCCTTATAATTCTGTCTGAATTTTTCTCTGGTTCTCTAGCAGACTAAATTGACCAAAATATTCTTCTTCAAAAATGTTACTTTATTGCAATTTATAATAGTTTACAATATAAGCCACCAAAATACAATGAAATTTGAACTTTAATTCAACATAACTGTTACTGTAAAAAAAAGTACACTGATCTTTTACTTAATATCATACTGAGCAAAAAACAACAAAGTAAATATTTCACAGGCTTATCATCCTGTTCTAGTGTTTTGTACACCAAACATAAGCGGAGCAGCATGATGAATGCCAAACGGTAAACAGATTCCCTGTACAATGGGATTAAATTGGGGAGATTGAGAGAGAGGTGTGACTGGAGGGGACCTGGGCTCGAATTGAACTCGGGTTGGTGGATTGAAACAGCGTGTGCATGTGGGTAACGGTGCCCTAAACCCGCTACACCAAAGCTCTGACCTCCCCTATACAATTTCTGACCTAATGCAAGCTCTTTACAAGGCCCACTTTATCTCATCCCGTGTAAATAACTTCAAAGCTGTTGTGTATGCTTTACTCTACATTATTCATTTAATCACTCCAAACCGTGTGACTACTCTCTCTCTCACTGTTGAGTTACATACGCCACAACGGAGCTGCCGGTGATCCAGACCCCACCTCCAACCCGGTCCTTTTGGACCCTTCCCTGTGACCTGCCCCAGCGGATGATACATCACCAGGGTGACCTTGGACGACCCACTTCGCTATAAAGACGTTCCGGCTGCTCTTTAAGGACTAATGATTTAAGTTGTTCACACACACACAATGTAACCACATAATCCCTGCTACCTGTTTTTCACCCAAATGAGGATGGGTTCTCTGTTGAGTCTGGTTACGCTCAAGGTTTCTTCCTATCTCATCTCAGGGAGTTTTCCTTGCCACCATTGCCCCCGGCATGCTCATCAGGGACAAACTGATTTTTGTTTCATTCTGTCTCATAATTTCTTCAATTGTAAAGCTGCTTTGTGACAATCACCATTGTAAAAAGCGCCAAACAAATAAAACTGAATTGAATTGAATTGAATTGAATTGAATCGAATCGAATCGAATCGAATCGAATTGTGGTCACGTCAGGACACGTCAGTCATGTCCATTATGTTCTGTCAAGCAGATAACACCGGGTTAAGTTAATGTTCATATTTATACTTTTTTTTTTTTTACTAATGTTCACAAAGAAATGCTGTTTTTTGGTGATAGCCCCTAAATATGAATAATTTGATACCCTGGAATAGACTCGTATCAAATTCATAGTGTGCCTATGAGAGTGAGTATGGGAGTGATAATCAATCCCACAAACAACTCACCTTGAATGCAACACTTACTTGCTGTTTAACACGAAAACAATGCTGTATTTGAGGCATCTTTTAACGTTGAAGGCATGTCTGATTTCTAAAAGAGAAAATGATGCTTAATCATAATTCATCAGAACAGCCAGGAAGTATTTATTTCTTCAGGGACAGAATCTTAATTGAAAACTCACATGCACCTCTCTCTGCATTATCATCTTAGTGAAATACTACACTACATGGATAGAGACAGTATACTTTAATAGACAGATCATATGTGTTATACATTCTATTGCACAAACCTTTTGTTTTACATATTTGTCATGTTCCTAGATGATCTGCTGGGTTTAGTTGCATCAGCAGGAGCCTGTTCCCTCCCCTATTACTTTTGATGGTGACACTAATGTAGTCATTATTTGTTGCTCATTACGCATCATTACACATTTCTTAAAATACAACCGAAAAGGACACCACTTTCACAGAAATATTTATATTTGTTCCTGTCTTCATTTATGTATATTGGATTTTTAGTGTTGTTGTTGTGAACAATTTGTTTTTCTGAAGACATTTGCAGCTTAAAACCAGCACAAAGATCTAATTTCTAGTTGACATGACGACACCAGTGTAAAAGTTACAACTAATCACTGCAAAACAAGGTTGTTATTTTAGAGGTAATTATTTTTCTTTAATTCCTGTGAATCTGACTAATGTTTCCTTCTGTTTTTTATTTGCTTAGAGCTTTCTGCATTTGTGACTCACTTTCTGCTGATCTAAAATGTCCCACATGAATACCTGAAAGATTTGTACTTCCCAAGAAATAGATGATGCCAAAAATGAGATCACTACTATAAATTTAAAAATACTGCATTCTAAATGCATTCTTTGTATGAATTACAAATTCTCTTTCCTGAAACTTCACACAATAACAGTGCCTCTGTGCACAAAACCAGGTCTCCAAAAACATGTCCTCCCAAGGATGGCTTAACATCTTCGGTATACATCGGAACACAGATCAACCTCAGATCTCAACAGCATCTGACTCCACTGACGCTCTTGTCCTCAAGTTAGTGAAAAGACTTTTTAATAGAGTGGAGATTTTTGTATTTCTTTCTGCATAATTTGTAAAGAAACTTCTAGGTGTTCTTAGTATTGTTTCTTGACCATACTGAGCTTAAAGCTCACAGGCACAGTTTGTAGAAAGATGGGTTGTAATTGAGCATTTAGTAAAGCTACAGTAAAAATTGTTGGTTGGGAAAACAAGACAGATGGGAAAACAGCCATAGGTTAAAAGCTTCAATAAACCCGTTTGTTATTTCTCTTTCTCAGATTCCACAATCTAACAGATCTTCAAACCAAAAATCTTTTTAACATTATAGCATACATTGGTGGGAGACTAATGTATCATTTTGTTTTGGAGCATGTGTTACTGTAACAGGGAGGAAGATCAAGAACACTGGGTTACAATCAAACAGATTACTTTATTTTCAAACTGATAAAACTAGGAAGTTGTAGAAACAAACAGAAAACTAAGAGACACACAAGATTAACCCAGAACTACAGAGTTTTTTGGAAAGTCTCTTTTAAACTCCTGGTATGCCTGGTACGTGTGGACACTGATCGTTTGGACTTTGGAGTGGACATTGATCGTTAACGAGTTTGGAAACTCTGGAAACCCATAGGAGATCACGAAGGTATACGAGAAAGTCTTTCTTCCTTGATAAGCGAATAAGTGGAGGTTATTGGTATATAAAGAGGGTGTGTGCAATCAGGGAAATTTAATGCAGGTGTGTGTGTGAAGGAAAATGGGGAAGAGTAAGCGGTGAAGTGAGGAGAGAGGGAGTCTGGCAACTGTAACAGTTAAATTTTTCTCCTAAGATTTCTCTCTCTTTTTTTTTTTTTTTTAAGATTCATCAGTTTTTAATTGCCTCTGACTTGCTCAGAAACAATCTGCATATAATATTTCTAAAGCTGCTTTGTTACACTTTTGCTACACTTTTGCTACTCTGCGCTGCTAAAACTCAAATAAAAATAGACTGAATAAATCAGAGACTCACGTGGAACAGCTAGGAGTTAAATTAATCTCTTTGCAGAACTTCTAGACCTTGAGGACTCTCACACTCCCTGGACATGTGCATCCGTGGATCTATTGTGCATGCATTTGAGTAAGTCATTTAGTAATGATATCACACTTCACACAGTTTGTCTGTACAATAATGATCAATTCTGAACGCCTACAATGTTTTAGTCCACTCTCCAGCTGGCATCCTGATGGTGGGCCGTGTGGTGTGTGGGAAGCTTACATACAACCAGAAATAATGTAGTGTAATTAAAAGCACTGTTATAATGTATGCTGTAAGCACCAAGGTTCTTCCAAGGAAGGCATATGACACCAATTTCACCTTCATAGTGTTTTGTTACTCAATGTATGATGACTGCATATAGAACTTAGAAAGTGCTTTAAATCTGAATTAATAATGGCAACTAACAACTTACAAACTTACATACAAATATTGCATGTACTATTACAAGCCTACACTAAGGACCTACTGTAATATGTGCCTCACGCTATAACTTCGAAATAAAATTTTACATACTGTATGTTACAATAAGAATTTTCTATTGTAAGAAAAAAATTGCTTGATTTTACTGCAGTTTATTATTATTGTAACATGAGGCGTGTGCTTATTACAGGTAGTAATAAATATGGTTTTATGTGTAGTGCTGGGAATGGAGCCTAGTTGGCTAGCTTTTAAGCTAGCTGCACTAATGGCTAGCAAGCGGGTGTGTTAATGATGCTTGCAGCTTGGTGTCTGTGTTGCTCCCACTTAAACTGTGGTTTATTGGGAGTAAAGCATGCTGGGGCTGGTGCTTGCTTTCGGTATAGGAAGAGCTAGCTGCGTTAATTTGGCTGCAGCTTGCTAGTCACTGCCCCCATTACTGCCATAGGGGCCAGCATTCAGGCAACCTGCCCTCTGCTGCTAGGATTTTCTCAGGCAGACACAACAGAGCCCGAACCAGAACCCCCACCCCTCTGGCATGCTGGGTTCTAGAGAGGTCAGGCCCACACAAACACCCAAAATATAGGAGGCATCCTGGTCAGGTCCAATATCACGGTCTTCCCCGAGGGTTAATGAGTAGAGGGTACCCTCTCTTGTGAGTGGAGCCAAGTAAGCCATCACTGACCTCTGAGAAGGCTCAGCTTTGAGCATCTGGCCTCATAACCAAGGTTGTAGAGACGATACTCCACTCCAGAGCCCCTGCCACAGGGATGCAAAACACATACTCTGTGAGGGGATTGTTGCCTCCAAATGTGGGCCCTGAAATTCCATATAGCGGACATACCCCTCCTTTTATGGTAAGTTGAAATCTCAAACAAAGAACTTACTTCAGGTAAGTATTAGTTCCTGTTTGTGCCATAGATCATATGACAGTAGTTTGGGTAGTTCAGTGGGCTGGTGCCCTACAACACGCATCTCTGGGTTGCCTGGAAGATTGTTAAGACCTGCTTCTCTTTTCTGGCACTATGTTTGGGTTACACAAGATGGTGACTTGGTGGTATGGCTGTGTGGGCCTCGCATTCCCAAAGGCTCTCAAATAGTCGTCACCTAATGCAACGAATTAGCATAGACCAAGACAAGTCAACAATGCTAAACAAGTATCAAAATATCAACTAAAATTAAGCAATCAGTACACAAAGTTCTAATTCTTCCTTACCAGAAGAAATAAAATTTAAGATAAAAACTTAAAGGTTCTTTAGCTGTTCTTTTTAGGGGTCACCATAGCAAATCATCCAAATAACATCATGTCCTCATTTACAATATCTATATACTCACTCTTTGGTCTTCCTCTTTGCCTTCTGCCTGGCAGCTCCATTTCCATCCTCCTACTATAGCAGCGGAAACATAGTTTGAGCAGCACTGGAATGCACTAAATAAATCCCCACCTCAAGGCCCAATCGCCTTTTATTTTGTTTGGAATTCCATTAAAAAATAAGAAATGCATTTTTGTGCTATTTGGGCTGGTGGATTTTTGAACTTCAGGTATAGATGTGATGCGTACGTTGTGACGTCACCTGTAGGCAACTTTTTTTTTTCAATGTTTTTCCTACCAATATTTTAACTCTTCCTTCTCTGCACATGTCCAAACCATCTTAAGCTAGCCTCTCTGATTTTGTCCCTGAAATATCCAACATGAGCTGTCCCTTCAATGTGCTGGTTTCTAATCCTATTCAACCTCATCACTCCCAAAGAGAACCTTAACATATTCAGCTGCTCTACCACCAACTCTGCCTCCTCTTCCACAGTATCTTCCGCACTGCCATTGTCTCCATACAGCATAGCTGCTCTCACCACTGCCTTGTACACCTTACCCTTAATTCTTGTCAAGGATCAAGTTTTCTAATACTTTTGTTTATACTGGTGAAAGCTGTATCTATGTCCAATGACCATGGACATATTTCAGATTGTGCTGTGCTTATAAAAAAAAATCACAAAGCTACACAAAATATTGCAGAATTTGCTTGATTTTGTGTGTGTTGCAATTAAAAAAAAGATAAAATCCTAGATTAAGCACTAATGTTTGTTCATTAGTTTATAGTAATAGAGTGAAATATTGTTTAGTGGTTTCAGATCATTTCCAGCATTATTTTGACAGATTTGAATACAAAACAGAGCTAAAACTTTACGAAAGAGTTTAGATTTTTACACAAACATCAATGGTGTCCTTTTTTTAACAGAAATCTAGAATGTGACGATTACGAGTGACATTGTTAAGGTTGCTTCTTTCTGCTGCCAAGGTTTTTACATCAAAGACCATCACAAGGCTTTTAAACTGCTGAAGTTCTGAGCTATGCACAATTGCATTCACCATGTTTTTCTTGCTCTACCGATGGCATGTATGAAAAATAAAGAAACACGGCAAGAATGAGCTGCTTTTTCAGCAGTTTTGAACACTTTTTGTCAGATTAATCTACCCTAGGTGCGGAATATTGAATCTCAAAATGTCATATTTGCTCCCTGTGACAGCCAGTTTTTTTGTTTTTTTTTTTATAATCGAGTATCAAGAAGCTTTATTGTCATTTTAACCATATATAGCAGATTCAGTACACCGTGAAATAAAACAAAGACAAGACAACAAAGAGCTACTTAACAGAACAACACAGAGCTAAAGACTAGAGAATAAAGGTCTTAGCAACATAAAGTTCTGGTGCAAACAGACAATACAAAAATAAAACACTCTGAGTACATTAATTAGCGCCCTGAATGTAAGTAATGATTTTCAGATCGAGGAAAAACGTGCATGTAAGTAAGTAACAGCGGCAAAGATTGTTGTGCAATACAGCTTAAAGTGATTGTGCTTAAACAGAATGTTTTTTCGGGTTAAAAGTGGTGCTGTAAACAACGATTTATGTTATGTGAGTGTGTGTCAATTGAGGTAGTTTAGTTCTGAGTGTTGAGGAGTCTGATGGCTTGAGGGAATAAACTGTTACACGTTCAACATGTGTTGTGAGAGCTTGAATGCTACGATATCTTTTTCTGGATGACAGGAGTGTAAAAAGTGAGTGTGAGGTGTGTGTGTGGTCATCCACAATGCCCAGTGTAGAGAGAAAAGATACACCGATGATTTTCTCAGGTGTTCTCACTATCCTCTGCGCAGGGCCTTGCGCTCCGAAACAGTGCAGTTCCCAAACCAGGCAGTGATGCAGTTGCTCTCAATAGTCCCTCTGTAGAACAGAGTCTACGAGGATCTTTGCATTTTTTATCATATTTTACTGTAATAAATCATTCATTCACAGAAATGTTTGGTTAAAATAAGTAAGCTGAGCCAGCAAAGGTTATGATGTTATCTGTAACATCACTGACAGCCTGCTGAACACAGAAGGGCATAATTATGTAACAACAGGCTTTCAGGAAGGCTGCTGTAGTTATAATAAGATTACATCACACCCAAAAGACAGTAAAATCATTTTCATTAACTCGACTACAAAAGGATATTGCATTATTAAGGCTTAAAAGAAAAAGTGAGTGTCGTATCCCAGTTGTTATGGTGTTGGACCGCTGACAGAAAGGTCAGGGGTTTGATTCCCATCACCACTAAGTTGCCACTGCTGGGCCCCTGGGTAAGTCCCCTAACTTTTAACTGCTTAGTTGGATAAAAGGAACAAACTTTTTTATGCGAGTGTCTGCCAAATACCTTCAACTTAATGCAGGTTTTTCACACTTCAGAGCTATAAACGTCTTGTTGATAGTTAAGTTGGCTAGACAGTATGAAGTGTTCTGTATGACAGCAGCAATTAAACATAATCATCTTAACTTAAGTTGATGGTAGCACTCGAATGTTGTGGCAGCACTTGAATGTTGTACTCACGCTGGCAGACAATCTCGAGATCCACTTAAAATACTCTAAATTAAAGTTTGTTAGCATTTTGCATCACGAACAATTTTTTCTGAAGAACAGATAACCAATACTTGTATGAAAGCAACAACTTGCAGAGGTTTAATGCTGCTATGTTTACTCCATTAGCACTATACTGTATACTTTATATAGTGGACGTAATTTTGCCAAGTAGTATGTGATCCTGGTTTAACATCCTGTGCTAAGCCTGGATCAAGAATTGCATACATGTATGTGCAGTTTAGCTAGTGTGTGAACATTTCCCTCGCCCTGACTAAAAATATATGTGTGTGTGTGTGTGTGTGTGTGTGTGTGTGTGTGTGTGCACTAAAATGGCATAAATAATAAGTAAATCTATTGTTCTTTGTTTTTTCTGGTCATAAAAAATACGGCTTGTGATTTCAAAACCCTATTTTATAGTAAGAATATTGCTCTATTGTGGTTCTACAGGTTCACCGTTTCAGGGCATTTTACCTTTAATTGTACATTAACAATAGTTTATGATTCACAGTCTGAATTCTAAAATGTTTGTTCACAAATGTTGTCCCTGGACTATTATAAATTACTTAAATTAGTTGAATGTGCTGACAACAAAATCACACAAAAATTATCAATGAAAATCTAATTTATTAACCCATGGAGGTCTGGATTTGGAGTCACACTGTGGCGTTGGTGGATGGAGCGAGACATGATGTCCCAGATGTGCTCAGTTGGATTCAGGTCTCGGGAACGGGCGGAGTCCATAGCATCAATGCCTTCGTCTTGCAGAAACTGCTGAGACACTCCAGCCACATGAGGTCTAGCATTGTCTTGCATTAGGACGAACCCAGGGGCAACCGCACCGGCATATGGTCTGGCAAGGGGTCTGAGGATCTCATCTCGGTACCTAATGGCAGTCAGGCTACATCTTGCGAGCACATGGAGGGCTGTGCGGCCCTCCAAAGAAATGCTACCCCACACCATTACTGACCCACTGCCAAACTGGTCATGCTGGAGGATGTTGCAGGCAGCAGAACGTTCTCCACAGCGTCTCCAGACTCTGTCACGTCTGTCACATGTGCTCAGTGTGAACCTGCTTTCATCTGTGAAGAGCACAGGGTGCACCAGTGGCGAATTTGCCAATCTTGGTGTTCTCTGGCAAATGCCAAACGTCCTGCACGGTGTTGGGCTGTAAGCACAACCCCCACCTGTGGACGTCGGGCCCTCATACCACCCTCATGGAGTCTGTTTCTGACCGTTTGAGCAGACACATGCACATTTGTGGCCTGCTGGAGGTCATTTTGCAGGGCTCTGGCAGTGCTCCTCCTGTTCCTCCTTGCACAAAGGCGGAGGTAGCGGTCCTGCTGCTGGGTTGTTGCCCTCCTACGGCCTCCTCCACGTCTCCTGATGTACTGGCCTGTCTCCTGGTAGCACCTCCATGCTCTGGACACTACACTGACAGACACAGCAAACCTTCTTGCCACAGCTCGCAATGATGTGCCATCCTGGATGAGCTGCACTACCTGAGCCACTTGTGTGGGTTGTAGACTCCGTCTCCTGCTACCAGTAGAGTGAAAGCACCGTAAGCATTCAAAAGTGACCAAAACATCAGCCAGAAAGCATATGGATTGAGGTGGGTTGGGTTGACACACTGATGAGATCAGCTGATTATGATTGGTTGATTTAAATGTTGATCCAGAAATTGATGTCCATCTTTTCTATATACTCTGGTCAGCGGTATATTATTTTATGCATCTGTCCCAACATTGCTTATTTGCACTGTCTGCACCAGTTTCACACTATGCACTTTATGTTTGCTGCTATGACAATGTATTCTCTAGTTCTTAGCTCTTTGTTATTTTTTTGTTTTATGCAGCTCTGTTGTTTTTTGTAGCTGTGTGGTGTTTTATGTAGCACCATGGTTCTTTATGATATGTCTTGACTTACAAAGAACTGAGGTTAGTAAGATGTTTGTAAAAATTGAGATGCTGAATAATGTAAACTAAGTCACATTATATGCTATGAGTTTGTACTTTATATTTTCTAATAGCTCATATTTTAAAGAGGTTTAGAATAAATAAAGAGAAGATAAGTGACATCTGATTAGTTTCAGATTAAAATCATCACTATTTAGACTTAAGCATAAACCTAAGCCATCGACTACAGTATTTATGAATTGTCTCTGAATTTTCACTCACACATGAATACAGGCAGAACTTTTCTCCCAGTTCTTGCACTTCGGGTCTGAAAGGATTGCATCACAGCCTTGTTAAGCTACACAAGTCTCTAATTCAAAGCCTTCTATTGATCTAGAGCAGGATTAGAACCTAAGACATAAAAAAAAAACCCCTGAAAACATTTCAATGATGTATGAGATAAAACAAATGAACACTGTAAAAAAAAAAAAAAAAAAAAAAATCTGTGTCCAGCATTGAGCTGAAATTTAGCATCGTGTATTAACTCAGGTTTGGTTGTTAGAGACATGGCTAAGGGCATGAGTGCTGCATGTGCTGCAATGAAAAGCATGTGGTTGAGCGTGAGATGGATGATCGGGTGGGCGTGTAGGCGTGTGTCCGAGCTCTGACTCAGAGCACTGCTGTCAGTCATGGGTTGTGATCACAGGTTATGACAATACACACGTGTGCAACGTGTTCAGCGGGCATCATAATGTGCTCATTTATTTTGTGTGGTGCAGCACAATGGTGTATGGATTTGGATCTTGCTTCGGTCTGTTTCATGTGGGTTTCCTCTGTAGCTGGAATTACTGCTCGGCGTGTGTGTATGTGTGCATGGGATGGTGCTCGATCTGGTGCTGTACATGAGTGCGTTATTTACATTTACTGAATAAGTCTGGCATTACACAGATGCCCTTATCCAGACGTTTATCTCATTTATCTAACTGAGCAGTTGAGAATTGAGAGGCCCGGCAGTGGCAGCTTAATGGTTTAAGAAATTGGAACAATTAAGGGAAGTGGTAGTTCAGTGGTTAAGGAGATGGATTGATACCTGAAAGATCTGGGTTTGATTCCCAGCACCACCAATATGCTACCTCTGGTCTCCCTCAACCCCAAATTGCTTAGTTGTCTAAGAGAGATAAATGTAAGTCGCTCTCTGGATAAGTGGGCGTCTGCCAACTGTTGTAAATGTAAATGTATGTCTGTCATTTGGGAAAAAATATCAGCCTTTCTTGTCTAACTCTTTAAGCAGTTGAAAGTTTAGTCATATGTTGTTAAAATACTGCTTTAACAACGTTCCACATCTATAGCATTTCACCTAAAAAGAGCACAGCCTTCTGATATTTATTTTTCTTAGCGCTCTTCCACTCATAGAATCTAAGAGACAGCAGAAGTTTACATTTACACCATTTCATTATTAGAACTGAGCAGTTGGGGTTAAGGGCCTTTCTTAGGGGCCCAACAGTGGTAACTTGGTGGTGCTGGAATTCAAATCCACAATATTCTGGTTAGTAGTCCAACTCTTATCTACCATCTCCTCAGAAGATCATCTAGGAATGACTTTTTTTCCTATATATAGGCCCTAAATCCACTGCTCTATTAACCATAGTATAGAAAGATGGACAGAATTAATTGTCTTGATTTTTTATTATATGATCATTTTTAATAATGGAATTAAACGCTGACAGGATTTAATAGGAAAATATTCCCCTCCAAAGCGGATCATTATTTTTCTATAACAGCATAATCCAAATTCCAGCGTTTTTCGTTCCTTGTATACACAGCAAATTACTTACAGGTACTGTTTTTTTAAGTAATAAATGATATCTGCTTTTATATTGCTTAGTTACACACTTAAAACAGACGGGTTAAAAATTACCCAAGAGGTTACCCAAATGTTGGGTGGATATAGCACCTACCTATTGTTGAGTTATTTTGACCCATTTCTTTGGGTAGTAGGTTTTACCCAATAACTTGAAAAAATAACTAAGTAGTTAGTCGGGTTAATTTTTTAGTTTTTTTCTTGGGCTAGTATCATTCTACATTGATACAAAGTGTATTTTATCTTTTAATTTGACTGACTTCTGCTTTTCGTACCATGAGTAATAAAAGAGCGATTTAGCATTCCTGAAGGCACGGAGGTGCGGACAGTGATCGAGGCCTTTAGGACAACATGTATACATTGGAAGTCTTCTAAGGGTCACTCGTTTTACACAGTGGGTGAAGCTATAATTTGCTGATTGATAAGTTTGAATGTCTCACATTTGGTTCCTAGTCACGTAGTCGAGGAAGGGATAAAAGAAGATTATAACTAGTGGCCTTCTGTTCTTCTGCTTTTGCTTTTCTTCTGCTCTTTCTTTGCTCTCTTTGCTATTGGTCTCTTCTTTTTTGCTCCCTCTATCTTTGCTGGGGCTCTCTTCTTGGGACTCTGCTTTCTCTCTCTCTCTCTCTCTCTCTCTCTCTCTCTCTCTCTCTCTCGCTCCCTCTCTTTATCTCCCTTTCTTTCTCTCTCTCTTTCTCAGGTAACATTTTACATATATGCTGGGTACAATTAACTGTTTAGGTTTTAGAATTCTTCATCCATTTTAAGTGTGACCATAACAAAATATTGACATTAAACCATTTTAATTATAAATTCTGTATATAGTCTTGCTACCTATTGCAGTACAATATAATCACTCAATAGCAATGCTCTTCCACATATTTAGCTATTCTAACTGCTCTTATATACCATCATGCTGATAATGTTTTTTTTATTATTATTCCTTTGGCAATCCTACAGCCTAAACCACCCCTGGCAAACCACCCTTACACAGTCGGTTAAATTGTAACCCAACTGGTTATGATGTTATACAAACAACCCAATGAAAGTTAAAAAATACCCCAACATAATAACCCAATATGATTAAACTAGATATTGGGTAGAGTGACTAACCCAATGTTTGTTAGGGTAAATATTTATTATTGTGAAATAAAATAGTTCTTTTGGTTATATTCGTGAGAATGCTTTCACACATGGAATAAAAATAAGGACAGTCAAGCTTAGAAAGAGTTTTTTCAATGTCCCATTGACCTTTAAGTTAATGCATTAATCTTTAAAGACTACACCGAACAGCAGTAATTAACAATTCAACTACAAGGAACAATGGTTATTTTTCTATAAGTAGCTCCATAAAGCTCTTGAAAAGTGCCACCTGGCTGCTTTCCACGAGTTGACTCTCCGGCGGCCTCGGTGGATAGTAAAGTGTACATCGTACCCATCAGCTGGCATACTTTAATTCGCATACTATATAGTATGGAAGTATACTATGGAAGTATACTATTTTGGACGGAGCCATAGATTTTATGCTAATTAGCGTACTAGCCAATAAGCTAGTTTATTTGCTAGCTACTGTAATGTTTAGATTCTAATTTTTGGATTTCAGAGCCTCATACAGGATTCGACATCGCTTTCAGAATGCTCGACACCGACGGCAACGAGCAGGTGGACAAGAAGGAGTTTGAGAAGGTAAAACGTGGACTTATGCATTGTCTCGCCGCATAACATGTAAAAAGAAAAACGAACATTAACATGCTTTTAACATTTTACATTTAATTACTTGTAACATTTCTACTAGATTCTACTCGCTAGTTCTGTTTCTGCTCAGTGGTGGTCTGTCTGATACTTATCCAAGGTCGGGAAAAAAAATCCCTATGCTGTCAGTCTCTATGGCAACAAAACCAAAAGGGTGATGTTTTTTGGGTTTTTTTATATTTTCTCATGCACTAATTTGACGCTTAGCACCCCGGTCCCTTTTAAGAGGCTGATTAAAAGGGAAGCAGCGAGGTTATCTTTGGCATCGCTGGCATGCGGAGACGACCTGCATGAGTCCAATCCGTGGGCCTTGAGTTTAGAAATGAAGGAGAAGAAGAAACTTGGCATGATGAGCTAATGTTGTTATGGATTTGCTGGATCAAGCGATCAGTTTTAAATGTTTACCGTATTTTCTGGACTATGAGGCTCTCCTTTAGTTTAATATTTTTGTGGATTTAAATGGAGACGCTTTTATCCGAATCAAAATTCCATAAAGGCGTCTGTGTGATCTGAGCTAAAGTTAATACACATCTTTAGAGCGTCTCATAGTCCGGGAAACCTTTTCCTACTGCTTGAAATTGTAAGGAATGTAGGATTGTTGGTAAAACCGGTGACTGACGCTGCCTTGTCTTTTGTTAACGCTGTCTTAACGGATGTTACAGCTGAACGAAAGGTACGTACTTGCGCACAATGGACGGAATTCTTAGAAATCCGAGGCATTTATTAAAGCAGAGAGTCTGCAGCAGGAGGTGGACCACATCGATCCCAGAAAGCCACAGCACAGAAAAAAACCCCTGTTAATTAGCTAATGAGTTGATTAATGATGGTAATTTTGCTCTAACAGGGCTAAGCTAAACAGTGTAATATAAACTGCAGCGGTGTGGCCTTAAACAGTCCTGATCCTGATCTGCAGACTGAATAAAAAAAAAATGTCCTCAGATTGTAAAATAATCCTTCTTTTTTGTTCTTTCAAAGCTGAAGAAAATCATCAGACAGAGGAAGGTTGCTAAAGAGGTGTCCGAGGTGAGTTCAGGATTTGTGTATTGTTTGCTTGGTTAATTAATTTGCCTAAAATAATTTAATGGTAATCGAATGACACTTAGAATTAACGGTTATGTCAGATTTGTGTCTGTCCGCTGTGTATTTACAGTCTAACTCTACATTTTTTCTTCTTCTCCTTTTGGCCCTATTCTCTACATCCTCTTCACTCACACACACTAACTTCATGTCCTCCTTTATCACATCCATATATATATACCTCCTCTCTGGTCTTCCTCTTTAACCTTCTGCCTGGTAGCTTCATTTCTAACATCCTCCTACCAATATATTCACTGTCCCTCCTCTGGACATGTCCAAACCACCTCAATATGGGCTCTCTGACTTTCCCCCTTAAACATCTAACATGAGCCGTCCCCCTGATGAACTCGTTCCTAATCCTGTCCAACCTCGTCCATCCCACAGAAAACATCTCAACATCTTCAGCTCTGCCACCTGTTTTTTTTTTTTAGTTTAGTAAAGTATATATTTAAAATATAGTATATTTAGCGTTAAATAGGCAACTTACAAAAAAGGCAGGAAGGTGTGTCAAAAACGCAACAATGCCCCATGAATTTACGTTAGTGGGGCAAAAGAAAACTCCGTACTTGATTATGTATTTTATAGAAAAGCTCTACAATATAGACTATTAATCAATTAAACACCCCAATTTACACTCGTTCACAGTATATTTGTAAATTATCTGGACAATTTTTAAAACCTCTACAAGAGATACTAAAAATACTAAGAGTTCAGCATAAATACCAGACATTTGGGATTGAGAATTAAAAAGCCCCTAAGAATCAACTGAAGGCTTTAGGAAACGTATATTAAAGGAGTCTCCAGTGTGACCCGGTGATCACCTTCCTCCTCTCTGTCTGCAGACGACCGTCTCGGAGGACGCCGGTGAGCCCAGCACAACGCTGCAGGCCTTCTTTTTTGGACGTAAAGGACAAAATAAACTGC
The DNA here is from genome assembly GCA_005784505.1 of Bagarius yarrelli. NCBI lineage: Eukaryota > Metazoa > Chordata > Actinopteri > Siluriformes > Sisoridae > Bagarius > Bagarius yarrelli. The sequence goes on from VCAZ01000066.1 coordinate 1,833,554, forward strand.
AGTACAAAGAGTTTCACAGGTGACAGACTCATGACTCTGTCACTGACTTTAGTAAAAAATTAAGGGAAAAAGGGAAATAAGGGAAAAATTACAGGAAATTGGTTGCCTTGAAAATATTTTCAGGTGGACTTAAATGAAGCGAAACAAACTTTAAACTTTTTAAACTTAAAAGTTTTTTCGGGTAAAAGACTAATGGTGGAAAAGATGTTGTAACATTCTATAACCACGTAACAACTCGAAATCACGCGCAACTGCAACTACACGTTAAAAAGGCGTCGCACAATTATGAATCGGCCAATCAGCTCAGGGGTAGAGGGCGTGATCAGTCAAAAACCTTTTAAATTTGATTAATTAAACTTAGTTATTTTTATATTGGCTACGTTGTCTAATTACTTAATTTTTATAGTAATGCGCTTAATATTTAATATTTCAAGTTATGTTATCAATTTACCTGTTTAATTTATGAATGTATTTACTGAAATCCGGACTAAACAGCGTTGCGAGTTCATTAATCCTTATTTAACTAGCTTCTTATTTTCGACATCATTATCTAGTTCATGATTTTTAATTAATTAATTAACTCCATTTTAACTCATTTCTATGCACCAAAAGATCTATAAAGCTACAAACATTATTTAAATTTTTTTGCACATTTTCTAAAAAACTTAAATGTTTGAAAATGTCTTCTGTCCAAATCGAGTCAGTTTTCCTCTTAAAATGCTTTCTGAAAGGTTTATGGAGGATCTGCAGGCAGAGGTTCAGGAGATGGAGTTTCTGCGGTTCTCCAAAGGTATGGACACCATGAGGAGGGAGGACTTTGCCGACTGGCTGCTGTACTACACCAACGAAGAAGACAACACGGATTACTTGGAGAATCTAAGGAAGAGAGTACCAACAGGACAGGTGAGAAATGCAACTCTTTTGTGATTATCGTATGTAAGACATTCGACGTGTTGAACTCTGAAGCCAAAACCTTCTGCTAAAGTCTAGCTCTCGGTTCTGTAACTCGTTCTCTGTTTTTCTTCTAGAGCATCACTTTTGAGGAGTTTAAAGCCTTCTGTCTTTTCACCAACAACCTGGAGGACTTTTCTATCTCTGTGAAGATGATCACCGACGCTAACAGACCGATTGGAATGGGTAACGCTTCTCTCCTCAGCGTTTTAATTTCCTTTGATTATAACCGTGTAATAAATAGCTCATGGCAGGTGAGAGGGACATTTTCTTCTGCTTTTGACTTCTGCAGCTCAGTTCAAAAGAGCCGTGAAGATTGCCACAGGACAGGAACTCTCGGAGCAACCTTCTGGACACTGTGTTCCAAATCTTCGACCTGGACGGAGACAACTGCCTAAGCCATGAAGAGTTCATCGCCGTGATGAAGGACCGAATGCTGCGAGGTCTCAGGGTGAGGGCTCGAACCTGAACAGTCTAATTTATTAACAGCTTAAGATGCAGACGGCAGTCTCTTGTTTCTTGTCTCACCTTTTTTTTTTTTTGTTTGAGCAGCAACCTTATAACAAGGTTCAAGTTAAAGTTTGGGTTTATTTATTTATAAAGGACATTTAAAAACAGCCACAAGACTGACCAAAGTGCTCAAAAGTAGCATGGTGGAAAAAAATAAGGATCTTTACAGATTTGTATTTGTCGTATTTTCAGCTCTTTGTTTTACATTTCTACATTATTTATTTATTTATTCAGAGATATTGTGATATATTGTATCGTTACCCATGTATCGTTATCGTTAGGCACTTACCAATTCACAGCCTTAATTATAATTGTTATTATATCAAACTTTGCACAATTTCCTTTGCCTTAACATGCCTTCTCTCTCTCTCTCTCTTTCTTTCTTCCTTTCTTTCTTTCTCTCTTCCTTTCTCTCTCACTCTCTCTCTCTCTCTCTCTCTCAGGTTCATTCCCAGCAGGGCGTGTCTGGTTTTTGGAAGTGTGTAAAGAAAGAAACACTAAAAGGAGCTCAGGAGGCTCTCAGTCACAGTAGCAGCCCTTTCTAAAGGAAACACACCTGTAGCAGGGGTGGGGTTTAAGGAATGAGGGGGATGGGGATATTCAGCGTTGGTTACGGTGCAGGAGACGGGCTTAGCTCGGCACCTGGAGACGCAACATGCTGGTCTGTTAGATAGTTTAGTCTCTCTGGGACTTTCTTGGCAGATTCTGTCTGTGTTTTAGCCATGCTTAATTTCATGATGATCTCCTGTGTGTGTTTAACTAATTGTCAACATGCCAGTCATTTTCTTCAGGATGCTTTTTCATTAGGAGTTTTCTGACTGAATGTTCGAAATAATCCTCCTCCTAAAGCGAGGTTATCATTTCTGCTTTAATAATCGATTTTTTTATAAATTCATTCAGAGTTTTGTCGCTAATATTGTAATAATATCCTACATCCAGAGCAATACAGCACTTTTTATTCATTATCAATAAGAATATTCAGGTTTGGGGCTTTCTTATCAAACATTTATAGTAAAATGGACATTGTTTGTTTGGATCCTGGCGCACGATATTTTATTATTTCTTTCCGCTTCCAGAATAACTGAAATCTCTTCTTTTTTTTTTATGTAACATAACTTTTATTATAATGTTTGTAATCCAATATTTCTGAAGTTCTCCTGAAGTTTTCTCAAAGCTGCTCAGTACCAATCAGGGTCAAATTACTGCTGTTGGGTCTTCTTTTGTGTTTTGGTTTGGAACCAAAAACATGAAAAAAAACTTTAGCTAAGGACGGTGTTGGGCTTTAACAAGCACAAACTTCTTTAATAAATAATCCGAAGAGCAGTGATTTTAAAAAGAGTAAAAATTATATATAGATATTATAAAACCACCCAAGAGCGGAACACAGAACCACACGCAATATTTTACTACTTACTAGTTGAAATGATTGTACATTTTTTTGCAGCATTATGTTGTTGTTTGGTTTAAGTTTTGGATTAAAAAAGCACTAAACACTCGCATGTGAAAGCAATCTTAGTCGAAGGTAAACTTCTCTCATTTTCTCTCTCTTTTTTTTTATTATACTATTAGAATGCGGTGCAAATGTGAGAAATCTTTTTTTCCTCTTTATTTCATAGTGATGTTGAATAAAAAAAAATTAAATGTATGAGTGATGACAATTTTTTTTTTTTTTTATTATATTATTATTATTATTATTATTATTATTATTATTTATTATAAGGGGCAGCTCGGTGGCTTAGTGGTGAGCACTGTTGCCACACAGCAAGAAGGTTCCAGGTTCGATTCCCCTGCAGGGGTCTTTCTGTGTGGAGTTTGTATGTTCTCCCTGTCTTGTGTGGGTTACTCCGGGTTCTCCGGTTCTCCCACAGTCAAAAACATGTTCTGTTGGTGGGTTTTTTTTGTGTATCGTAGATGAATGAGCTGAAATGCCTATAAGAATAGGGGCCCTCGATCGGCATGGTGTTGAAAAGTAAGTTGATGATAGTGTGAAAAAACGCAGAAAAGAATCATAAATGCTGGCAAAAATTGCTTGTAAGCAAATTTTCAGAAAAAATTTATATAAGTTTAAAATTCTGCCATAAGTTTATTAACTTTTAGTCCAAAAAGAATTAATTAAACTTAATTGATTGAATCTTATTCTTGTGCTGTCTATCGGTTGTTTGTTTTTTATTTATCATTTTATTTCTAATGTTGTGTGAATATTAATTGACAAAACTTATTCTCGGTGACGTGTTGTGCGTACGCCTTTTTTTGGTGAAGGGGTCGCTGGTGATGGTTGCGTGGTCGATGCCGTGAATCCTGTTGCTGTTCGGGTGCCGGAAACTGCTATTTGGTGGGTAAACTTGTTATAAATGTGATGTGGGAAAAACTTGTATTAGTTTCATTAGAAAATTGAACTAAAACAAGAAAAAAGTTCAGACCTTTGTCGAATTTACAGATATTTCCAGTTTTATTTTTTTACGGCGTTGACAAAGTTCAACGGTTTGTTATGGGAGGAAGGTTAAGTTAGTGTCAGGACGGTAGGACGGTTTTGATTACTTCTCAATGGAATAGGATTAAAAGCCAAATATTGCACTAAATAGTGTTTTAAATCAACACACAGGACTAAATTGCCTACTATTTTGCCGTTTGTTTGCGTCTTTTGTGTATTAGGAGTGTTGAGATGACCTTGAGCCACGAGCTAGTTTGTCAGTTACCTCAGGAATTTCGTTGTATTATTGTGTCAGTGGGAAAATTCCGACTGTGACGCATCATCCGCACGGGCAGCGAGGTAGGTGAAAAATCGCAGACAGCAGCTTCTCCAGGCGCTACTGTGAGTGGGGGAGTGCGCTAGGGGGCGAGAAGCGAAACAAGTGAGGGGAAGTCGGGGACGGAGGGGGACGATATTTGTCGGTGGGGGTTATAATTTTTTTTCGGGCGGAAGGAATTTGGAAGAATACGAAGATTGTAAGGTTGTGATTAAAATGGACAATAGGAACGAGTGTAAGGTTGTGTAATAAAATTAAACCCTGCAAGGCGATTCCAAAAAATGAGAGAAATAGACCGAAATCACGTTCAGTCTTTCCCGGGGTTTCGGTGGGAATGTGATGGGGGGGGGCGATCTCAGCTGAAAAGGATAAAGTGTGGGCGTTTTCGTTGTTCAGGAGCAGTCACAGGAGCAGTCGACTACGAAGCAACGACACAACGCCGCCCTCCACACATGGAGTCAAAGCCGCAAAAAAAGCCGATGGAAACCGCCAGACTCCGATGAGGGGGAAGCACCAAGCGCACAAACACAGGTAAAGAGCGGCAATGCGCCCCCAGCCTATGGCTTCTCACCAAGGCTGTATTCCATAAAAATATACCTGTACCGTTCGGCGGTAAAGGAGTTTAAATCAAGCGACCCAAAAATGTGACTGTCCTATTCATTTACTTAACAACAAAACTGAATCCAACACTTCACAACTCGTGTTAATTTTATTTCGTTTCCGTTTTAGAAAAAAACTGCTAAAATTGAAAACGTTGGCTTTTTTGGACGTCCTTTACACATTTCAAATGAAAAGGTTTTTTATACATGTATAGAAGGAGACCTGGTAATGTAAAGTTTTATCACTTCAGCGGAAAAAAACACTAACATTCTATGTATATTTTTATATAGTGTTGGTTTTTTTTGCAAATTATCCAAAAATATTTATTTCCCCAGAACAGGTATCTCTTTAAGGCATTTATTATATATATAAATATATAATTTCAATTTTACTTTTATCTAAAATATATATACCTATATATATTTTTTATAAAAATGTAGTTGTTATTATAACACAGCATCCCTTTAAAATTGTGCCAAAATCTTAAATGACAGAAAAAGAAAGTCGGTGTTACTATAAAACCTTGTTGACCTTTTATCTCTTTAACACTTATATAAAAAGAGTATAACTTCACCAAAATATTTTTATGTGATAAGCCCCTGTATCCCTCAGTTAAAAAAATTAGAGCAGCACCCAATACTCAATCTCATTCCACATACAGAATAAATACAATTCTGGGCGGTATAATGAAAGCGTTTTTAGAAGAAAAACAGTCCAAGTAGACAGCAAGAATGTTCTATCATCTCTCTCTCCTCTCTCTCTCTGTCTCTCTCTTTCTCTCTCTCTGTCCCTGTCTTTCTCTCGTCTCATGCCATGAGCTAGTTTTTCTTTGTAGGAATCAGGCTAAATTGAGCGTTAAAATGAATGAAGAGCTTAATGCTCACAGCAGCTGCCGAAGGCGAACCCTATTCACATGTGGTAACACATGCCACTAACACAAAAGCCTTTCTCCTCCTCCTCAGCATTTATTAGCAGCTCATTAGGATACCAAAGCTGTATTGTATACGAGTTCTGCCGAGCACAAGATGAGAAGGTGCAGGAGAATTCATTCGTTGCTTTAATAAAACTTTAATTGTTAAACTGCCCAGTAATAAGAACCCAGTAATTACTATAAGCAGTATAGCCACTTTTGTCTATTAGTATTGATACAAATATTAAAGCGTTTCTGAAACTTAAAAAACTTGGAGACCCGACTGCAGTTACTAGACAGTTGGAGTGACAATTCTGGCCACCTTTTTTTTTTGTTTTTTATTTTGTTGGAAATCATTTACAGTTTTAGACCCATGGTAAATTGAGTTCAGGTCCCAGCACTGACAAGCCTACGGAGGTTGTGTTCTATTCTCTACTTGCTTTAGTTTTATCTTGTAAGTCACTATACACCAACGCATCAGCTAAACAAGCAAATTTAATGTAGCCTGAAATGAGCTTGTCAGAAAGTTTCATAATCTCCACAACATTTAATATTTTACGAGCTATGTTGTGTAGTAAAGTATACAGGGTGGGGGGGCAGTTTGTGTGTGTGTGTGTGCACACAAAACAGCAGCTTGCTGAGGAGGGACATTGTTTGTGTGAGGAGACGAAGTGCAGCTGTGCTGTGAATTTTGGAGCCATGCTTTGTGTAATTGCAGCAACATCTTTGAGTGTCTAAGAAGAATGCAGCTTATGCAAACATACATGCACACAGCTCTAACTGATACGATAAGAGTTCAGTGCTGAAGCGTTTTAGTCACTGGAAAAGCTAGTTTACCAAAATTAAAATCTAGAACGAAGTAGGAACAATCAGTCGTTTAATTTCTGGAGGCCATTTGTCAATATTTTTATCTACACAGTGTGTTTGCAGTGACTGAAAAATTAATCTGTGACATAACAGCTGAATGTGTTTGCGTTTGAAAGTGCGATGACGATACACAACAAACAATAAAAACTGAGAAGTTTTTAAAATGCTTTCTTAGTTAAAACATTAATGAAGCGAATGACGAATAACGCTCAGTTTACTGAAAAAGAAAGAACGCGAGTCTATTAACACTTTGGTGGCAGTTAGTTTATCTTTGTTCCAGATTTAAATTGTAAGATTACAATTTTTGGTCTTTAGAGCAAACAGTAGGAACCAAGTTACAGAGACTGTGGGCTTGTTGGATGATTTTAACAAAATGAAAGCGCTTACAGGCAGTGTGGTAACTCAGCGGTTGAGGTGTTGGCTTGCTAATCCGAAGATTGTGGGTTCAACTTCCAGCACCACCAGGCTGCCACCACAAAGCATCTGGGCAAAGTACTCCTGGGTACAGAGGTGTGCCAAATGATGAGCCTACATTTTTGTCTGCCTGCTGGAATTTTCTTGTAAGCAGTATCAACAGCTTTGGCTCTTTAGGTTTTCAGCATGGCACCAAAACCTTTCAGGAATGTAAGGATTTCTAAATTTTCTGCCGTTAACTTTGGTGATTTTATATGGAGGTCGGACTTTGACTGCAGCTCCTCGTTTCTTACTTTTTCCTCCTTTCTTTTGTTTTCTATTATTTAACCACACTTTTTTGTTACTGTGGTAATTTATTACTGACTGTTACGGACATAGATAGACTTCAGATGTTTAAAGCATCACATGAATTCCACAGGGTTCTACAGTCCAGAGAGTCTGGGTGAGCTCTTTTTCTCCACTTCATTGCTGCCATAGCAACTAGCAATGCTAACAGAGATGTTATTAATGTCACGTCCATCGCTGTGGAGTTGTCTCACTGCTGCAGTGGAGAAATCCTCATTCTGTGTTAAGGAAGAAGCCGATCATCTCTCTGTATAACCGATGTACAGCAGATTGCTTTTCATGCAGACGAGACAGTAATAAGCTCTTTTGGTGCATGGGGGAAAAAAACATAACCCTTTAGGAGCTGAATTTGCAATGCAGAGATCTTTAATAGCAAAAAAAAAGCTGGAAATGGGAAAAAAATCAAAGCAGTTTGGAGGATTTTTTTTTTTTAGAAATTGCGGATAATTATGTGGTGTATATATTCAAGTTAATAAATTATGCACAAATCGATATAAAGGTTGTCGATACAATTGTTGTGAATTGCGCAACCAGATTACCAGAAGAGTTTTATTAAATAGATGCCACAATAAAATCCTACATGCGAGAGGGAGAATCAGGACAGATGTGGGTTTTTTAGTCATTGTTTTGTTATTCTCACTTCGAGTTGTGTATTTTGGGTATGTTTAAACTGCTTTCTATCTATCTGCCTAATGAATATATGGATTTCTAATATATCTGCCATGTGTGACCTTTGATCTGTAATGACTGAGAGAGAACAATGACCCCGATTGATGTGCGTTGTCTTTGATCCCCACCCCTTTCCCCTATTTTTGTTTTCTTTCATACAAAAATGCCCTTCATTGATTACTGATGCTGCAAATGTTTCAGAAGTCATTTCCTTACTACACCTACAGAGACAGATGTGTGTTTTGTGCATGTGTGTGGGTGTATCTTCATAGCAGATGCAGACAAAACAGTGTATCAATATTTCTAATAGCACTTTTGGCCTGGTTGTTTATGCTGGTGTTTACGTCTGTACCTTGTTTTGTTAGATCGCAGGTCCTCGGGGTGTGTGAGAGAATTAGCACGCGTGTGTTATATGTGTCTGTATGTGTGTGCCTGTGCAAAAGACAGAGAGAGAAGGACACAGGTGCCCTTGCAGTGTATGGTGACGTGAGTAGACTGTGAATGGGGCAGGTGGCGGAGAGGGGAGGGGCTCAAACGAGAGAGTCCAGTCAAAACGTGATTGGTTTGCCTGAACAGAATTCTAGCACATCCTGCCCTGTTCGCGCACACTGCGCAATACACACACACACATACACACACATACACACATGCTTCAACACACTCGCACACACGCTGTATGGACAGTTAGTCGTTGTGTGATGAAAAATGGCTTAATGCAAATTAGAAGTGACCATTGGGGATAAGAAAGAATGCTCCTCCCCCAATACACACACACACACAAACACACACAGACATAGACATCGGTTCGGTACAGCTGTGTGAAATTCATAGGCAGCGAATTGGATGGCTGGTCCATCCTCGTTTTCCCTCAGGAGATTCTAATTTCTTCTTTCGTTATATCTTTTTTCAGTACTTCCTTGTTTGTTTTTTACATATATATATATTTATATTTCCCTTTCTCTTGCATCCTTTTTCTTCCCCTCACTTTCCATCTCAGTCTCTGTCTTTCCTTTCCAAAACCCTATTTTGTCGTTTTACCGTCATAAATCCGTCAATGGTCTCCAACATGGCCGCCCGAGGTGCATGCCGCCCCCTTCGTTTTCGTTCACCGCTTTACAACAAGGTCACTCCCTTACTCTTTCTCCACCTCCACAACCTTCCCTCTATCCTACCTTTCTATGGTTCGGCCAAACGTGCGTGGGGCGCTATGTCTTTTGCTTTGCTGCGCCAAATAGGGGGGTGAAGAAGAAGAAAGCCTGTGTGTGTGTGCGTGTGACGTTGGGGAGGGGTGCAGGGTGATTGGACACGCTAGGTGCCTCTCTGTACAATGCTGCAGAGCGCCGGAGTTCTCCATGAATATGGATGAGAGAGAGCGGCGAGGGTGATGCAGTGGGAAGATTCCCTCCTTCAGTCCGCCGCCACTTGAACAATACACAGCCCCTCTGTCGCCAACACACATACACACATACGTACATACGCACACACACACGCATTCAGGTACGGCAGCTGCGTAAAGATCTCACACAATCAGAAAGAGAGTGCTGTGGAGAGGTATGGAGAAGAGGACTCTCTGACGCTCCTTCTCGGCGTCTTGGAGACGATCTTGGCCGCGTTCTCATGCTCATCGTCGGCGTTGCTGCAGAGCCGCACCACAGCTCGCCACAATGGGTGAGACACACATCCAGCCCCGCTTTTGTTGACTTGTTGAATGCGGTTGTTGTCTGGATGGGTTGACCATTTTTAGTGTCTTTTGTCCGTGTGTGTATGCTTTATATTTTCTTTGAACGTCCTTGTTCGCTTGAGTCAAAGTGGCTTGTTTGTCCTTGCCAAGTGTCCAGGACAGGGCCCCCCTTTTTTAAATGTTGGGGGACTCTTTGTGTGTGTGTGTAGGTGTTGGGGTGCTTACAATTCAATCCCTTTTGACCCACCCCCTTCATGTTCTTAAGGAAAACTCCCTTGGCACTTTGAATTCTTTTTGACTATGTGCAATCGAGAGATATAGTGTGTGAGAGCGTGAGAGATTTGCAACTCTCTGTCCCTGATGAATCGCAGCAACAGATTGCCGTAGTTACACTGGAGCGGGATGCAGAAAAACCTGTTACTCATGCGGTGCTTCTCCTCACACCTCCCCTCTCATTACCAACACACACACAGGAGGGGGGGGGGAAGGCTTGAAGAAAGATGGCTCCACTTGCTCACTTCTGGTTCAGGCTGCCTTCTGATCCCAGGTAATACAGATCCACCTCAAGCATCTAGAACATCTGTGAGGTGTCATGATACATAGCATTCACTACACTGGGCTAGAGCATGAAGTCATCGAGTAGAGGAACAGAGGCGGATGAAAGTTGTCCATCGTTTCCATGCACACACCAAGGTCAAACAAGCGCTTCGACACCACAGCTGAATCGGCCACTGTGATGCACAAAAGAATGCAGGGGCGACAAAAACCTATCAAAAGATTGAGGAGGATGGCATAAGACACAGATGATTTTCTAGATGTTAAGACATTTAAATTTGATGAGGTTCAGGTCGAGAGATCCACTTCCTGCCCAAGAAATAATGGTGCTGCATTTGTCAAATACATGTAATGTGGTTTCTTGGCACATTTGATTAACATGTGGGATGCAGTTGTATGTCACATTGACACATTTCAGTAACATGCGGGACACAGTTGTATGTCACATTAAACCATACAGTCATGGCTCATGTGCCTTTTTCTCTTAGTTTCACAAGTCTTGATTAGCATCCTTTTTCCTCCTGTTGCCTATTTTCCTTTTATCTGTGTTGTTCAAACACCATCCAGTTCACGAATTCATCTTGTGCATCTCAAGCCATGTCCAGCCTGTGGAAGTGGGCAGAATTATTTAGAAACTATCAGTCCTTCATTTTTTAAGCAGCAAACGCTTTGCTTTTTATTGTGGTCAGCTGCTCAAAGTCCTAGTTAATAAAGCTTTTTTTGCATTGCCTACTTTAACAGCTCTCTTAATGGAAAGGTTGAGATCTGGTGTGTATGTGCGTTTGTTTGTGCTGTTACAGCTTAGTCTGTGAATCTCCAGAATATCCTTAGCTGCCGGTTAGGTGGCAGTGTGAGGCAGAGAGGGCTAAGAGGAACAGAGTGACATCAGAGCAATGATGTAATGCATAGCAGTGCACCTGGGCCGCTGCAGAGGACAGGTACACTTCTCTGCTATACTTACGTAGGTATACTTACGTATACCTGCTACCAAAGATCACAATCCAGAAGGCAAGTTGTCTTCACTTGGTTTAATTGGAAATAAGGAAAGGTTAAAGATGTCATTATCCACCTAAATATCTCACATAGGCAGTCAATCGAATGTCCAAAATAAAAACAAAAGAAAAAAACACAGAAAAAAAAGCCTGCTTTGGTGACATAATAAATAAAATGCATTCGATTCTAGATGTGGAGATCAGTTTTCCACATACCTTGATTTTTCACATTAAGGTATTTTCCGTGCTTTCTAGAATTTTTCTGTACAATTAAACTTCTGCTTGAATAACATCAGTGCCTTCTAATTGCACTTTTGTAAAATGTTGGTTTTCCTCCTTTTATTCTCTAATCATAGACTAAACGTGATCTCACTCTGAATTCGATTATATACCAGGGCTGGTTACAGTCATTCCTGGGTGGTGTCAATAAAGTTTGCCTAGATTGCTCTTGTGTTGATTAGATTTGTCTGGTTGGGGCCAGTTACTCCACTATTGATTAGCGCTGGTTTACACAGGCAGGGGAAGACTCACTTAAAAAAAAACCCTTATGTGTATAAAGGCGGCGTTCTCAGCAGTGCGGTGGTATAGCGTGCAATGTAAAGCACCAGGTTATAAGTGTGACATGTGCTGTTTAGGAAGGTTATATGAGATTTACAAAAGCTGTACATCGAAGTGAGATTGTACATGGCCTTTCCACTGGATTAACTGATCGTGCTTATACCAAATTATCTCCAGCCTTGCACGAGTTATTTGTGTTTCGTTTTATATTTATAATGTCTCTAATTGCATGTTGAGCCTATAGAAGGACTACCATCAAAATTTCACAAAACACAAGAGCACGGAATTTACCATGCAAACCATGGTGGAAGACATGTACTGTTCTTATCTGTCAACAAAACATACATATGGAGAAAGTGAAAAGTGGTAGCTCAGTGAGTAACTGCTGAGCAGAAGATTAAGGGTTTAATTCCCAGCACAGCCAAGCTGCCACTGCTGGGCCTTGGGCAAAGTCATTTAACCCTCAGTTGCTCAAATAGATAAAAAATTAGATACTTTGTTCTGGAGAAGGACGGCTGCCAAATGTTGGAAATGTGAATGTAATAAAAGACTAGCATCATCAGTAACAGTTAACTGATTATTGTATCATAATATTCATGATAAAGGGAATTTTATTTAATGAATTAATTTTTTATTTTTATTTAACAGCTATTTTATTTATTTTCCTCTCTTGTTCCCTTCCAGACCTCTCTCTTTCGGTGGCTCTCATGTGCTCTATTGTACTATTGTCTCTCCGTTCTCTCATTCTGACTCTTTTTGCAATAGTGCTAAGGTCAGATGTGCTAGATTGAGGGCAGGAGAGTGTGTGGAACTCATCTTGTCTTTCAGAATTATTACAGGCACTATAACCATTCTAAACTCTCTGCACATGTCCCACCCAGAATACAGATTATATTAACACTTAAAATTGCTTAATAGATGAGTGAAATAGAAAAGCATCAGGAATGAACGTTTCCACCTACATGCAAAACAGCCCTTTTGGGTTTTTTTTTAAGTGGTGGGAGCATTAATATAGAACCCACAGGAACACCTAAGGACAGACAAACAACAGGCAACTGATAATGCAGCTAATATGAACATTCAGGTAATATATGAATGTAAATACACTTTAAAGCTTCGTTCAACCTGCTGCTTTCTCTGCTCCATTCCGATGTTTGCCAAATCTGTAATTTGACCATTGACATTTATAATTCCATATTAAGTTGTGCACATGCTGTGCAATCTTGCCCACAAATTGGTCACCTGAGACAAATTTTTAAAATCCTGAAAGATTTCAGTAATGATAGGCTAAAAGCCTTTGTATTTAATCACTAGTTTGACATGTTCACCGACAACCGATTAATGGCCTTTACTGTCATTTTTTTCCTCTGATGAAATTCTGGCAGTTTCAGGTTTTGGACTCTTTCCTGCAATGTGACTTTTCTTGCGAACTTCAAACTAAGAACCAATAGGAGCTCTGAAATAATAATTGACATGGGGTCACTTTAGAGGTCAATTAAAGAAAATTAAATACGTTTTACAATACATTTATTCATTAATGGCAGAATATCTGCCAAATACAATCTGTAAAATACAAACAACAACATAATTACCTCAATTTCGCTTTGTAAAAATGTTAGTTCATAACGTTCTCTGTTGCCTAGCCATGATTTGCTTCACGCATGTCAAATTAATTTTTTCCGTTTTTATTTTTAAAGGTATGTCATGAACAAAATTAACGCTACAGATAGCTTTTGTTTGCTGCTAGCTACCACTTAGCAAGTGATTGCTTACTAAACGCGCCGCAGATTGATGACGTAAAACTCTGGATAAATCTTCTTGTGCGCATCTATTTTTGATACATCTTAACCAGGGTACAGTCTGACATTATGTACTGGTAACCTAATAACCAACAAACAGACGATTAGTCTTTAAGAATGAATAGGTTATTCAGAGTAACTAACAAAGCAAGCATAATTGAGACAGGATTTCAATAATAGTAACCATTTGGAAAGTAAGAATTATTCTATCAGCGCATAGCGGAAAGGCAGAATAGTCATGTAGGTTTAATAATCACTGCGTCAGAATTTATCCATCAAATAAGTTGACGTTGAACTTCTCAATAATTCTCAATAAACCTTTTTCGCACAAGTCAAAAACCAACGTAAAAACAAACAAAAAACAATTATTTGCCGTTTCTATGACTTGTTTCAGATGCAAAACTTTACAATGCGCATTAACACAGGGTGATATAAACATAGCAATTGTAATGAAACTGGTTTAGTAATTTTTTCAGTCATGTTTATGTGTTAAATTTCTTGTTGAGAATAAATGAAGGGGAAGACGACTTATTTGCATACTAAAAAAGTCAAACACAGTTAAAACAACTAAAACAGCGTATTTAAAAAAATCAAGATAAACTAAATAAAAGTTTGACAATTTGAATTGTTGTGAAATTATGAAGCATGATTGCCTACTACGCCAAGTAAAATAGCTAGGGTTCAATTACATCAGAAAAGGGTTTAATTATTATTTAACTAAAGCTTTTCGTTGCATGTGAGAATTGTCTCCTGTTTAAAGTCAGCTCAGTGCAGAGGTTAAACACCTTACTGGGGAAACATTACGTTACATCACCTTCTGTCCTTTCCTTCAGAGCTCTACAGCAGTCGCACTGTGTGGAGTGTGTGTGTAAGTAAGACACACAGAGAGAATCTGTGCCTCTTAATACATGCATGTCCAAGGCTGTGCTTTTGGATCCTTATTTTTGCGAGTGTGTGTTGTGTGTCTGTGTCTAAACCAGAACAAATCTGAGTACTTAGCTTCCATATGCTGCAGCTAGAAATTCCAACTTGATCACTGCGAAGGGACAGTGAACGGAGAAAACTAATCTAAAAGTGTTAAACAAATTAAATTAACCAAACAAGAAATTAAATGCTAATTGTGTTTTTATGACGCTCACGGGCATGTTTTTCTCCACAGCGATTTCTCTTTTCCAATGAACAAATTTATGCAAATTTCATTAATAGGAACAAATGCGACACTGCCTGTGGTCTTTGATCCAAACACTAGCCTTAAACAAGATGCTATTTTTACATAAAACTACCCCTTAAACTATAAGGGCAGTGACCAATACGATCCAAAAACATCGATTCAGACCACTGACTTAAACATGGCTGATAGTTTAATGCTTTTATAATATCAAAGTTATTTTATTTTTATAAAAAAATAAAAGTTTTTTTATTCCTTTTTTTCATGATGCTTTTAACTTAGCTTTTTTTTATAAAGATATACTAGACTACTCCACTCCATTAATTCTGATTAACCCTGCTAAACCTGATACACTACACTCACTATTAGGTTAATGTATTAATCTAGAATAAAACATCACCTATTTCATATCTTCTTAGTGGTTGTGTTTTAATCAGAACCTGTGTGGTTCTGGTCCTGTTTGTGACTCTGGTGCAGTTCTGGTGCCTGAAGGTTCTTGCTGTGATATGGGGATAAATTTAGCCTTGTGTCAGCCCAAAGCGGGTCACTCGCCTCTGCAAGAGTAAATTAAAGTGGGACAGTGGAGAAACAGACAGAAGCTTGAAAAAAAGTAAGCATAATAAATATGAAGCAGAAAGTTTTATGCTCAACATCATCTGATCTCTACTTACTTTCATTCCCACTGGAGGCGGCGTGGCCTCGGGGTCTGTCAGTATCAGTAAAGGAGGTGTGGCCTTAGTGTCTGTAATGCTCAGTAAAGTAGGGGTTGTTTCAGTGAGCGTCAGCATGAAAAAATAGGCCTGGTTTCAGTGACTGTCAGCCTCACTAATGGAGATGTGTCCTCTTTGTCCTAAAGTCTCACTGACGAAGGCGTGGCCTATGTGTCTAACTGCCACGCTGAAGGACGCATGGCTTCTGTTTTTATAACCAAATGTGAATGTAATTTTTGTCGCAAGTTAATCTCGTTAGCGTTAACCGCACCTCCTGTGCAGGTTAAAAAATTTCAATTAAAGGAAAAAAAGGTTTATGTTTTACAAATAAAAACACTGTGTGTGGCAAAGAAGATCTCACGAGTAATCCAAAGGGATGCGCAAATTTGCTTCAGGTTTGCTGTGAATGCAGAATTAGTGTCTGCACTGCACTGAAAGAGGCGTGTTCTCAGTTTCTGTTAGTCTTAATGAAGAGGGTGTGATTAATTTGTTCTCCAGCTGTGGATTTTCCATTTGTTCGTTTTTGGTGTAAGTGAATATTTCAGATACATTTATATTAATTTTATTCAGTAACAGATTGTAAAACTGTATCCAGATGATTCTCAGAGATCTCTATGCTCTAACCAGAGCATGATCAGAATTCTGACAGAATTATTAAAAAAAGGTTTACAAGTGAACTGCTCTAATCCAGTGTGTGTGTGTGTGTGTGTCTGTGTGTGTGTGTGTCTGTGTGTAGAAGAGGGTGAGTACTTCTTGAAAGTGCTGATCCCCAGCTATGCGGCCGGTTCAATTATCGGTAAAGGAGGACAGACCATCGTCCAGCTGCAGAAAGAGACTGGAGCCACTATCAAACTGTCCAAATCTAAAGACTTCTACCCAGGTAATACACACTCTTTCACACACACACAAACACACACACTTTTTATTTTTGTATATAACTATTTAACCCCCAGCAGTTTATTAAGACCTATTAAAGAGATGTCTATAGCATAGTGCATTGTTTGCGTCATTCAGCGTGTTCACTTTTGGTTTTAAATTGTTGACATAGGTGGACGTTATACAGTGTTGAAAAAAGAATTGCAGTTTATTAATTTGGACATTACAGAAAGTGAAAGACAGTTACACAGTTGGACATAAAACTTTCTTCTCTCACACTCAGTTTGTCAAGGACGGAGATAGAAGAATTAACAAAGCCCTGATGTTTAGTACACCTGAAAGGACAGTGGAAAGTGTTTACTGCTCTAAGGCCAATACTTGAAGAAATATGGCATTATAACCCCGACTCCTAATTTAATATGTTTTACATTTTATCTGGAATGTTGTAAAGGAGAGAAAGACACAGATTATTAGTTATGCTTATACCAATTTGTTTCTTAAGGTCTAAAAGATTTTCGCCTCCACGTTTTTCCCCATGTGCAGAATTATGAATCAAAATCAAAACCAAAAATGTCACATAAACCGTTAAAAAACCTCTTGTACAGATCAGATCATCTCTATCGACTCGACTCGACTCGTTTCTAACCCAGAAGAAGCCTGAGGGAATAAAACACCTTAAAGGCCCCTGAAGATAAGACTTTTTTTCATACACTGCGTACAATGCTAATAAAAATGCTGCTTAAAGTAAAGCACATTTCATTTGGTGTATTGAGTGATAAATTGGCTGATCTAGCGGTTCCACCGGAAAATGTTATTAAAAACCAAAAGCGGTACAGAAGCGTCTGTGTGTTTTCTCTTGTCAGGAAACCCAGATGCCATTAGTATGTAAATGAGAACGCTTTCACACAAGCAGAGTTTAGTCCGCTCAAATCCAGGAAGTGATGTGACCTAAATGCAAGAGGTGAGCGTAAAAAATACAACGTAGAGACAGACCGGCGTGATTGATTCTTATCAGCAACATGCTTTTATTGCCAGTCAAAACAGTTTTGATTAAACTAAAGCTACTGACATGACCGAAAGCCAAATTTTTATTTTTAGGCTTAAACAGCAGCAATTGTAATAATTTTGTATTACTATTGTTAATGCTGCCTCATCACGAAACAACACCAATGAATAATTAACACCAATTTGCTTACTCATGTTGTGATTTTCATTATTCTTTTTAAGGGTTTAAGAAAAGGCCAATAGCTCACTTAAGTGAAAGAAGTGACCACAAATGTCCCGCATTGTGTGTATTGTTAAGTGGCAGCTGTGCAGTCCACACACACACAGTTACACACAGAAAGATTTATAAAAAGCACTTTACTCCTCAGGGTCATTAAAATGTCAAAGCTGTCCTATCAGTGATTAAACACACACACACACACACACACACACACACTGATTTGCCTTTGTTGACTTCATTATCTTTATTATACTGTCTTTCTGTAAAGTCTTCAGCTAGAACAGATTTACTCTCCTTTTCGACATAAAAGAAAATTTGTATTTAACATTTTGAAATGAATAAAGCGATAAACATTTATAGGGCAGTAACATTTTATGCATGGTGGAAATGATGATGATGATGTCATTCTGCAGGTTTAAACCGCGGTGCATCGTTTCTCTTTAAAACTAACCACCAAGAAAACAAAAAAAGAGAAAAATAATATTGCTAATGAGGACACCTGTTTAAATCTCTCTGTATATAATAATATAAAATTATCGTGTAGTGTGAAAATAATTACATTTGTTTTGGGGGAGAAAATGATAAATTGTGAATGCAATTGTGCCATTCTTGAGATACCACTTTGCCAACAATTAGCTCACGGTTTCACGCTTAAACGGGTCGCCTGGTCGGGTAATGCTGGCGTTTAGATTAGGGCCAGAAATAAAGGCAGCTTTTGGAGGCGTCCGTTGTTTTATGAGCTGCTGAGAGTAGAGTATTCCAAGCTCCCGTGGCTCACAGGGCACCTATAAAAAGAAGCCTCTTTAAGCCATGGCTTTACTCCGGCTCCTGAACCCTAGGAATCACACACACGCACACACACACACACACAAATCTAAATGTACTTCTCTCTCATGTACTGCATGCATGAATACATGCACATAACTAAACCTACATGTTTATTACGTTTAAAAAAGGGTTTTATGTTTTTGTTGTGTGTGTGTAATGAGTTGACTTTAATGTGTTGTCACACACTGTACCGGATCAGCATCCGCTAACACAAACGGTTATGAATGAGTCTGTTGGATTGCAGCTATTTTAACTTTAACCATATTAACTTTATTACTGGCAGTTTTGCAATTTGTATCAAATTTATTCCTAAGCTGGTCCCTTTGTCACGCACCCACATACACAGCAGTGTAAGTGTGTGAGTGAGTGTGTGTAAGTAAGTGTGTAAGTGAGTGAGTGTGTGAGTGGCATGGTTTGAATAAGAACAGGTGTTTATAGAACAGATGCTTGATACCCAATCCGATATGCAAAGATGACATCACAACAGTGGACCGCATACGTACTTGGCCAAGATTCTGCCCCCTTGCACAGAAACATTCACACAATTTTTCTTCAAGACACTTTATCACTTTCTGTCACTTGCTGTTCACACTGCTTTTCTTTAACATGCTTTAAATCAATAGTGTGTGTATTCTGGATAATTTGCAATGAACAAGTACAAATGGCAGATGAGTTAAATTCTAGAGTGAAACAAGTGTAAGTTGAGGAGATGTCTTGTAACCAAACATATACGATAATATGACAAAAAAAAAAAAGGAATCCCCTTGTTGTTCCTTTCAGACTCCTTTACAGGAACTGCTGCCTTAGAGGACTAGAGCGAAGGTTATGCTAATAGCAGGGTATTAATCTGATGAGATATTAGGATGTGAAAGATATGCAGGGTGAGAAGCTCCTCTTCTGGGCTATAAGCAGACCCCTGCCAATCCATCGATAGAATGCAGAGACAGGACGACAGAGCAGCTGGTGTTGCCGAGTTCTCTTTAGTGATCCATTCCCCTGTCAGAGGGAGGAAGTGGAGTGCATGGAACGAGGCCAAAGCTGAGATGATGTCAGCTCAGTGGACAAAATTATAGTTTCAGAGCCCACCTACAATGACTGAGATTGTCAGAAGATTATGGTGGTATTGTCACACGCAGAAAAAAGAGGTACATGTTTGGAGAAAAGGATGCAGGGACTAAAATGATCCGTCAGATAAAAACTGTATCTAAAAACAAAGATGAGGAAGATCGTTAGATCATAAATGGGCCTAGGAACAAAATTATGAATGCTTCTGGCCTACAGTCAGTGGTGGGACTATGTTTCCATTAAAGCAACAGTTGAAACAGTCAAGGGTTCCTTTTCCTTAGCAACCGAATTCCATGCAGGTCATCATCTTCAACTGCCAGAAGGGATTAACTGTGTGGTGTGTGTTTACAGCAGTGGTGGTTAACCTAAACAGTAAACAGAATCAATAAACAGAGCAGTCATTTGAATAATGCAATAATGTATTAAACAATACACAATTTACCTGTGTGTGTAGGTACGACAGAGCGTGTGTGTTTGATCCAGGGTACGGTAGAGGCGCTGAATGGAGTTCATAACTTCATTGCAGAGAAAGTGCGTGAGATGCCGCAGAGCAGCCAGAAAAGCGAACCAGTCAGCATCTTGCAGCCTCAAACTACTGTCAACCCCGACCGAGTGAAACAGGTCAGTTACACACAGTCACACTTTCAACTCAAAGGACCAAAGAATGCAGAATTATTCATAGATTAAGAAAAACAGCCTGGATGCTGAGAGCAGTGTTATATTAAAGCCTAGAGTGTTGAGATGACATGTAGAGATGACATGTAGGGGTGTTCCCCAGGGGGAAAGCGCCAGACTGGGTTAAAAAAGAGCGAGAGCTCTGGGTTATTTTTACCTGTGTGTTCCAGAGAAAGAGAGAAGGCAGCTGCATGGTAAGCCACAGGATCAACAAATGGCTGAGATAAGCAATGACTGGTCAGTGTGACTATAAAACAAAACTCTATACTATCGTTTTTGCTTCCACACACAAGCTAGCTTTGGTAGTTTTGGTGGATCAGCCATTGAGCCTGTGCATCAGACTCTGTTTGTTGCTAGGTTTAGGAAGCTTTAGAGTGGGCAATGGTGATCCAGTCAATTAATAACTGTGTTGGAGCTCAAATGTTCTTCACTAATTACACTGACACAACCGTAAATTGGGTTTATTCTGTTTGTCCAGTGAAAAATCCAAAAAATCCAATAAAAGTAAATTTGACTTATGTTATAGCGCAGGTCGTATGACTCTCTCAGCATGCCTCTCCAAATGTTTATTTTTTCTTATTTTTCAAATTCATATATCTTTCAGGATTTGTAAAATTAAATTTGAATTAAAATAAGGTTCTAATAAATAAACATAATTTTTATGTTTAGTTTGCCTAATGCAGATCCTTCAACATTTGTATTATTTTTAAGTAACTCTATGCCGTACCTTAAGGCTTGTAACCTTCTCTGACGCAGGCTAAACTGATCGTGCCCAACAGCACAGCTGGACTGATCATTGGTAAGGGTGGAGCAACAGTGAAGTCGGTGATGGAGCAATCAGGTGCGTGGGTGCAGCTCTCGCAGAAGCCAGAGGGTATCAACCTGCAGGAGAGAGTGGTGACTGTAAGCGGTGAGCCCGAGCAAAACCGAAAGGCTGTAGAGATTATTGTTCAGAAGATCCAGGAGGACCCTCAGAGCAGTAGCTGTCTTAACATCAGCTACTCCAATGTCACAGGACCTGTGGCAAACTCTAATCCCACAGGCTCACCATATGCCAACAGTGCTGAGGTTCTGCCTAGTGCTGCCGCTGCCGCCGCTGCCACTGCATCCACACTGCTGGGCCAGGCAGGCCTTGCTAGCTTTCCCTCTGCAATGTCTGGCTTCTCTGGTAACGACCTGCTGGCCATCACCTCCGCCCTGAACACACTTGCCAGTTATGGCTACAACACTAACACTTTAGGGCTTGGCCTAAACCCAGCAGCTGCCTCTGGGGTGTTAGCTGCCGTTGCTGCTAGTGCTAACCCTGCAGCTGCTGCGGCAGCTAACCTCATAGCATCGTACGCCAGTGAGGCATCTGGAGGAGCGGCTCACCCGGCTGCACCTGGGCTTGCTGGCTTTTCACTGGGTTCTCTGGCAGCTGCCACAGGAGCTTCCAACGGCTACCTGAACCCGGCCTCCTCCCCACTGGTGGCCTCCTCATTGCTGGGGACTGAGAAACTCGCTGAAGGTGGCAAGGAGGTTCTAGAGATTGCTGTGCCCGAGAACCTGGTGGGTGCCATTTTAGGGAAAGGGGGGAAAACGCTGGTGGAGTACCAGGAGCTTACAGGGGCACGCATCCAAATCTCCAAGAAGGGCGAGTTCATCCCAGGCACACGCAACCGCAAAGTGACCATCACAGGGTCGCCGGCAGCAACGCAGGCTGCCCAGTATCTCATCAGCCAGCGGATCACGTATGAGCAAGGCGTCCGTGCCACAAATCCTCAGAAAGTGGGCTAGAGTGGGAACTCAAATGATGGGGGAGGGAGGGAGGGCATCAAGAAAAGGGATTCAAAAGAGGAATGAACAAGAGAGAAGACAATGAACTAAACGAATAAACAAAAGGAAAGCAGTCAGTAAAGGGAACAGATGAAATGAATATGTGTCCATGTTCACAGTTAAGAGGCAAGAAAGAAAAAAATGGGAGGAAAGACTGATGTTTAGACGTGGACCTGGGACAAGAATGTATGAGTTTGATACTGAAGATCTGCTTTTCTTTTTTAATTATTTTTGTTTAAATTTGAGCTAAGTGGTGTGGACGATGAGGGGGCTCAGTACCGAACCCTGTGGCACTATGGGAAGGAGAACATCTCTGTTTCTCACATCCAGGGACCAGTTAGGTTCCATTTTATTTTTGTTTTACTGTTGGAGTCTGTACATGAGGTCAAGATTTATAGCAAAGACCTCCACTTAGGTAATGCATTTTGCATCATCCTTTCTTGAGGATATTTTTAATGGTTTGCCCCTTTAATGTAAGCAACACTAACTGTTTGAGATCTGTGTTACTGACTTCCGTACACAAATCGGACAGCAGAATCACTCACAGTAGATTTAGATTTTACCTAAACCTGTGATTTCAGGTTGACCTGAATGTATGAAAACTCCCTGGTTTTGCTTTTTAAATAATATTTATCAGGAAGTTTAATCTGAGTCTTTGTTTGGCATCAGCAGCCAAATCTGACTCAGACTCTAAAAGGTAGGCAGACAAAACCCGTCAAAGGTCAAAAAGGTCCCTTTGAGAGGACAGGAATGTAAACACACATAAACATATGCTTACACACAAAACCACACACTCTGCAAGTGTAGTTTAATCAATTAATTCCCTTTTTGGTGCTATAAAAAATCACTAATAAGGAAAATATCAGAGATTTTAATTTCATACTAACAGATTTAATAGATTCTTCTATTGATTAATAAAGCAATTTTGTGATTTGGTCATAACATAATTACAAATAATACCTATAAAAGTAAACAAAACATACTTTTTTAGCAGCTAATTATCATTTGGTATTAATGATATAATTAAGCCTTCAGAATTCACAAGTTCAGTATCCTCATGGGAAACACCACAAAACGAATTATTCTACTGGACATAGGACTCTGGACAAATAGTCAGACCAACATTAACATTAAGAAATAGGCACCTCGGGTTCTAAACCAGACTGGAATCTCCACCACATTGCCCCTGGTGATTTTTAAAACGTGTGGGTTTTTTTTTGTAAAGCTCAAGCTGATATACCTCATGTTTGAACAGAATAGAAAAAAAGTAGAAGAGTTCCAGTTTGTATGCAGTGAAACAAAGTCCTCGATTGAGTTCCAGTTTGCACATAGTTCACTACTGTACAAACTAGCCTCAGTGTCAGGCTGCCGGAGGTTTGACAGCGAAAGGAAGTGAATGCATACGATGCAGTGCAGCCTTTGTAAACATATTAATATTTAGCTATTTTTCACTCTGATGTTGGTGTTAGTTATCTGGCATGATAACGAACAGGAATCCCATGTTTTAGTGAGAGACAATTTGAAAAACAAAATGTGTTCTGTGGGAAAACAGCATGGCGGAGTAATAAATAGCATGTTTTGCTTTTTTTTTTTTTAAGGGCCACACACTTAGCATCGTTGTCTCTGCTGCTAACTGCATTTTTAAAAATTCAGTAAGAAAGCTGGGAGGTACAGAACTTGTACAAAAAGACAAAAAGGTGATCTCTTTTAAACCACACTGTGAATCAAGCGGCCGATATCCTTCTAAACTCTGGAATGTACTGTACACTTTGTCCACGAACGCACAGCACAGCGGGCTGGATGCTGTGTACCCGTCGTTTCCTTCAGCCAAGAGACGCTCTGGGTCAGCACTAATGGCTCGGAATTCACACCAGCCGTTTGTTAGCAGATCTCCATTCAAACCACGGCCGTCTATATATAACCACATGGCTACGCCCGATCTTCTAACGACCTAAATATGCACTCGCAAAGACATTCATCAACTGCCTCTAAATCCCAAATCTGCTTTAAAACCAGAGGGAACAGGAAGCAAGAGTTAGAGATAGGGCTGCGAGCAAAAACGAGAGACGCACCGATCCGTTTATATGCATCGAATTATTGCAACAAAGATTGTCTTAAAAAATCTGTAAAATGCACTGATTTTGGCACTGAGGTTTATCAACAGACCAGTTTAAAAATTCATTTATCTCAAGAATTGTCGCTGCTGAGAAGCGAACTACTGCATGCCGGTGGTTTTATGCTAAATAAATTCAGATTTGATATGAAAATGCACATGTAATTTCAGAAGCACAAGCACAGCACAACGGTATGCAGCGCCTTTGTGCATTTTGTTGTGGAAATTTAATATGGTGAAAATGAAAAGGCCTCAAATGAAAATGCAACTTTATTAGCCATGGAAACTCTGTCTCTGTTTTCGGCTCTGACGGCACATATCTCCCCCGTCTGTAGTCCCTATTTTTTGTCTCTTTTTAAAATTTTCTAATGGGTTCTTTTTTTTAATTTTTGCCGTTTTTATTTTTATTATGCTCAGTTTGCTTTGTGGTGGTCCCCCAGCCGAGTTCATCCATCCTACTTTCAGTCTGTTCGTGCGGTTTTTTTTTTTGGCACATCATCAAAAAGATGAGTTAGATTACATGCATTTTGGGCATGTTTATTGATCTGTACCAGCATTTTTGGTACAGTTTCATTGGCTAAAATCGCCCCTTTGCCTCCCTTTGCGCCATGTACTTATGCGCCAGATTGAAACGGTTCGAATTTGGTAACTACCTCAAACCTGTTACTTAAACAGAGTTTTTGCAAGGATGGATGGGGGTCTATGGGGGACCACCTTACAGGGGCACCACAATATCTCCCAGCTTCCTAACTTCTTTTCTTTCCCTGCTCTCTGGTTAATGGTGGCAGTTGATGAGTGTATCAGAGTACATTCCTTGGCTTCAAATATGTGCAGGCATTCCTGCTTCCTCTCCCACTTCCTCTATAGGGCAGTGGATGACTACGCCTTGAGCACCATGTGATTAAACTGTGCTGCTGCTCTACGGGTTTGTCTTCTATCTGTGAACTCTCAACTTGGAAACAGTTCTGTACCTCGACTCCAATTCATTTTCAAACCTGACCTAAGATCAGTTTGCCCTAGCCGTTATGAGAGTGTAAATAAACTCGCTCCAACCTCCTGAACCACAGGGAACTGGTGCTTTACATTGAGGGCTGGATGCCTAAAAGATCCAGAGCGAGGAACTCTGGAAAAGGGGGATTACACCCACCTCAAGCTAGAATGATGACTGTCGTTTGTATCCTGTGCTCTCTCTCCTCTCTCTCTCTTGGAGAACGGTCTGAGGTCATTCTTTTTCTCTCCCCTTTCCGCCTCTTTTTTAAAATGAAACTGTGGATTCCGTCCTGTCCCATGGTCTTCGTGGAACTTTTAGTGTCGTTCTCTAGTTTGTAGTCTAAATGCAGTTGTCTTGCGCCGTGGGTTTCAGTGTGTGACCTCCGTTATACTCGTGTGTATGACGACAGTGCCAATCGAGCCAGATTAAGATTAGCTTTGCCATTTGTTTGTGCATTAGAATTTGCTCTAATTGGAGTGCTGGTGTCCATATCGACGTCCCAGATAATTTTTTTTTTAATTTTTTCAAATCTACATAAATAAAAACGTAAAGAAATATTGGAAGCAATATTGTAGCATGTCGTCCAGTTTTTGTGTTTTTGTTATGTCCGTTGTATGAACCTTTCGATTTAATACACTTTTGAATGAATAGGTTTACATGTACTTTTTTGTAATACTGTAAAGAAAGTCAAGAAAAAAAAATGGAAAAAATGCTGCTATTTGATAAGTATACAAGAAATATTTTAGTTGAAAAGATGTCTGATCCGTTTATTAGCATTACGCTCGTTTTTGGCAGGAGCACAAACGAGGTGTGTCTATACAAATAACATAGCCGTGAAATCAACCCTGTGACCTGCGCAGCTTCTTAACATGTAGATGTGCGACCCAGCATTTTAGATATCGCTAACTTTAGACGCATCGATCAAGTGCCAATCAATCGATACCTTTCAGTTTGAACGAAAAGATAATCAAAAAGAAGAAAACGTCCAGAGGAAAAAAAAGAAAAATGTGAACAAAAAGCAATGTCTGTGTTGTTTCTATCTCCATAGTTGCATAGAGAATAAGTGCGGTTGTTCTTTTATGCATAAACATGTTTTTTATACACAAGGAAGCATCCCGTGCGTTCGTTTGAATTGTGGCTTCCACGCAGCTCTTCCTTCATATTCTCTCTGTAGGTCGGCATGGAGTAGGCATAAACATGTTATAATCATGTCGTAAACGTGTTATTAAGCACCCATAACATGTCCCATTTATGAAAGTGTGTTTTGTGGAGTTAGGTGTTTCTATTTTTTGCACGTCTCTATTGCATGATATCCAAGTGATTTACCGGGGGGGCGGGGAATCAAAACTAACATAGAAAAAATATTTAAAAAAGAAAAAAAACAAACGTTTTGAGTGTCTAGGATCATTCTGAGGCACAGTTTTGCATGTGGCACAGATCGAACACGTTTTCAGTTAACAGCTTCAATTTTTATTTCTTTTGCCTATTATTTCTTTATGTTGTTTTAAGACGGATATCGGAAGAGCTCTTATGGTTCATAGACCGGGATGGTAACCATGGGAACTGGCCCTGCACTGTAAAAAAATGGAGGGTTGGATCAAGGAAAAGATATCTCAGCAGTTCAGTGAAGATTAATCAAGCGGTTTCTGGTTAAAAACAAACAAAAAAGTTTGTTTTTGGGGCGTGTTTGTGCTCCTGGGGTAAAACTTTGTCCTTGTTTCAGAAGAAAAATCTCTTTGTGAATAAAAACATAGAAAGGTATAGACAATCTATCGTTAAATTTACTGAATACGGAGTGGAATTCAATCCGAATAAAAGTCGCAGACATCGTCAATGTCTTTGGAGATTATATGGCTTTATTAATCTGAGAACAATGCCAGCATCAATCCAGATGCAAAACGAACTAGTTCTGCCACTGATAAATAAAGTGTTTGGTTTGTATTAAGCTTTATTTAGCTTTAGAGGCTCTTTCGATACAGTATATACGGAAAATATACCTCCTTCTTTTAGGTCAAGCCACACCCCCAAACAACATGCAACGCCTAAGGCTGTCACAATTATTAAATAATCGTACGATCGGATTTATTTGTCCTAACTGCGATTGTTGAATCAAACCACAATTATTGCACACTTAATAGCCAGTAGGGGGAGCTGTAGTACCTGCAGCCCCCTACTTTCTACCAGAGTAAGTGAGTGAAGCGTTCAATAAGGCAACATCATCAGCGCAACTCATGTTAACCACCCATAATGCAACTGCGCAAAAAAATTATTTATTTATTATTGCTGAACAGATAAACACCACTGACAGAACACAAAATATGGATCTCCTTGAATACTATTTATTTATATAAAATATAATATAATAATTAGCAGTATTATTGTCTTCGTACGGTGCAGGGACAGAAACCCGGTCCGTCTCCGGTTTTAAAAGATCAAACGCCCATGCATGCAAAACGTCTGCTCTGTTACGTTAAATCATAGTCACGTGAATCAGTTGGATGTCGTAACTTGATTCTCCTAACCCCGGCTGTAATTTCTCTGAATGTATTTGCATTTTTACATAAAAATGATAACAGAATGTTATTTCTGTGTTCCGTGTCTGTAGGTGAAGGCTGTTGAAACTCATGTGTGCACGTGCGTGCGTGTGTGGGCAAGTGTGCGAACGCCGCATTAGCGCCTGTGTTTTTATCTTCTGATGCCGTTTCTCCTTCCTGTCTCTCGTCATCGAATGCACTTTACTGAGCATTAGGTCCCCATGTCAACACACACACAAAATAACACACACTCAGTTGAAACCTCCTAGATGCAAACCGAAATCCAGCAACCTGTTAACCTTCACACACAGCGCGTTTTTCCTCTTGCTCTCATTTTCCTTTATCGTTATGAGTTTGATTCGAGCTGTATTTTTGTATTCTGCTCGCAATGTTTCGTTTTCCAGGAGACCCAAAGGAGTGTGTATGAGATTCCGGCATTCCTCCCGTCTCCCTTACTGCATTCCCTTTTGTGTGTTGTGTGTGTGTGTGTGTGTGGGTTTTGTGTCTGCAAATTAATGACACATAAGCGCTTGTTACTGTTTTGTTTGTTTTTTTCGATGCTTTAAATGTGAAAAGTGTTTTTTGATTTGAAATCTGTAAGTTATGTTTGTTGAAGAGGAATGGTAAATAAAACACAGAAACCTCGAATACGTCTCAGTCTGCTGAAACTTATTATAAGTTAATAAAATAATATAATATAATATAAGTCCAAAGATTTGTTATTGCTGATCAAGTAAGTGAGACTAAATAATCCAAAAAATCTTCTCATCAGAGAGCAACATTAGGTCTGTTTATTTCAGACGCTGTCAATCACAGAGGCCACGCCTCCTTCGTAGAAACTGTCAGTAAGAGAGGCCAGGCCTCCTTCATAGAAACTGTCAGTCACAAAGGCCACGCCTCCTCCATAGAAACTGTCAGTAAGATAGGCCATGCCTCCTTCATAAAAACTGTCAGTCACAAAGACCACACCTCCTTTATAGAAACTGTCAGTAAGAGGCCACGCCTCCTCCATATAAAATGTCAGTAACGGATGCCACGCCTCCTTCATAGAGACTGTCAGTCGCAGAGGCCACACCTTCTTCATAGAGACTGTCAGTCGCAGGGTCCAGGTCTCGTCTGACTCACATCCTTTGAAAAACTTTAAGGCAGAGAGGCTACGCTTCCAGTATAAAGACTGTCAGACACTTAGGCCACGCCTTCTTCACAGCAAGGATGATCACCGACTTAATTATGAATCTTTGCTTTGTTTGCACATCTCTGAATTTTGACACATTTGAAGACTGTGAAATAGTAAAAGTGTGATGAATACAGATGATGTCAGCTTTCCTGTGAAAGAAAATCCACTAGACCCGATATTCCTCACTTTCTCTCTCGCTCTGTCTCTCTCTGTCACTCACTCTCTTTCTCTATGTTTCTCTCACTTTGTCTCACACACACAGAGGTGACACTGCCGCACTGCAGTGTGTCTGTGTGCTTACAATTTAATTATGACGAATGAATAGACGCGTTATATAGCACGTATGCTTCGCAGACGCTGTGTGCACTCGCATACAAAAACAAGTGTTCGCCGTCTGCTCGGCGACGTCTGCTTAGGGTAGATCTAATAGGATCTGCATATGGTTCTGGTTTTCAAAGCAGAGCGACATGTGATAGGATTCGTTCCTGAGACCATGTTGAGAATCAGATGTCTGGTCCGAACAGACCAGATTCGGTACCCACTGAATCTGACGTCTTTGTGACGTTCTTCACAGTCCGTTCTACTGTCCTATTTTCCGCTCCAAACAATAGCCTAAAGTGGAGCACAGCTATTTCCAGAGCATCAGCCCAGATGTGCAAACTGCTGCTCATTCATCATCACAATAATGTCCACATCACTCACTTGCTCACACACCAGTTACACACCACGAAGCATCCCGGACCTGCTCGTAAATTCTGACCTTCACCATTGAAACGATGGAGTCTTCCTCAGTTCTCCGGCGCTCACTCACTTCATTATTTTCTGGAATTTATTTGTTATGAGATTTTTTTGGTTTTATTCCTGAAAGTCTCATAAATCTTATGCTTTTTTTATTTTCACTAATTAACTCATTCCTAGTCATTCTATTTAGACAAAAGTAACGGCGCCCTATAACAGGAAACAGGAGGAAGATGCTCTTGTTCTGTGAGTTATATAAATTATTAAATATTTTCGAATCCACAAATATGTTAAAAGTTAAAGAAAAAAAAAAATTAAAATATGATCACACTCTCTGTCCATCCTTCTCACCTCTTCTTCTTTTCTGCCCTGTCATATTTTTGATGTTTTATTAATTATTATTGTTTATATGTCCTTCATTATATTTTTACATACATCATAATCATTTTTATCTATAGTGCAGCCCTCTAAGCTGCCTCCCACCGACCAGCCAACTACACACACACACACACACACACATAGAATGAGAGCGAGAGAAAGCCCCCCTTAAGCTTTATGGAAGACTATTCATCTAATATTGCAACAACCTTGCTTTTCATCTTTACACATGCTCGCGCACACACACACCCAGCAGTGATGCCACCCCGACACTCTTTAGAGATCAGAAACCGTCTTAGATCTGCTGCCGTGGCTCAGACGGTCCGATTAGGGTCTCAGACGCTCCGTCTGGACCTCGTCGCTACACTTCCTCAATCAATGACATTTCAAGGTCATATACATCTCTCAATGCAGCACATCACACCAGTCTGTTTACGTCAGTGCGTTGATTTCCTGTCCGACCGTAAACGATGAGATTGGACTGAATAATGCACTCGAATATTTCATTACTGTACTATACTATAATAGGTGCATATTAGTGTGTGTCTGTGTTATAATATATAAAAAAAAAGATTTGATGGTAAAATCACGTTGTCATGGCGACGGGTTCATAGAGGATGGGGGTTGGGTGTTTTTTTTTTCCTGACAATGCTGGGATATTCCGGTCACGGATGCATCGCTATGCCACCGTAACCGTGGCAACCTGGTGCTCCTGATCCCCACTTCGACAGAACCAGGTAAGTACTGCTAAATATCAGGAAGAGCTTTGTGTTGTCTCTCTCTTTCACACACACACACACACACACAGATGATTGGAGACTTAATTTCACCTCACCGCCTCCTCGGTGTGTAAAATCTTTTGATCTTTCTGTCCAATCAGTGGCTTGGAAATACTCACGGAGAGTGTAAACTCTACAGCCTGCAGCAAAAAAAAAAATTGTTACTCACAAAACAGATGTTTCTTCTTCAGATTCTTTTTTAAAACTTATCTGTCCTGTGTAAAGGTGCCGCTGGCAATCTGCCGTCGGGGCCCTCTACCACACCAACTCTGCACCCAACATACTGTTACATCACTGCTAGTACTGTTACTACTCATAAAACTGATTTCCGGGGGTCCCCAAAGTGTGTGAGCCATTGGAATGGCCCCCACTTAGCACCGCCCCAGATTCATGCATGAGAAGCTGTACTGAGCGCCGGAACTGGAGACTTCTTTCCTGATTTTTCTAAAGAAATCATCATGAAAAAAGGGTTATTAGAATGGGTGTGTTGATGTCATGGCGCCCATTAATGCAGAAATCTTCAGCGCTGTAGTGTTTATAAGACATAACACAGTTTATCCTCTGAGATTTATAATCTTCTGATCATTCTGAATGCGGTATAAGTCATGAAATGGTGACAGCGTGCCAAAATGCACTGCAGAAGAACAGTGTGACATCACCATCATAACAACAAGGTTTGGCATTAGACCGCATGGATTTGGCTCACGTCTTATCCATAATTATGCCCGTGATTGTTTTTTTTAATAATAACACCATCTTCTATCTCATCTCCGTCCTCCTTTGTTCTCCGAACCGATTTCTGCAGCACCCGGCGTCGGACAGCGCTGCGGCTGCAATCAAAGCTGATCAATAACTATTTGCGATGGCACACCAGCACTGATTCAGGATGCAGCTCTCGTCCTGCCGTTGCCGTGGAAACCATCGCCGCAGTGCTGCGGGCTGAAATTGGGAGATGGAGGAGAAAAAAAAAATGATGAGGAGGAGGCAGAGGGAGGAGGAGGGCTAGGAGAGCGAAGGGCAAGTAATTCAGGTGGGATAGGTAGATGAAATGAGAGAAAGGAAGAAACACAGAGAGACAATCAGATATTTTTCTCTGGACTGAATACTGATCGCCAGAAACAGAGGAACGTGTGGAACACAATAAAAGGACGAGTGCAGTTTGTCATAAACATGTATTAGGGTGACTTAAGAGTAATTTGGGCAGTTTTTAAATTTCTGCCTTGTTTAAGTCTTAAGTCTCCCCAACACATGAGCCATTTTAATAACACTGTAAATGTTACTCATTTATTTGTGGTGACAACACAGCTATTTCATAATAAAAGTAATCTATCTATCTATCTATCTATCTATCTATCTATCTATCTATCTATCTATCTATCTATCTATCTATCTATCTATCTATCTATCTATCTATCTATCTATCTATCTATCTGTCTGTCTGTCTGTCTGTCTTCTGTCCTCGTCTGTCTGTCTGTTCTACATATCTATCTATCTATCTATCATCTATCTATCGTCTATCTATCTATCTATCTATCTATCTATCTATCTATCTATCTATCTATCTATCTATCTATCTATCTATCTATCTATCTATCTATCTGTCTGTCTGTCTGTCTGTCTGTCTGTCTGTCTATTTCTCTGTCTGTCTGTATGTCTATCTACAGTATCTATCTGTCTGTCTGCTCTCCGTCCGTCTGTTTGTCTACCTCTAGCCATCCCAGCACTGTCAAAATCACTGTGTGTGTGTGTGTGTGTGTGTGTGTGTGTGTGTGTGTGTGTGTGTGTGTGTGCATGAGACAAAACAAACCAATTTTATTCTGAAAATAGAAACAGGATATTAAAAGTTTGATTGTTTTTCATTGCAGTAGTACATCCCATTGCTGCTGCTATTAAATGTTTTTGCTATATATGAGCTGGGATATTTTTATGGCTCTATTGTAAAAACGAGCTAAAGCAAATATCATTTTCCTCATCTCTCTGTTTGATGCCACCGCCTACCAATGACCGAACGCGGTTTTGATTATGTAATCACACAGTAAGGTTCAAAACCACAAGCGCCATTCTGGCCTGAAAATAAGATTTCATTCTGGTCTCATTAAGACGGTGTTGTATTTTTGGTTGATGATGCAACATGATGGTGATACAGCAGGAAATATTGCAGCTTCATAGCCTCGACATCCCTGGTTTGATCCTGAGATCATGTTACTCTCTGTGACATTTTTATCATGTTCTCCTTGTCCCTAAGGTTCTCTGGTGTCCTCACACCACCCAGAAGGCAGAATTAGCTACGCTAAACTGACCCAAGGTGTGAAAGTGTGTGCAAGGTGCATGTATTTCTGTCTCGCATCCTGTGTTCCCAGGAGAGTCGCTGTGATCAGGAGAGCAGCTATGGAGTAAAGATTTAACTCTAAAATTAATATATAATTTTCCTTATTTTTTTTTTGTTTGTTATGAATGATCTGATAAAGACACTTATATTTGCTGCTAAATTACAGCATGTTTAACATTTTTAAATGTAATTACAGTGAAGTGTCTTAGAGCGGCGCTAGACCTGACCACTAATAGCGCATTTAATGTGCAAAACGCAACTCCTCCAAACCAACAGATGGCGATGTACAGACCATGAGTACATTAATACATGATCTAATAACCGCTAATAAATAGTGTTAAAAAAAAGGTTATGTTTATGTATACTAATTAATTTAAATATAAGGTTATGTTTATGTATACTTATTAATTTAAATATATTTTAATAATCGTTTTTATTAAACATTAGCAAAATGCTATACTATATTGACGAGATTCCCATTTATTGTTTTAATCCACTAGGTGGCGTATACGAACCGCTTTGACGTACAGAAGAAGAAAAAGGACCGGAAGCGGAATTACTCGTATTTTTTTTTTTGCCTAAAAATGCATGAAATTCGCGAAATGCATGATTTTTAAATAATTATTCGAGCTTCACGCTTGTAGAAACAAACATACAATCATTATATTGATATTGTGTGCATTTAGTGTTTGTCAGCAGAGGACGAGAACCAGAAAAGGCTTGGACCAAATGCTGAATTTTAAACCGCATCGATACGCCCTACTTAGTTATACTTCTTAAGTGTGTTATACACACTACATAGTGCACTAGGTGACGTATTTGTCGCTATTTGTAGCTCGGCCACTGCTTCTGTGGTAGGTAATGTGTTAGAATGGCAAAACCTGATGCGATCTTTGAGAGGTTTAAAGAATATGTTGTAAACGAGGTAAGTATTTTATTTATTTTTTTATAATAAATTTAAAAATAAATACCGTTCAGAGACAGGGGTAAGACCAGCTATGATGTATGGTTTAGAGACAGTGGAGAGACCAGCTATGATGTACGGTTTGGAGACACAGTGGTGAGATAGCTATGATGTTATGGTTTTAGAGACAGTGGTGAGACCAGCTATGATGTATGGTTTAGAGACAGTGGAGAGACCAGCTATGATGTACGGTTTGAGACAGAGACAGCTATGATGTATATGTTTGAGATTAGCTAGAGGTTTGATGGTTAGAGACAGTGGTGAGACCAGCTATGAATGTATGGGTTTTAGAGACAGTGGAGACAGCTATGATGTACGGGTTTGGAGACAGTGGTGAGACCTTATGATGTATAGTTTAGAGACAGTGGTGAGACAGCTATGATGTATGGTTTAGAGACAGTGGTGAGACAGCTATGGATGTATGGTTTAGAGACAGTGGTGAGACAGCTATGATGTATGGTTTAGATACAGTGGTGAACCACTTTGATGTATAGTTTTAGAGACAGTGGTGAGACAGCTATGATGTACGGTTTAGAGACAGTGGTGAACCAGCTATGATGTATGGTTTTAGAGACAGTGTGAGACCAGCTATGATGTATGGTTTTTAGAGACAGTATGGTGAGACAGTGTGAACAGCTATGATGTGAGACCAGCTGGTTTTAGAGACAGTGGTGAGACCACTATGATGTATGGGGTTGAGACAGTGGTGAGACAGCTATGATGTATGGGTTTAGAGACAGTGGTGAGACAGCTATGATGTATGGTTTAGAGACCGTGACAGTATGGGTGGTTTAGACAGCTATATGTATGGTTTAGAGACAGTGGTGAGACCAGCTATGATGTATGGTTTAGAGACGTGGTGAGACCAGCTATGATGTTATGGGTTTAGAGACAGTGGTGAGACAGCTATGATGTATGGTTTAGAGACAGTGGTGAGACCAGCTAGCTATGATGTACGGTTTAGAGACAGTGGGGTGAGACCAGCTATGAGTATGGTTTATAGACAGTGGTGAGACCAGCTATGATGTGGTTTTCGAGACAGTGGTGATATAGCTATGATGTTGGGTTTAGAACAGTGGTGAGACCAGCTCTGATGTATGGTTTAGAGACAGTGGAGAGACCAGCTATGATGTACGGTTTGGAGACAGTGGTGAGACAGCTATGATGTATAGTTTAGAGACAGTGGTGAGACAGCTATGATGTATGGTTTAGAGACAGTGGACGAGACCAGCTATGATGTATGGTTTAGAGACAGTGGTGAGACAGCTATGATGTATGGTTAGACCATTGATGTATAGTTTAGAGACAGTGGTGAGAGACAGCTATGATGTACGGTTTAGAGACAGTGGTGAGACAGCTATGATGTATGGTTTAGAGACAGTGGTGAGACCAGCTATGATGTATGGTTTAGAGACAGTGGTGAGACCAGCTATGATGTATGGTTTAGAGACAGTGGTGAGAGACCAGCTATGATGTATGTTTGGTTAGAGACAGTGGTGAGACAGCTATGATGTATGGGTTAGAGACAGTGGTGAGACAGCTATGATGTATGGTGAGACAGTTTAGAGACAGTGGATGTATAGAGTGGTGAGACCGCTATGATGTATGGTTTAGAGACAGTGGTGTAGAGACAGCTATGATGTATGGTTTAGAGACAGTGGTGAGGACCAGCTATGATTGTAGGTTTAGAGACAGTGGTGAGACAGCTATGATGTATGGTTTAGAGACAGTGGTGAGACGAGGGACAGCTATGATGTAGAGGTGGAGACAGCTGTGAATGGTTTAGAGACAGTGGTGAGACCAGCTATGATGTATGGTGTGAGACCGTGGTTTAGAGACAGTGGTGAGACCAGCTATGATGTATGGGTTAGAGACAGTGGTGAGACCAGCTATGATGTATGGTTTAGAGACAGTGGTGAGACCAGCTATGATGTATGGTTTAGAGACAGTGGTGAGACCAGCTATGATGTATGGTTTAGAGACAGTGGTGCTGAGGAAGAGACAGGTAGCAGAACTGGAAGTAGCAGAGCCGAGGCTATTGAGGTTTTCTTTGGGAGTGACGAGGTTGGACAGGATTTGGAAAGAGAAAGTCAGGGAGACCAGATTGAGGTGGTTTGGACATGTACAGAGGAGGGATAGTGAATATATGGAATGAAGCTACCAGGCAGAAGGTAAAGAGGAAGACCAAAGAGGAGATGTGATAAACGAGGACATGAAGTTAGTGTGTGTGAGTGAAGAGGATGTAGAGAATAGGGTTAGGTGGAGACAGATGTTTCGCTGTGGCGACCCCCAAAAGGGAACAACCGAAGGGAGAAGAAGAAGAGGAAGTAAATAAACATTGCCGTTCTGTTGTTGGAAACAGGCTCCACCGAGTGTTTACTATATTCCGGACTTTATAACAGAGGCGGAGGAAGAGTTCCTTCTACAGCAGGTACGTGTTTGTTAAACATTTATTAATCATACTACATGGTATACACCCTCACCTGTGTGAGTGTGTGTGTGTGTGTTTTAGGTGTACAAAGCCCCCAAACCCAAATGGACCCAGTTGTCAGGAAGGAGACTGCAGAATTGGGGTCTGTTCCTCACCTGGTTTGTTATATTTAGTGTTGTAAGAACTTCCTGATTAGTTCCTCTGCCTAAAATTAGGAGGACTTCCTCATCCGAAGGGGATGATTTCAGAAAAGCTTCCTGATTGGTTGCTGAGCTACACAGAGAGGATATCAGACCTCGGAGCGTTTGTTGGGAAAAGGGCCAATCATGTGCTGGTGAATGAATACAGGCCTGAAGAGGGTATCATGGTAAACACACCGATCGCTATAATCAAATCGCTCTCAGTGATGTCATCACTATATATCTCATTGTAATACTCATACTACAATACTTACCCTTTAATCCCACCTTTTCCAGCTGTGAACTAGAGTCGCTGTTCTGTTTGTGTGTTTTAGCCTCATGAGGATGGTCCTTTGTATCACCCAACAGTAACCACCATCACTCTGGGATCTCACACGCTGCTCGACTTCTACAGACCTGTCAATCAAACACAGGTTAAGTTCTGAACGCTAGTTTAGACCATCGCTACACCAATAAATCATTAGTCACTCATGATCCACTTTCTTAGGAACACCTGTTTAGTCATGTGTCTGTCTCTCTCTGTCTCAGCAGACTGACGTGCCTCAGACGGAGCAAAGCCGCTACGTGCTGTCGTTGTTGCTGCAGCGTCGCAGTCTTCTCATTCTACAGGACGATATGTACAAGCACTACCTTCATGGCATCAGTGCCGTCGCCATGGATACGCTAACGGAGCGTGTGGTGAATCTGACGGCGGCGGGAGGACAAGTAGGTCAGACGCTGTGCCGCGGAACCAGAGTCTCTCTCACCATCCGTCATGTGCCTAAGGTGTGCCATGCCAACCTGCTGCTCGCCAGAAAGTGACAGAATCATCACCACCATCAGGCAGCAGTACAGCCAACCACTAAATGACATTAGCATGAAGACTTGCAGGCAGGAACTGACATGACAGGACTTATTATTCAGGACTCATTTATTATAAATAACGTAAAGCTACAACGTCTTTGTTACAAGTGAAAAAATATTTGGAATGTTCTTACAATCTTTCCTCATCCACAAGCTTCAGATCAGCAGTAAAAGATGCAGTGTGTCGTTTTTTAAAACTAATCCTCAGTCTGTAATAGCAGCAATTTTACCTTCCGCACCCCCAAAAAAACAACATTTGCATGCAGCAGTTTCTTAGGCATCAGTTGACACTGTGACATTTTTCTGGCCCTGAGATTAGCTCCGCCCCCTCACTATTACACTTCACACATTCATTTGAAAGGCAACTTAAAGCATTTATCTCATCTTAACAGAGAACAATACATTCATTAATTTATTTAAAAACAATGCTTATATAACAGATAGTTTATGAGGTTGTAACAACCTCATATACTATCTGTGTTAAAAAACAAACAAACACTCTTTAATAGTTTAATAGTCATCGTGTTGTTTATCTCGTAAAACCACGCCCCATATGCATACGTTTGGCTGTAGCCACGCCCCCTTGCGCTTCGAATATAAATTCATCCGCAGCCTGCTGGACGCGCTCAGAGGTAGGACTAGCTGCCATTTTCTGGTAAGCGAGAAATTTATTTGTTTTATTTTAAAAATGTAAACAAAATGTGCGTCATGTTGTGTAACTGATATGTTAATAGAGCTGAACTGGGCTGTTAAAATTTCACAAAAAACCCTTAAAGAGAGATGTTTTAGGGTTTGGCATATTTGCTGCGTCGCTTTGCTGAACCCGTATTTTAACTAGTCCCGCCTCCTGCGGCGCATCCCAATATCCGATTGGCTGATTCCGCATTCCTTTCGCGTGAGTGTCAACTTCTAGCCAATCCCTGCGCAATAGGCGGGATTTGACGACCACTTATGGAAAATCTACTAAATAAGTGTTAGTAAAGTTAAAAAAAACTGACAATTATAACACAAATATAACGCTATACATTTTTATTTATATATGTGTGTGTTTGTGTGTGTGTAAAGCGATATTTAAATTATATGTCAAAACATGGGGAAAACAATTCGAACCGGAAAAGATGGATAACGTTGGGTGACTCGACTAGACGGCTAATAGAAAGATTTTTTGCTTATTATCGTTATAAAACCATACAAATATCAACTTTTAGGAAAGAAATAAAAACTTAATTTTGTATAAGACTAAAAGTAGTAAAGCGAGATGATTATTGTGTCTGTGAGAGGAGTGGAAACACTGGGGTTACTTAGGTGTGTCCTCCGTCAACCAGAATCAAGGGCCGCGTTCCAAACGCCTTCCTGCTCCCTACACAAAGCGCGCGACAAAGAATAGGAAGTAATTGGGTTGTGCGCCCTTTTTAGTCCACTATGTGTCCGTTTGGAAAAGTACCGCGTCGTTAGGAAGGTTCTCGTCCCTGAAGGGTTGTGTTTCAAAAAACACAAATGGTTTATCTTGAAGTTTAGTGAACCAAATGACGGATTAGACATTAAATGACCTGTAGTGGGTTCCCTCTTATGATTTTACCTTCAAATGTTTTTTTTTTTCTTTTTTAAACTTTGTATTCATGTGCATTGGAAAAAAAGAGTTCCGGTTTGAGGGCAGCACGGTGGCTTAGTGAGAAGGGACAGCAAGAAGGTCCTGGGTTCGACTCCCCTGCAGGGGTTTTTCTGTGTGGAGTTTGCATGTTCTCCCTGTGGGTTCTTGCCTGGGTTTTACTCCGGGTTCTCCGGTTTCCTCCTTCAGTCCAAAAACGTATTTTAGATTGATTAGTAATTCTAAATTGTCAATAGGAGTGAATGAGTGTATGTGTGTCCCTGTCCAGGGTGTCCCCCTCCTGCCTTTTACCCTTTCAGAGACAGATTAAATGGATAGAGTCCACCCTGTGACCCCGAATTAGGGAATAATAAGCGGGTAAAGAAGATAAATGAATGAATGAATGAACTCCAGGTTTTATTTAACCTTTTAATAAAATAGAAAAAAAAGTGCAAAACTTGTTTATTAACAAATCAATGAAAGAATAATAGATTTCTGTTAGGGGGTAAAGAAAGAACCCACCACACCGCACTACATTTACAGCATCTGGTAGATCCAGAGCCAGTCACATTTCTTGCTTTTTTTTTATTTATCATCTACATCTGAGGGTTGTAAAAAATTAAGCGTTTATGGTCTTGCTTAATGGCCCAGGGGTGGTAATTGGGTGGTGCTGGGAATCGAACCCACAATCTTCCTGTCTGCTGTAACACTTCATTAACACCTGACTGTGTCGACAGCTTATTATTCTTTACGAAGCTGAAGAGACTCAACGCCAAAGATGAACATGCTTAAGAAATTGGTGGGCGGAGTCATCGATGTGGTCAGGTGAGTGTTATAGTGTGTGTGTTCTTTAATTTAAACCAGTTTTACAACCACATTTTTTTACATGATCCGAGTTTGATGTGTGGATGGAGGCGTGCGTGTTAGTTTACACACCCCGAGAATGATGATTCAGAGTGTTTTACTGTTTACACACACTTTATTAAATTCTGTTGTCAGAGTTAGCGAGATAACAACGAACACACCAGCGATGCTGCACCTGACCTCATTGCTTAGCATTCAATGCTAAGTGTAAATTTCACCGCTTGGTGTTTCTTTTTTTTTAAGCACGATTAAGGTGAATGTTGAGCTTGGCGATTTTTCTGTACACTTTTTTTTTTCTTTTTATAAATTAAATTTTTTTTAATTCCACTGTTCAATGCTGATGATCTTTTTTTGTCTCCATAGCAACATCGATCCCAGTCAGTTCGTGCCCTCTGACCCCGTGAGTGACACTTGATTCCTCATGATGTTACATACAGATGTTATTTAAGTTCCAATAATGGTGTAATGTTTTAATATTAGTCATTTAAAAAAATATTTGAGTGATATTAGCGTAGCTCTGAGGACGCTAGCTAGCTCATATGTGTCCGTGGGTGATGTTCTTGTTGTTAATGGTGTATTTTTAAGTGGAAGTGTTATTATGGGCAGGTTGAATTTGTAATTCAGTTTGACTCGCTTTCTGCTTTAACTCTGGGAAAGTTTTCTTGTTTGTTCTAATTTTATTCTTTAAAGATTTAAAAGCACTGAATGGACTGAAGCGCTGCTGTGTTTGTCTTTTTAGAAACAGATAAAAACGCCTGAATAAACAAAAGAGATCAACAAAAGCGGTGTAACGTTTGATCTCTTTCCACATTTAACACAAAGCAGAGCTGAAATAATAATACTATTAATAATAATAATAATAATAAAACCCTGCAGACCTGAGAATCCTTTTTATTTTAATAAATACTCAGACCATGATTGTAAAAAAAGTATATCCAAATGACATGTCGCTCATGATACCTTCAGGGTGTGACATTTTAATATTCAAATAACGTTTCCCTCTTTGGTTACTCCGGTCTCGAACCCGTCTAGCCAGTTTTTCGGCTGGAACCTGCAGCTGTTATCCAGTCGACGCCCGTCGTTGTGTTCAGTCTGTTGCTGAACTTGATTTTTACAACCGGCCAAAACTTTCGGTCAACTCCTGAGTGCAAAGTTTTTAAATCAGATGAGTCATGTGGAATTCCAGAACAGTACGAGGTTCCCGGTGCAGACGCGGTTCCAGCTCGACGGGATTTCACCTGAAACTGACTGCGGTGATGCGAGTCATGAGCCAGTCGATCTACTGTGTAACGTGATTTAAAAGGAAGAACAATTTGTCACGGTGTTAAATAATACATTGGCTTTAAAGTGTTTTTATTTCTTCTACACTTGCCAAACATTTTAATAGGCCATCCATTACAAACCGCTACATCATTCCTTTTATCCAGTATGGGCTGTTTAAATAAGTCACGCACTGTTCATACAGCTTTAAACACTTACTCTGTTCATAATCCAGCACTATATGAGTATGTACTACTTTCTGAGTTAGTACGGACTGCCCATAGTTAGTACATTCTATATAGCATGCTTGTGAATGAAATTTGGACAGCCGCCATGTTGATATTGTCACATGACCTACAAAGTCACAACTAAGGATTCGACCAACACATACCCGGTTTTGCATACTTTATATTAGTGGTGCAACAGATCACTAGAAACTGGAGTGTCCACTCGAGCTTCTGTCACTTAACTTGCTTTTTGGCGTCATCTGTGGTCACTGAGATATTTGTGAACATAGCAATTAATCCGCGGGCCAAGTGTGAGCCGAACCGTGGGTCATGATCCATACGGATCACGGATCAACTGCGATCTGTTGCACCCCAGTATGTAGTATGCAGTTTTGGACAGAATCAGTCTTTTTCCCTCGCTAGAGACGTTTTCCACAAATGTTAAATAAAGGAAATCCCTTACTGAAGTTGTTGCTATAGAAACCGTGATTTGAACAAGTGTGGCAAAAAAAATAATAAACACAATGTTTATTATTGTGCGTGTGTTTGTAGCCTCCTCCTCGTAGACCTTTGGCGTACGTCCAGGCTAACGAGAGCGATGAGGAACGCAAGTTTCGCGGTGTGTTCCAACAGCTTGCCGGCGACGTAAGTCTCTTATAGAAACACACACACATACACACACGCGCAAACGTGCATGCATACAAGAGCAGAGCCTGAATGTGTGTGTTGCTGTTACAGGACATGGAGGTGAGTCCCAATGAGTTGATGAACATCCTCAACAAAATCATCACCAAACGTTAGTATTAACCCCCTCCTTTATAGTATTATTGGGAAGTTTATATAAATAAATATTTGGATTGGATGAGTCGTGTCATGTGGTGTCTGGGAAATTTAAATTAATAACTCGTTTAAAAAAGTAATTTGTTAATACATGATGATAAATTGTGTGTGTGTAGATGGTGACTTGAAGACTGACGGCTTTACTGTCGAGTCCTGCAGAAGTATGGTGGCCGTCATGGACGTATCCTGTTTTAGTCAGAACACGCAAGCATTTATACTCGCGCACACACAGACACGAACACAAGACAAAACACAGTATTACTCTCGTCACATGTTGCTTTCATTGTCGCACTTTGATCCTTAATGATGTCACACAGAGCGACAGCACGGGCAAACTGGGCTTCGAAGAGTTCAAATACCTCTGGAACAACATCAAAAAGTGGCAGGTGGGTTTTATAGCATAAACCCGTTTTTGTGTGAGAGACAGCGCCATCGTGTGTGTGTTAGTGTTACTGTATATCCAATAAAATGAGTTGTTGATTTAAGATTATGGCGAGTGTGAGACGAGACTGTAGATAATAAACCGCACGTGTCTTCTCTTTAGTCCATTTATAAACAGTTTGATGCCGATCGGTCCGGAATGATCGGAGCGGACGAGCTGCCCAACGCATTCCGAGCTGCAGGTAAAGCTCCAATCACATGACCAATTCATTCAGGCGCCACTCTTCAATTAGTAAGACTGTCATAAGACGGCCCACTTCTACCCCTAAAACTAAATGACGTGTGTGTGTGTTTGTGTTTTCAGGTTTTCCCCTAAACGACCAGCTCTTCCAGCTAATCAGCCGCAGGTACAGCGACGACAAAGGCAACATGGATTTCGATAACTACATCGGCTGTCTGGTCCGTCTGGATGCCATGTGCCGTGAGTGTATTGATTTTGTGCTACTCTGTTTCTCCACTCAAACGTTTGCTTCGACCTGCATTGTATCACACGCAGATGTGGACTGATTAATGATTATTGTTCATCTTTATTGTAAACAGGTGCCTTTAAGACACTGGATAAAGACAACAACGGCACCATTAAAGTGAACATCAAGGAGGTGAGAACATTTATTAGATTTATTATACATTTATTGTGACTAAAACCAAACAGCAGTAGTGTGTGTTGCCTTTTGTAATCACTTGTTTCCTGATTGTAGGATTCACTAAAGAATTTTCATGCGACTAAATTTGCATTCGTTCATTTACATGTCAGTCGACACGCTGACTCTAAAAACCAGAGAT
Source organism: Bagarius yarrelli (assembly GCA_005784505.1). Classification (NCBI taxonomy): domain Eukaryota; kingdom Metazoa; phylum Chordata; class Actinopteri; order Siluriformes; family Sisoridae; genus Bagarius; species Bagarius yarrelli. Next base: position 1,876,994 of record VCAZ01000066.1, read on the forward strand.
TTATTTGTACTGAAAAAAACCCCAACTTACCATCTGTTTCCCCGTCCACAGTGGCTGCAGCTGACAATGTACTCGTGAGCGACTCGCCATGCCTGGATCGCTAACTCCACATACGTTCACCCTGTTCACCTCTACTCTAACCAGTGCAGCCCTGAAGCTCTGTTTGTTCTTGTTTTATGCTTTTTGTTAGCCAGAGATGTTTATTCGAAGAAAAAAATGTTCAAAAGAGAATTTAATATGATGCGGGCCAGAAGTGTGCTTTATTGTATAATCTGTACAGCATGAATAGAGTTGGTGCACCAAGCCAAAAGGGGGCGCCGATACAGAGTATCATTGAAAAAAAATTAAACGCACACATTTTATAGGAAATAAAGTATAAGCATAAATAAATAAAGACGTTTGCACTGTTTCGTTTGTAGTTGTCTATAAATTTGCTATGGAATAACGTATGAATTTGAAGCAAGCTAATCAAAGGCATCATCTATTTCATCATCTGCTGCATCCTGAGGAGAAATAAAAAATATAAAATTAAAAATTCTCTGTTTTTAACCCCACAGCTGGATGTAAAGTGTTTGGTTTTTTTTTTTTTACATCAGGTTGGGTTTTTAACCGCCAGCTCTTATAAAAATTGCCAGACGTTGTTATCTGAAACATTTACAGCATTTAGCAGACATTCTTAACCAGAGCGACTTACATGTATCCCATTTATACAACTGAGCATTTGGGGGTTAAGGGTCTTGCTCAGGGGCCCAACAGTGGTGGCTTGGTGGTGCTGGGAGTCGAACCCCGGTCTTTCTTGTATCAGTCCAACACCTTAACCACTGAACTACCACTTTCCCACAAAACAAATGTTACAAATATTCACATTTATCTGAAGATTTAGCTTTTTTTTACTGTTTATTAAATAAGAAATGAGTCTTGGGGATTTTTTTTCTGTAATTTCATTGGTGATGTTTTATTAAGCGAAGCCTATTATTACAGTTTGCTTTAGAAGAATAAGCTAATTTTATATATATATATAAAAAAAAACAACAACAACATATCCATGCCACCAAAAAAAGAGATTTATTTTTTCCAGTTGTGGGTAAAATAATGCTAAACTCTTTTTCTTTCTTTGAGCTTTTGGTTCTGAGCTGTAGCTACAGCAGAGCTGGCAGTGTGAGGTTAGGTGCTCAACAGCGCCACTGCTCGCCCGTTGTGGCTGAAGTGAGGAACTGCGGGCTGTGAGGTGGAGGAGAGTGAGTGAGTTTGCGCGGCGCTGCTGCTGCGTCCGCTCCTCTACGAACTTTCAGGAATTCTGGACGGAAACGTTCGCGGTGAAATCCGGTATTTTAAGGGGGGGAAATCGTTGCACTGCGTAATTTTGTGTCAACTTCAGAGTTTTGCCACGAAGTGTCCGGGGGGTGAGTAATTAAACAGCACCGGGTTCCGTGTAGCTGCTCAGTAGCTAGCTATTGTTACAATTCAACGCATCGTACCTGAATGTTTTAAACCAGCACTCGATTCATAATTATTTCCAGTATGTAAACGAAAAACAATAATAATAATGATGTTAATAATAGTTCGAATACGGGGTGATAATTACGCTGAAGATGTTTTGAAAAGCTTCTTTAGCTAGCTGGATTATTTAGCTAGCTAAGCATGATGGCGCTGCTGCTTCACTTTCTTCCTTAAAAAAACTACTTCCGGTAGAAAGACGGCGCTTTGTTTCCATAGTTACATGTCCAGGAAATAAATATTAAACATTAAACCATGACAAAATAGTAAAAAAAAAAAAACCACTTCGTGTGTGAACAAATCTTTATTCAGCCACGAATTAAATGTAAAGTTTAAAGCTTAATTTTCTACAAAAAAAAATCTGCTAAAAAGATCCGTCGCGTTAATTACACGTCACTCAAAGTAACTTGACTGAATGTGCAATTGAGACTATAAATATCTATTAAAATCTTTTTAGCAAACACATTAATGACGTAGTAATATTAATAAATAGTAATAATAATTATTATTATTATTAACAATAATAAATCCAAATGCTTGACCCAGTTTTATGGTCATGTGTTAATGTATGACCCCCTATGATAATGTAGTAGATGTTTATTCTTCCAGCTTTTTAGGAAATTGGAGTCTGATTATTACCCTGACGGATTATTACCCTGATTAGGTATCCTCAATAAAGAGTTACAGTTCTGTATTTAACAACTACCTGCCCCCAGGCTGCCCTTTTATGCGTTCTCTTCTTAGTAACAAAGCCCGATTATTTATTTATAATACATTTATTAGAGCATCATTATTAAATCACACACAGGGTTGGCAAAATTACTTTCATCTGTATTATAGGAATGCATTTGGAAGAAACAGGATTAAACTGAGAATAACCTGGGAATTGCAGGTGAGCCTATAAAAGGGAACTAACTGTAGTTTGAAAATTGAATGCGATTATAATTATATTTATATCCTGCACACAGAATCGCAGGGTTATGGAGGCCACGCCGTTGTCGCATGCTCGATGTGTTCCTCTGTACTACATACCCATCATTCATAAAATCCTCACATAAAATAATGTAAATGACATAAATATTATGTACATTTATAATTGAAACTTTTTGGGGGGGTTTGTAAGCGATCATGCAAAAGAATTATATCACTACACAAGATAATTTAAAAAATCTGTCTAAAAAAATCATTTTTTCACTCTGTATTTGTTTGTATGTACAGTTTATATAAATTTTCCCAAATTTTCTAAATAATTCAAACAAATTCCTGTAAAGAAATATTTCCGAAATTCCCAATAAGTGTTCTCATGGAAAGGTAATTTTACCACCCTAATCACATGATCACACCACGGTGAGAACGTGTTCACGACACAGTTAAAAGGACGCTTTGACTCAGCAGGTTTCCTGGGCGTATCCTTATAATGTAGTTGCATTATCACGATGTATTATTAACAAAGCTCTCAGATCAACCCATCGACCCGTGTTTTCCGTCTGCTCAGGAAGCTGATCGAGGAGAGTGAGACGTGAGACGTGAAGGCAGGATGTCGGCCACGGCATCGACATCGGCGTCGTCTTCAGTGTCCAGCGGGCCGGACAGTGCGGTGCGCCTCAAGAAACGCAAGGCCAACTTCACGTTCAGCGAGGTTCACATCCTGCTGGATGAAGTGCGCAAAAACCGCCACATCGTCGTAGGTGAGTGTGTAAGTCAGGAGTAAAAAAAATAGAATGTTTAACAAATATTTCATGTTGTAGTAAATAAACAAATACAAAACTTTACCAGGAGGGCAGGATGTCAATTTTTTATCCTGTTTATTACCAAAATAACTAAAGTAATGGACTGTGTGTGTGTGTGTGTGAGGGATAGTTAAAATAAAATCTGTGTGTGTGGTGTTTAGGTAAGTTTAATTCAGGCATTCCCAGTGATATAAAGCGAAGGAAGTGGACGGAGATCACGCAACGTATTAACGTGATCGGCGAATGTGACCGCGAAGTCGGCGAGGTCATTAAAAAGTGGTCCGACCTCAAATGTGACACTAAGCGCAAAATCGCTGCGATCCACTCGGGTGCGGCTCTGCCCTACTCACCGGACCTGTCACAGACCGAAAATATTGTGAGCTCAATACTGGAACTGGACAAAAAGCCATGGGAAGCGACGCGGTCGTCACGGGGACGCAGCAAAAGCGAGGAGCAAGACACAGCCGCGGGAGATGAGGACGATGATGTCACTCTTATGGGGCTGGGATCGGTTCAAGATTCCCCCAGATCAGGAATCGAGACCAAGCCGGTGCTGCCACCTCTTCCAGCCGGGGGATTGGAGATGAAATTTGAGTCCTTGGTTAACACAGGTGAGAGACGCACGTCTTGGGTTTTTCTTGGGCGTAAAATCATAAAAAGTGCTTTTAAGCTGTCATGACGTTTTGTCCTTTCAGACGCAGAATCTCGCGCAATGGACTCAGACGACGACCACCACGACCTTTTGCCTTCATCTATGAATAACTCGTACACAGAGGACGAGGGAACTGTCAATAGCTTCGCACACGTCTCCTCGTCCTCCACCGGTCACGCCCAGGCGGGGGCGGAGTCGGAGAGCGCACGTGAGCAGTTAGCACAAAGCGCCAGCCTGAGTGTGCAGGAGCAGCACATGACGAACGCGCTGCTGTGCACGGTGTCACGCTCGCTCGAGCTCCTGGCCGAGTCGGTGCAGCAGCTGGCCGAGACGCAGCAGGAGTTTGCACGCGAGTCGCTGCGGTTGCAGAGGGAGACTGTGCAAGTATTGCGAGAATTCGCCTCTGGGGCGCTAACAATTCTGCACGAGAGGGTCAACGGAAAACCGCCGATCGTTTAGGCGACCATGGTGTTTGCTTAGTGTCACTGCCAAAAAACGTTTATTCACAATATTATACATCAAGAAGAACTTTCTTTTCAGATGTACGTGTTTTTCTCGCCTGATGAGCAGAATTCTAGGATTGCCTTTAAATAAAACGCAGTGTCCTTAAACGAGACTGAGTTTATTTTCAGGATCAGTAACAGTACGTAGGCGATGTCCTTCCGAAGCGCTGCAACGTTAACCATCGCATTGATGACGACGGCGACGACGAGTGTTAATTATCGTGTAATTACTTCGTAATTACTTATCAGCAGAGAAAAGTCTGAAACCTGTAGCTCTCTGACTTCCTGAGAAACTGCACACGTGTCACTTATTAACGTATCTGACTGTAAAGCTGCGCTAAAACACGCTCCACCTGCTGTTGCCTGAAACGATCAGAAGTCGACATTCGTTTATGCCACTGTGTTAAACATTCGGTTTTGTCTGTGGGTTAAAATAACTTGGTCACAATTCGAGTTTAAGTAAAGTCTGAAGGCTTGACTGAGGTAACGGATGGGCGGGGCTTAGAATTATTTCGAGTTATATGTAGTATAAATAAAACTCTGACTTACTACGTCTGCCATGTTGATGTTGTCAGTTGACGTCTGATGTCACAGCAGCGCGAGTCGGATAATGTTTACTCGGATGATGTTTACCACAAGGAAGGAAGTACTTGAAAAATGCCGCCTCTCTGTTTTCCACTATTTTCGAATATTCTGAGTCGTCCATCTTATTCATGCTTTAACATGCAGGGACGAGTAGTAGATCATCTGGAAACTCTTTCACTTACTGGTTTTTTTTTTTTACATACTAATGATTCGGATTCATTTTACTCGCATTACATACTCAGTTTCATGTATTATATACAGGTGCATCTGCAAAAACCTCAGTATCAAGTAAACAATCATTATTTCCCACAATTTAATTCAAACATCAAATTCACTTTCATAAAGTTTAGATTTATTACACATGAACTAAAATATTTCAAGAATGTTTTTCTTTTAATTTAGATTATTAAGGCTCACAAGTCATAATGATCAATACAGGAAATCTCAGAATATTACAATAATCCAAACGTTCACCTTCTGAGTGAATTATGTTTGAATTTATGCACTCAGTATTTGGCTGGGGCTTCTTTTGCACTTGTTGGGGCATTAATGCAGAGTGGGGTGGGGATTGAGGTGATCAATGCTGAGGTGTAATGGAAGCCCAGGTTGCTTTGATTAGCGGCCTCAGCTCGTCTGTATTTTGGGGTTTGGTGTCCGGCATTTTCTGCTTGTCAATACCCCATAAATTGTCTATAGACAGGTGAGTTGGCCAGCTGGACTTTGGACCACTGCGTAAAGCTCCACTTCTTCTTCTCCCTATCCCATGTAAGAGTCTTCTGACGTTAGCTCTGGTTCAGGAGTAGCTTAACACTTGGTATGTAGCCCATTTCATTGACACGTCTGTGTGTGGTGGTGCTTGATGCACCGAGCCTCAGTCCACTCTTTGTGAAGCTTCTCCATGTTCCTGTATCAGAGGAGGTCATCCTCGTTGGTGGTCCACCTTTTTCTACCACACTTTGCCCTTCCAGTTATCTTTTCATGACTATGCTTTGATACAGCAGTCTGTGAACGGACAGGCCTCTCAGGATTCATCCTCTGTAGTGTACCAGAGGACACTGAGCCAATAATTGTCTTCTGGACAGCTATATTGTGTGTACTGAACCTGGCTGGAAGTTTTGTAATATTAATTTCTTGGTGGAAATTATAATATCTTAACAAATCTTAGAATTACTATAAAAAAAGTGTTTAAAAAAAATGATATTCAGATTTTTTTGAGATGCACCTGTAGTATGGAAGTATGCAGATGAAGCATGTCCAATATTCATTCTCCATGTTTTCCATTCTGTTTTTTTAATCTTCGCCATTTATTTCTCACGATTTCTCAGTTTGATGCCATGTGTTTTTTGGTCGCTATTTTTTTTTGTAACTTTTGCTTTATATGTTTGATGTCGTGCCTTCGACCTTCCTGCCGATTGTAATCTGCTTTACGAAAACAGACAAAAGACTTAACGATCATACTGTCCATAATGAAAATATGGTGTTCGGCGTGTCCCCACTATAATCACAAAACTGATTTTTGTCTGTAAGTGTAAACACACATTCATCAGTGTTGCCAACTCCTCAGCTACTGGCTGTCCTAAAAGTCGGTGGATGATGTCATAGCTGAATTTGCATAATCATCAATGTGCATGTAATTGTCATAGATGCTGTAGGGCGGAAATGGAAAGTACGGGACAATAATCATTCTTTATAAGGAAATAAAAACCGCTAAGGATATTCGGACTGAGCCGTCATGATGTATCTACAGTTATAAAGTTCTTCGAAATAATTACACTAACCTAGAAAGTGGTAGCACAGATGTTAAGGTATTGGACTGCTAATTGAAAGATCGGGGTTCGATTCCCAGGGCCACCTCAATTGCCCAGTTGTATAAAAGGACGCTCTGGATAAGGACGTAAATATGAAAATGTTAATAGGGTTAGAGAGAAAGGCAGATGGAGGATTTTGCTTTTTTTTTAGTCATGTGGTCTGGTGGTCGTACGCCGTATGAGTGTGAATACATTTACATTTACAGTGTTTGGCAGACGCTTCTTATCCAGAGCGACTTACATTAACCTCTTTTATACAACTGAGCAATTAGGGGTTAAGGGCCTTCTTCAGGGGCCCAACAGTGGGAACTTGTTTGTACTGGAAATTGAACCCAGATCTTTCAGTTAGCAGTTCAACACCTTAACACCTGCACCACTTCCCCAAACTGAGGGACACAGGGACGGACACACACACACACACACACGGTGGATGAGGTGACTAAGTGACTCAGGCTGTGTGAGTCAAAAACAGTGATTTATTTTAGTCCAGTGATTTATGGTAGACAAAGAAATTTTAGCCCGGCTTTTGTCCCCAGTCCAAATGCGGAAAGTATTGAACTGCGCTTACTGCAGCATGAGGACTGGGACGGGTTTATTCTGTCAAAAAAAACGAAGGACATTATTCTACTGGATGCCACACGTCATGTAAATTTGTCAGAAGGAAGTGAAATAAATTCTTTGTTATTATGTGTCTGTTTTTTTTATTTATTAGGAGTTTTATTAAGCTGTCGGTAGGGGGTGCTGTAGCGCCCTCATTACCTTTATTTCACACGGCATCAGGTTCAGTACATTATCGTTTACACAGTCGGTCACCAGAGGGCGACAGAGATATACTGCACAGCAGTAACTACAGCAGCGTCTCAAAAGATTGTTCAGACGATCATCGTGTGTACACAGCTGCCGGTGTGTGTGTGTGTGTGTGTGTGTGTGAGACAGGGCATGTGGTGACAGGCAGACTGAGGTCAAAAAGCATAATGAGATGAATGCAGCCCCACTAAAGTAATTGGTGTGTGTGTGTTGTGTGTGTGTGTGTGTGTGTGTGTGTGTGTGTGGGTGTGGTGTTGGGTACTATAGTGGATGTATGCGTACTGTATGCATTTGTGTTATCGTGTGTATATGCATGTGTGTTTATCTATGTGGACAACAGCAGCACCTTGATGTGTGTATGCATTTGTGTTATTATGTATTTACTTGGTGTAGACAGTGTGTGTTACACAGCAGCTGCTCCAGAGCTCCTGCATTGTGTCTCTGTCTGCGTCTGCGGGTCTATAATCCATCCACCATTCATCACACACACACACACACACACACACACACACACAACACAACGGCTGTCATAACACAGCTATGTGCACTGGACATCATTAATATGCAGCTGCTTTAAGAAGTTTTTATATATCAACACAAAAATATCTAAGCTTTAATATTGATTTTCTAAAAAAAAGTGTTTTAAAGCAAAATAGATGTGTTTAGATATAAATTCTAAATATTATTACATAGTTTTAAAGATTTTTTATACAATATATAAAAATTATATCATTATATATGAAATTATAAAAAATTATATAGAAAAAAAAACAGTATTTTTTTATTTTGTTGTTTGATTTTTTAAAACATTTTTATGCATTTTAAAGACATAAAAATAATGAAAACGTTGTTGGGCTATAAAATTATTATTATATAATTTTATCTTTTTTTTTTTTTTTTTACAAGTAAACATTTTGGGCCAACGATTAAAAACCCGAGACTAAAGTTAGTTTTGTTATTTTGTGTTATTTATTGTTAAGTTGAGCTGCAATAAAAACTAAAACTAAAAAAAAAAGATGTTAAGAGATAACATTTTTGTTTATTAGGAATAAAAATATTATAAATATATAATATATAAAATATATATATATATATTTATTTATTTATTTATTTTTTGTTTAACCCTAAAAATTCATTTTTATTTATGTGACTTTTATTATAACTTTTTCATATCAGTTTTTAACTAAATCTAAGTGTGTAATTTATCTATTGTTCTGTTCCATGTAATGTGTGTGTTGTGTGTGTGTGTGTGGGTGTGTGTGTGTGTGTTTGACGTCAACGTCTGGTTCAGTGCCAACTGTCACCTGCCAGAGTGACAAAAGAGTGAAGGATTAAGGAGTAGAAAAGCGAGGGATGGCGTTATCGATCGTTCTCCTCTCTGGACCGCTGTGTGTCTCTTTGACCTCCTGACCTCATCTTTTTCTCCTGCCCTGTCCCCCCCCCCGTGCGCCTCGTTCACTATCTTTCATCTCACATCCTGTTCGCTCCGGAGAGTGCAGCATCAGCCTGGGGGCCGGCCCCCCATCTCTTTCATAGTACCTACACCACCACCTCCCACCCCCCGGCCCATTCTCTTCTCTTCTCTTCTCTTCTCTTCTCTTCTCTTCTCTTCTCTTCTCTTCTCTTCTCTTCTCTTCTTCTCTTCTCTTCTTTCTTCTATCTGTTCTGTTCTGTTCTCTTCTCTCTCTCTCCACTTTACTTCACTCGTCGCTCTTCTTTCTCTATTCCCTCCTTTTTGGTTTTTTGTTATTATTTTTTCTTTATCTTGGGTATTTTTTCTTCGACTCCCTGTTCTTTTCTTTCCTTTTTTCTCTTCTTCTCTCTTCTTTTTTTTCTTTTCTTCTCTTTTCTTTCCCTCATCTTCTTAAAACCTCAGAAACAACGCACACACACAAACACACACACACACACTCTAAAACCGCGGCTAGCAGATCGCTCACACACGCATCAGTGCAGATTGTTGTGTTTTTGTAACAATAAAAATTCAACTGATTTAGTGACTAAAAGGGTGTGTGTGTGTGTGTGTGTGTGTTGTGTGTGTGTGTGTTGTGTGTTTGTGTGTTTTTTATGTTGTGTGTGTGTAGTTTTGGTTTGTTATGTCTGTGTTTATTTTTTCTTTGAAAAGTGCTGACCTGTGGCTTTGTTTTACTTACACACACTCCACAAACACACACACACACCTGGGACTCCAAGCAGCAGCTGTGGTAAGTTTATCACACACACTCACACACCTGGGAATCTAAGCAGCTGCTGTGATAAGTTCATTGTGACACAGACCACACACACACACACACACAGACACGGTCTGGTGTGGCCCCTGCCCTCACCCTTAAGTGGTTTGATTATAGGGTGAGGGTCACTATTTCCCTTAAGGGTGACTGTCTGTGTGTGTGTGTGTGTGTGTGTGTGTGTAATTCATGCATGTGAAGTGTTATAATGGCTAGTTATTGCCTGAGAAGATGCTTGGTGTGATCATATGTGTGTGTGTGTGTGTGTGTGTGTGTGTGTGTTAAGAGTTGAGTTTTAGATGCCACGTTGGTCATGTCTTGTCTGTGAAAGTAGTTATGAACATATGTGATGGTTGTGTATGTATGGTCATGTGTAGGGATGCCATGGATGTAGTGTGTGTGTGTGTGTGTGTGTGTAGGAAGCTGATTTTACATACATCCCTGAAGCAACCAGATGGCGAGTGTGTGTGTGCACATCTATGTCCTAAGGGAGCTAATCTGCATAGAGGAAGCAGATGCCATGACGTGTGTGTGTGTGTATGTGTGTGTGTGCATTAGGATATGCAGAGGTGTCATAATAAGCTCATGCAAGGTATGATCATACATTAAACATTGTGCAAAAGGTTTACACCGTGTGTGTGTGTGTGTGTGTGTGTGTGTGTGTGTGTGTGTGTGTGTGTGTGTAGCATCTTTCCTATGCTCCTGCCGTGCTTGTGTCACACACCCCCTCCCCCTGTTGGGACAGCTTCCCTTGTCCACTGTAGCACAGAAATCAGAGTCATTATCCATCTGCTCCACACACACACACACACACATGCAGTATACCCTCGACACAGTGACTTAAGAACTACAAAACAAAAAAAAAGGATTTCAACACACACCATACCCAGCAGCACACACTCATTTTCATCACACAGTTAACACACTTGGAATAATTCACAGCAGGAGGGTTTGTGTTTTTACACCACAATAATAAGCAAATTATTCTGTGCTTCTGTTATCTGTAAAAGCAGTGGTTACAGAGTTGGACTACTGTTGGGCCCCTGAGCAAGGCCCTTAAGGGCGTCCGCAATACTGTAAACTGTAAAATGTCGGAGGTCAGAATGATTTGATCTTTTATAAATAATTAAAAGAAAATGACAAGAAATCAAATCAGAATCATTTGTGAATAATCTTTGGCTAACTTCCGGTTTTTAGGGTTTTTTTGCTGAAAACTGTATTTATGCAATGCATAGGAAATGTGTGTGTGTGTGAAAGGGATCTCTGAGGCACGCGCCACTTATTAAAATAACAATACAGCAAAGAGGGTATCAATAATAATCAGACGCAGGAGACAGCAGGGTTGCCAGATAAAAAGGTACAAAGCGTTAAAATAAGAAAAGTAAAAAAGTAAATTTCTTTACTTTTGTGGGGGTTTTTGTAGAATACATTTAGCATTAAATTGACTAAATCTGTTATTAAAAGTATTTTTTTTTAAATCCAATATTCGTTTAGTTGCTTTTTTCACTTATTAATTGCGTTAGAGGTAAAAAAAAAAAATACTTCTCAAATCTGGCAACCCAGCTGATGAGTGGCAATTATTCAAGCGCTGCTCTATTAGCGTCGCGCGTGCACAGATGCTCGGGACCTGGACAATGACTGACGAGTTCGTCACGTGACCGTGTGCTGCCTATTTATCATACAGCTGTGCGCGTGTGCAACCTGACAAAGCGTCGTCGCAACACACACACACACACACACACACACAACAGACTGCTTCTGGAAACCCAATCCACCCTGCACGCGCCGGGGTCATTATTACCTCCCCCCAGCCCCCCAACAAACTGAATAGAAAACGAGGGAGGGGTGGGGGAGGGGGCGTGGCTGCTCGCGCCCCTCAACAACTGTCATTTTCCACCCTGTTCCGTCGCACGCGGCTCCAAACAATGGCAGCGATCTATAGCTGCGCACGAGCCTCCTAAACTAATCAAATAAATTCACAATTTTAGTTCTTATATTTGACCTTTATGGTGTTTATGATTACTTTTACAATGAATTTATTGTTTACGTACAATTATAACCTATAAAAATTACATTTATGTTTTTATCTATTGTTTAACCGACTCGTAGCTTAATGCTAACAGAAATGCTTTCCTTAGTTTCTTATCCGCACTCCTTATTATTACACACATGTCGAAACTTTAAAACTTTTGTGATTAAAACTAAATACTTTTCACTAGTCTGGAGGAACAACCGCAGAAACAGAACATGTGTTTTTCCCGTGTAAATGTGGTTCATGTGTACTAATACAAAAGAACATTTTATCACAGTGTAAAACGTGCAGTTTTATATGTAAATATACAGTAAAATTACAGAAATGTGTGTTTCTCAGATTAGATAAACACTATTTACAGTGACTGTCCCTGCTAATAGTGTAGAAGTGGTGGCTTAGTGGTTAAGGTGTTGGACTGATACCAGAAATGTTCGATTGGGGTTCGATTCCCAACACCAGCAATCCACCATTGGGGGCTCCTGAACAAGGCCCTTAACCCCTAATTGCTCAGTTGAATAAAAAATGAAAGAGATAAATGTACACGGCTCTGGATAAGGGTATCGTGGAGGGTTGGGGGATCAGCTATAATACAGTCTTTCTCAAGGACCCAACAGTGGCTGACTGGCGGTGGTGGGGCTCGAACCCGGGTCTTCCATTTAACAACACAGCACCTTGACCATCTGAGCCACCACTGCCTCCTGGTATAACTTGTCCACTCTACATATTTTTGTTGATGTGTAATCTAAACAACTACATTATTTTAACAACGCTTACTTGCTAATTTAGACCACACTGTTTGGGTTTGCTTCTGTGAGGTGAGGCTGGAGGTGGGCCAGGCCTACCCTGCCACATGGCTGGCCCACCTACACACCAATCTAAGGTGGAAAGTGAGAGAAAAAAAATACATATCACATAAATTTTACAAAATATATCCTCAGATTTCCACTGACTAACAAATCCCCCCTAGAAAAACACACACACACTCCCGCCCCCAGTACTGAGACCTAAAGCCGGGCGTGATACCGTAACATTAACTAGAATCACAAGTTAATAACACACATAACACAAAATTCTAGTTTTGGCACTCCTTTATAGTAAACAATTTTGCTACACATTCATAAAATAAAGACCTATAAATGTTCACTATAGGCTTTTTTATTCTACAAAGATGTCACCATGTGCACCTTTTCATCTACAGTCCAACAACCTTCTCCATTTCCTACACAAAACCTTTTTCAACAAATAAATAAGTGACGCCTGACACCTCAGCTCATTTCAGCTCAGTCAGTTCATCTAAAGTGGTGTAATCCACTTGTTCTTTATCAAAATCAGGCTCGAAACCAACTGGATCACATGACCTGCTATTCTGTTGAGTTGCTGGATAGAAATCTGCAAAAGGATAAATTGTAATATAAATAAAAATAAAGAAAGAAACTCTAAATCTATTAAATTTTTCAATTTCTTTATTTTCATAGCATTTGTGTTGTAGTCTGTTAATAAAAACTATAGGACCATTAAAAGTATGTAAACAATCTAAATTCCATACATAAATGTACATTTAGCCAAATTCGTTATTTTAATACATCACTGCTAATTTTGCCTCCAGGCACAAAACAAATTTAATCACTAATATCCGTCCATATGGTAAAGCCACCTTTGCCCCGTCTCGTCTTCTGACGTCAGGTCGAATGGGTGTGGTCAAGGAGTATAAAAAACCCGCCCCTTGCGCGTGTTCTTGAATGAAGACGCAGAAGATCCGCGCTCCGGAAGACGCGAACGGAATAAGGATAAGGACTTTTCCACATTGTTTAAGCTTGTGTCACTAAGGAGCTATATTTTATTTATTTGTTCTTTGGAATAAATCTATTTTAGAGCTTTTTTTTGTTTGGATTGTCGCTTTTTTTGTGTACCGAATGCAAGCACCTGTGCGCACTTGGAAAAGTTTTGGCTATGGCGCGTCTCCAGCTCCGTTTCTTCCCCCTGTTTCTGTCTCTCCTGTTGCCCCTGGTCAGTTTTACAGAATGAGTACTTTTTAATGGATGTGTGTAATATTTGGTGTGATGTAAAGGCAGCATTAACACACATGTGTCCCCTGTAGGTTGCCTCCTCGGGGGTGTTTGAGCTGAAGGTGCACTCTTTCAGCACCACACGCCGCTTCTGCAGGAGAACTCGAGACTGCAACATCTTTTTCCGCATCTGCCTTAAGCACTCGGAGGATGTGATCTCAGCCGAGCCGCCCTGCACCTTCGGCACCGGGCAGACCGGAGTGATGCGGGCCGAACCGGCGGCCATCTCCAACAGCGCCGCCATCCGAGTGCCTTTCCACTTCAAGTGGCCGGTAAAGTTTACACTGCTGGTCACAGATCATTAAGATAGACTGTTTTTAAAAAAAAAAAATGAATTAACATCTTGGAGTTTATCGAACTTGTGTTAATAAATTAAAGTTGTATTCAGTGCTTGACTTAAACACATCAAAAGATTGACTTTGGTGCATTGATGCATTTTTTAATGCATTCAGCATTAGCCTACTTATTTATTCGCAAACATACAAAAGATTGTTTGAAATAAATAAATCAATTGTAAACATTTTTATTTACGTCATTTGACAGACGCTCTTATCCAGAGTGACTTGAGTAATTGGGGGTTAAGGGCCTTGCTCAGGGGCCCAGAGGTGGTGGCTTGGTGGAACTGGAAATCAAGCCCCCAGTCTTTGAGTTAGTAGTCCAACACCTTAATCATGAGCCACCACTTCCCACCATTTGATGTTTTTGATCAAAAGTAAAATTATTATTTGAGCTCCCTGTGTGTAAAGAGGACAAAAGAATTGACACCTGCTACCTCAGGTTAGCATCTAGAGCCTCTAGAAAAGGGTCCCCTGCTATGGTTTGTTTTATTTTGACCCAGTGTTAACTAGCAGTGTTACACAGTTACAACAAATGAATACACAGATTTTATACTTTAAATGTTAATGCTTTCATATCATTAGCCAGTATTTGCTTCACTTTTTCTCATCTTTTTTTGTTTAGGGAACCTTTTCTTTGGTTATTGAAGCCTGGAATGCTGAATCACCCAAAGAGCATTCTGACCACACAGGTAAATGTCCTTTAGCATCAGTATGGCATCGTGCATGTGTGTGACAGTATAGCAGTCCTATAATGGTATAGGTGCTAAATCAGGACCATTTTTAAGTTAATCAGGATACTTTAAATTTGAGATGTAAATAAAATGATTGCATTAGTTGACTATGTCTGCTCATAAAAACTACTTTTAAGGCTAATTCATTAGTTTTTAATTGACAATGATCATCAATGTTGCTGTGGCTCTTTTCATCTACAGAAAACCAGAACAACCTAATCAGCCGTTTAGCAACACGACGGCGTTTAGCCATCGGTGAGGACTGGTCCCAGGATGTACACCTCGGCGAGCAAAGTGAGCTCCGCTACTCCTACCACGTGTTTTGCGACGAGTTCTACTATGGAGATGCCTGTTCAGATTACTGCAGGCCACGAGACGACACACTCGGCCACTACACCTGCGACGAGAACGGGAACAAACAGTGCCTGGATGGCTGGCAGGGGGAATACTGCTCAGATCGTAAGTCACACACACTTTTTGACCACTTTTGTACCACTTTAAACACTTTATTTGCTCAAAACCCTCTAGTTTATGTTGGATGCCAGAGAAGCAGCGGTGAAATATATCTTGCAACTATTTTAGAGAGAGAGAGAAAAAGAGAGAGAAAGGAAAACACAAAGAGAAGGAGTGTATATGATCTGTCAGATGGCCAGCTGTCTGTTTAGTCCCTTGGGGCAACTACGTCTGGTCTGGAAGCGTCTCAACGTGTGTTTTTATGTCTGGTTGTACATGAATGGGTTAATAAAAGTGTGTGTGCGTTTGTGCACTCGCATGTGCAGAAATCTGAGCTATAGCTCTAAAGCTTCGCTATATCTTACATCTACCCGTGTGTGTGTGTGTGTGTGTGTGTGAGAGCAGCTCATTCAGTTCTTTTGTTCAGCAGGACAATAGGAGCACAGAGCAGACACATGCTGTGGACCTATTCACTGCGTGTGTGTGTGTGTCAGCTTACCAGCTGCTGGCCTCAGCACTTAACACTCCCATTCATCTGTTCTTATTTAGTTGGGCGTGGTCAGTGTGTATGTGTGTGTGTAACCTCCCTTTCCCCTCCCCTCACAGCCATCTGCTCGGCGGACTGCAGCGATCGTCACGGTTACTGTGAGGCCCCTGGTGAGTGTAAATGCCGCCTGGGGTGGCAGGGCCCGTCCTGCAGCGAGTGTGTGCGCCACCCTGGCTGTCTGCACGGCACCTGCACACAGCCCTGGCAGTGTGTGTGTAAGGAAGGATGGGGAGGTCTCTTCTGCAACCAGGATCTGAACTACTGCACCAACCACCGACCCTGTGCTAATGGAGCCACCTGCACCAACACGGGCCAGGGCAGCTACACCTGCACCTGCAGGCCAGGATTCGGGGGCACCGACTGCGAGCTCGAGATCAATGAGTGTGATTGCAACCCCTGTAAGAACGGCGGTAGCTGCAACGTAAGTTACTTAACACACCTTAACCTCAATACATAAGCACCACCACCTTTAACTAAACTGAACAAAGACACGCCACCACACCTTTACTCAAACACAGCATGCTGTCATTTACTACATCTCAGTCAACAGAACAGACAGCTGGAACAGACAGAGGTCCCTAACTTAATACCTATAAACTTTACACTCGCCTTCAAGAACAAGTTAACAATTAACATAACACTAACACTGCAATACAACCTCATTCTAACATTCTAATAGTGTAACATTGTACAAGTAGTACAACTTAACATAACACTAACATAGTCTAACTGTAACAGCAAACTGAGTCCAGCCTAAACGGTAACACAGTCTAATCTAAACACCAACACAATCTAACTTTACACTAACACAGTCTAAATGAATCACTACCACAGTCTAACCTAAACACAAACACTCTTATTGTAACACTAACACAGCTTTAACACGAACAAGGTCTAGCTGTAACACTAACATGATCTAGCTGTAACACCGAGAGTCTAGCCTAAACACTGACACAAGCTAATCTAAACACTAATACTGTCTAACTGTAACACCTCCACAGTCTAACTGTAACAGTAATACAGTCTAGATTTAAAACCAACTCAGACTAACCTAAACACTAACACAGCCTAAAATAAACACTAACACAGTCTAAACTAAACACAGTCTAACCCAAACACTAACACAGTCTAACCCAAACACTAACTCAGACCAACCCAAACACCAACATAGTCTAACCCAAACATAGTCTAACCCAAACACTAACACAGTCTAACCCAAACACAGTCTAACCCAAACTAACACCCCAAACATTAACACAGTCTAGACCTAACATTAACACAGTCTAGACCTAACATTAACACAGTCTAGACAACACCAACACAGTCTAACCAAAACACAGTCTAACCCAAACACTAACACAGTCTAACCCAAACACTAACACAGTCTAACCCAAACACTAACACAGTCTAACTGTAACATGAACACAGTCTAACCTAAAAACTAACAAAGTCTGACCACTAATAGAGTCTAACTGTAACACTATCATAGCCTAAACACTAACAGAGTCTAACTGTAACACTAACAGAGTCTAACTGTAACACTATCATAGCCTGAACACTAACAAAGTCTGAACACTAACAGAGTCTAACTGTAACACTAACACGGCCTAAACGAAACACTAACGCAGCCTAAACCCTAACAATGTATGAACACTAACACAGTCTAACCCAAACACTAACACAGTCTAACTGTAACATGAACACAGTCTAACCTAAAAACTAACAAAGTCTGACCACTAATAGAGTCTAACTGTAACACTATCATAGCCTAAACACTAACAGAGTCTAACTGTAACACTAACAGAGTCTAACTGTAACACTAACACACGGCCTAAACGAAACACTAACACAGCCTAAACCCTAACAATGTATGAACACTAACACAGTCTAACCCAAACACTAACACAGTCTAATCCAAACACTAACACAGTCTAACCCAAACACTAACACAGTCTAATCCAAACACTAACACAGTCTAACCCAAACACTAACACAGTCTAACCCAAACACTAACTATAACCCCTGCAAGACTGGAGCCCTTTGCAATGTGAGTCTTAAACTATCTTAGCTTAACACTAACACTGTAACACCCTAACACCTTAACTCCATCTTAACACATATAACAGATGAAGTAAATTCTTTTTCTTTTACGTTGTAGGATCTGGAGAACGATTACTCCTGCACCTGCCCTCAGGGCTTCTATGGCAAAAACTGCGAGATCATAGCAATGACGTGTGCTGACGATCCGTGCTTTAACGGCGGAACATGTGAGGAGCGTTTCACTGGAGGCTACGCGTGCCGCTGCCCTCCAGCCTACACTGGCTCCAATTGCGAGAAGAAACTGGACCGCTGCAGCTACAAACCCTGTGCCAACGGTGTGTTAGTCATTACATTACACTCTGATAATGTCATAAGAACAAATTAAAACCGTTCCATAGTGAACTGTAGACAATGTGTTAAATCCGCTTTAGTGATGTGTGTCAAATGTTCTCTGTGCAGGTGGCGAGTGTGTGGACGTAGGCTCAGGGGTGCTGTGTCGGTGTCGTCCGGGATTCGCTGGGCCGCGCTGCGCCGTTAACGTGGACGAATGCGCGCGCTTTCCATGTCAGAACTCGGGAACATGCGTAGATGGTGTTAATGACTACACGTGCTCGTGCACGCTTGGATTCACCGGAAAGAACTGCAGTGTGCGTGCCGATGCTTGTCTCTCCCACGCCTGCCTGAACGGCGGTACCTGCTACACACACTTCTCAGGCCCGGTGTGCCAGTGTGTGCCAGGATTTATGGGTTCCAGCTGCGAGTTTCCTGTGCTGGATAGAGCCGGTCTGGAGCGGGCTGCATCACGCAGCTCTCGAGGCTCTTCCCCTTCCACGGTGGCGGCGCTGTGCGTCCTGGGTGTGTTGGCGGCTTGCCTGGGTGTGTGCGTCGCCGTGGTGTTTTTGCGTCGCAGAAGGCAACGTCTGCGCAGACAGCAGCTCTGTGACTCTGTCTTCAACGACCTCGAGACGGTCAACAATCTTGACCGACAGCACTACCCGTACGAACGCGAATTCCTGTCCAGAGCTGTCACTCAAGTGAAACCGAGCAACACCGAGGCCAGGCTCAGCTCATTGGCGCCCGGGCACACACTTCCTGCAGGGAGAGACTTCCTGTGGAGCGCCGGCGGGCCTGGCATGAGATAACTTTCACACGTATAAATAACTCACAAGTAATTAATTTCAGAAAACATCAATTTCAAACATCAGGCGCACAAACTGAGAAGAATGAAACTGTTCTAAGCACTTCTATTCTATATGTTTGGTTTTTTTTTTACAGTGAATGAAAAAAACGATCGAAAACATGACACAATATAGTGTTGTATCCGATCTTTTTTTTTTTTTTTTTCTGTCAGAAGTTTCGACTCCAAAAACCAAAAACCAAACCAGAAGCTATACCATAGTTTAAAGTGTTAGATTTGGTGTGGATGACGATCGGTACAGAATTCCATGTTAACAGTATGTGACTATAAGAAAATGTACGATTATGAAGATGAAAATGTACAGATTATTTTTTCAGAATACCTCAGAAAAACCTGTAGAAAAGGTAACAGCATGATTTCATAGTGTGTTCGGCCAAATCCTGACTGACCTTAAGAAACCTGATGTCAGACGTCCTTTGTTTTTTTTTTCGCTGAAAGATTGAGTCGTTCCGACTTTTAATTCTGAATTTCAACATGATGCTGAAAGGTTTTTTACGCTTTTTACCTCTTTTTTTTTAATCTTTTATATTGTTACTCATGTAAGCGATAAGATGTCTGGATTAGCTAGATAACCGTTCTTATATACTTACGGTTTATCTGGATAATTGTAACTTCCTGCTTTTTTTTTATTGTATACGTAAGAAACCTCGCTAGATTTCGAACGGGAAAAGTTCGAAGTGGGCCATTTCCGCCGACGATCGATTGTAGCAAAGTCCCAAAAAAACGGATACAGTTCTCTCCGGCTCTTCCTTACATCCCGTACGGATGTTCGTTCTACTTGTATGATCTTCATAGTTACAAAGTCAGAAATATATTTATAAATATTTTCCTAAACCAAACTGGGGATATTGTTAGCCCGGCATTGTATTGCTATGTAGCAGCAAGCTTTTTTATCCTACTTGTAAGCAGGAAGTTGATGTCATTTTAATAAGTAAATTGTGCAAAGCTTTTTTTTTTTTTTCCCGAATGTGATGTTTCTGACTGATTTCTGTAGCCATTTCACCTTCCATGACTTTAAACCTGAGTTAATGCCTGCTTTATGTTCCTCTTTTGCATTTTTGTACCCTTTATTTTTAAATTTCAATCATTGTTCATGTAAAAATATTTTATGTTAATTTATTGTGTACGTCTTTTTGTTTGAAGGTTAAATAAAATAAGTCATATTTTATAATCTTAAATCTTATAATCTTTTATAATATTAAAATCCTGTATCATAAATCTGCATATATTTTGGAGTTTTCTAGTAGATTAACAACCAATCAGAGGTAAGCTTGAATTTTACTTGATTTAGTTTTAACATTTACAGCATTTTGCAGATGTTCTTATCCAGAGAGACTTACATTTATCTCTTTTATACACTTAAGCAATTGAGGGTTAAGGGCCTTGCTTAGGGGCCCAATAGTGGTGGTGCTGGGAATCAAACCTCTGTCTTTCTGATGGCAGTCCAACTCATTAAGCACTTAGCCATGTATAGTTATTATTCTGACCAACTTAGCCAACAACAATTAGTTTATTTATAAGGTATAAATATCTGAACGTGGCGTTTATGTGAAAAAGAAACAATTATAATTATTATTAGTTTTAAAAAACCCACACAAAAAAACCCTAATAATAAACCGGGTTTTTTTTTTACTTCTAGGGCTCTAAACACTCATTGTCAAGGTCTCCCCCTAGTGGAACAAATAAAAATTGCATTTTCCTTTTCTTTAACTAAATTACCATAAAAAGCTTCTTAGCTTCTTCTATCATGTTTAACTGCAGTTAAATCATATATGGTAAAAAAAACAACAACAACAAAAAAACTCTGGACACTCGTATGTGATTCCTCCTTAAATTATCACCAGAACATTTCAAGCACACACTCGTATTTTACTTCCCAATAGGGTGGAGCATATTATACCAGCCAAAGGGAATTCCATCTAGAGTGGGATGTTTAATAGGCACGTGTGGGTGTGACGATCAGGGGTGCACATACTTTTGGATCTCGATGCCCAAAAATTTACATCATAAATAGACGATCGATGCGAAATATGGTAGCATAAAGAAAGCAGATAGAAAAAATATTTACTGTTTTAATTGACGCTACAGTCTCGGGTCTAATTAATCAAATCAATTATGGAAGCGGAACTAGAAAAAGTGCGCACTGTAGATATAAGGCGCGCGCTAAAGGTGCACCGTGAAAGTTAGGACCTCGGAGAGCACAGTGAGCCCACAAATACGCGTCAGTGCGCGCCCGCCCTTTCCTTCCCTTTCCTACAATTTACATTCATCTTTTGGCACGTACTTTTCTCCGTTCCCTCACGCGCTTACCGCCATGGCCGAGGATCAACCGGATCACCTCGATTACCCGCGGGCGCTGGGGTCCGCGCGCGAGCAAGGCTTGAACCTGCAGAAGCGGCAAGCGCGCGTGACGGTGAAGTACAACCGCGCGGAGCTGCAGAGGCGCCTGGACGCCGAGAAGTGGATGGAGCGCGCGCTGGAGAAGCTGTACGCCGGGGCGGTGAGTGCACGCGACACAGAGATCCCCATTTAAGTGTAAAAAACTTTTTTTTTTTTTCAAAAACGAAACGAATTTCTGCGTAAGATAAATACCAGGACGCCATTTTTAAATTCCCAAACAGCAGAAAAGTTTATTTTAAAGCGACTGAGTAATAAATAAAACCTGCATATGATTATACATTTATATCAAAGATAATCTTTTTATGTATCTGCAACAAGATCGATGGATTGGGCTGTGGTGTCGCTTTGACCAATCGGAACATGTTACACAATACAGTGATCTGTTAATCATTTACATTGATCATTTCTGTCAGTCGGCAGACACTTTTATCCACAGAGACTTTTATATGGATTTATTTTTAGGGGCCTTGCTCAGGGGCCCAACAATCACTGAGCTGATCCACTTTCCTAATTTTATATAATAAAGCAACCTAAGATACTATTGCTGTGTCCCAAATCCTGTGCTGTCTAACTGGGTATTGTATGATTACGGGTAGTGACGTCCTCCATCCACCATCACATGACATATGACGTCACAGCAGCGTGAATTAGAAGTTGGATAAATGTTTCCATGGATGATGAGTGCAGGTCAGCATCAGTTCTTTAAAGCTCTTGAATAAAGTGTTGCTTTGCTTCTGCAGGTTCGCAGAATAAAAGCGTGTCCATTGTACACAAAGCAAAGAATCTGAGTGGACATCTGGAAAAACATCTGGGAGGCTGTGAAGTCTACCCCGATAAATTTATGTTTTGGATTGCTAAAGAAGAAGGAAGGTACCATCACGATCATACAGTAGGCTGTGTTTGAAGTATTGCATACGTCCATACTAATATATATATATATATATATTAGATGAAAAACAGTAGGCAAAAAATTCCCAGATGTTTTACGACGTCCGCCCAGATTCTTCGGTTTGTGTACAATGGACACGCTACTATTGTGCAAGCCGGCAGAAGCAAAAAAAAAAACACAATTTTTTTTTTCAAGACCTTGAAGAACTAAAGAACATTATTATCTCTGGACCTTTGCTTCTTTTCCAAACAAACTTCTGGTCAATATTCAGACCGTGTGACCTGAAAGATGTCACTCTGCCTTTTACCCTATTTTCTGAATGCCTAGCTTTAAAGGCTAAAGGGTAAATTTTTAAAAAGCAGCGTTAAACCCTGTACAAGTTTCATCTTTACGACGGTACATCAGTAAAACCCGACAGAGTGTGAGGCGATTTCGTTTCGACAGCTCACACTCTAAAGATTTATTAGCCGGCTATCTAGCTTTGGTTAGCTAATTTTATTTATAGTTATATTAGTAAATCCTGGATATTTTGCTAGCTAGAAGCTTCTGACTGACTGACTGACTGACTGACTGACTGACTTTTTTCTGAGGTAAAATTCTAGCACTGATTTTTCTCCACTACTTGCAGAGAGGCAGGAGGTGCTACTCACGGCGTCAGTGTGACTTTACTCACATGGCCATTTTGTGAGGCGTTAGTTTAGCTTGCTTAGGCTAATGTTGTGAAATGGTTAGGATGGTTTTGGCTCAATGCTGCAAATGTGTCTCGGATTGGGCAGTCAGGCAAGAATAACAATACTTTGTGGCAGAGAAGCTTAAAAATGTGGCTAAATCACAGGGGATGACATGTTTTACTGGTAGATTCTTGCAGACATCTTTGGTCTGTTGCCATGTAGGGAATGTTTAAGACAGAGGATTTATGATTAACTTTCTCTCCCCCCCCCTTCTCTCCTCTCCCCCCCCCTTTCTCCCTTCTTCTCTCTCTCTCTCTCTCTCTTTGTCTCTCCCTCTGTCTCTTTCTCCCCCTTCTCTTTCTCTTCTCTTTCTCCTCCCCCCTTCTCTTTCCTTTCTTCTCTCTCTTCTCTCTTCTTTCTTTCTCTCTTTCTCCTCCTTCCCCTCTCTCCTTTCTTCTCTCCCCTCTTCACTCTCTCTCTCTCTCTCTCTCTCTCTCTCTCTCTCTCTCTCTCTCTTTCTCTCTCTCTTTGTCTCTCCCTCTGTCTCTTTCTCCCCCTTCTCTTTCTCTCTTTCTCCCCCTTCTCTCTTTCTTTCTCCCTTTCTCTTTCTCCCTCTCTTCTCTCTCTCTCTTTCTCTCTCGTCTCTCCCCCATCTCTCTCTCGCCCTCTCTCTCTCTCTCGTCTCTCTCTTGTGTGTGTGTTTATATATCATCACTCAGTGGGAGTGTATGTTCTATCTGCAGAATTTACCTCTACAATAAACAGAAGTTTTTATAAATTGTTATAAATTGCGCTGAGGTAAAAGTTTCCCGGCGATTTATCTGCGATCGCATTCATTTAGTTCCTTTTTATTTTGTGTGACATGGTTAAAAGGGCAGCCTTTTAACAGCCAGTGTAACAAAAAAAATAGATAAGAAGTAGAAGTTAAGAAATAATCAGTTTTTTTTACAAATGTTTTCTTTTTACAAAAAGGTCTGTGAGGAAAAGAGTTGCGTTTTATCTCAGAATTTATTTAAATTACATATTTTTCCCATCTCAACTGTTTATTTCCTCGTATTCCACCGTTTGCCAAACACTAAACCAGATGTTATACCATCGCCGTGTTTGTTAGCAGCGTTAGCTTTGTAAACTGTGATGTAATAGTGGATTTAGGGGTGTGACGGACTTAGGGGTGTGTGTGTGTGTGTGTGTGTGTGTGTGGTGTTTAGCAGGTATGTGTGTGTGTGTGTGTGTGTGTGTGATCTCTGCACAGTGTAAAGTGCTTCAGATAATCAAAGTAAACATTCAGAGTAAAGAATAAGCAAACATGGATGGAGCAGCCGTGGGATTTGTGTCATTATTTCTCTTTGTTGTCAAACAAATTGTACATACCTCTCTCCACACACACACACACACACACATACACACATACACACGGTGTGTATCTCTCGCACGTATGGACCAAGGCAACGGGCAATGACCTTATAAGGGAAAGGCACCCATTTCCCATGAGGGAACCAGGACTTCCTGTTTTACAAAAACATAAATACACACACATGCAAGTGAGGCCAGAGCCTTATCATTGCCTTACATGGGCTCTGTGTGTGTGTGTGTGTGTGTGTGTGTGTGTGTGTGTGTGTGTGTGTACATGTATGCTGTCTTGATCATACACATGGTTTGCCCGCAGTTGTGAGAAAACCACCGACTCGTCAAGTGACCGCAACATTATAGCTGTTTTCGGCAGAGCGCCCCCCGCTGTACAAACATCGGATAATGGATTTAATTTTATTAATTGGTTAATTTTATATATTATTTTACATTTTTATTAAATGTCCAAGAAAAAAAAGAAAAAAAAAAGAACCCACACTGGGTTTGAGTCAACATGAGTGTGTGTGTGTGAGAGAGAGGGGGGGGGGGTAATTGTTTTCCTGTAAATGCTGATCTTTTATTAGTAATTGCTGCCATGTTTTCTCAGCACATTCCTTTAATTCTTTTGGCTGAAGTAGGACGACCTTTTCATCACCTTGTTTTGATATCAGACTCAAGTCTGGATACAAAAAATCGATTAAATATTTAACAAACGGTTAAAATTTATTAAACACATTTAAGTTATTGTAGTTGCTTAAAACCAATCAGGGGTGTGTGTGTGTGTGTGTGTGTGTGTGTGTGTGTGTGTGTGTGTGTGTGTGTGTGTGTGTGTGTGTGTGTGTGTGTGTGTGTGTGTGTGTGTGTGTGTGTGTGTGTGTGTGTGTGTGTAGGAGGACGAAATGCCTGAAGAGATTGACATCGATGACCTGCTGGTTCTGCAAAGTGAAGAGGAGCGAACAGAAAAACTTCAGGTGGCGTTCGGGTTTCCTGTAAAAAAAACACAATCGAATGGATTCATTAATGACGTCATCAGTGTAAAATTAACATTAATAATTGATTTAATCTGTGTTTTAGGAGCTTCTGCACACCTGCAGGAACAACACACAGGTATAATCACACACACACTCACACTCAGATTTCATGATAGAGGAACAGTTTTTTCAATCCCACCCATTTGTCTAAAGGAACATGCACTGGCTGACACTCGCTTGCACTCGTTGCGAACAACAATCTGTTTGTTTTCGGCAGAGACACCCTCGCTCGCTCGCTCTTTCTCTCTCTCTCTCTCTCTCTCTCTCTCTCTCTCTCCATACAGTGATGAATACAGGCCCTTTGTGCTAGAGGAGTTTTATTTTGGGTGGGCAGACGGGAGGACTGTTACTTTGACTGGTTTATGTCTTGTGGATTGTTAGTGTTTGTTCCCGGTTCCTTTTTAAAGAAGAAGAGTGTGAAACAGTTGGCAAAGTCACTAGTATTTATTTCTTACACTTTCCTTCGGCGCCATCAGCACAAAGACTTTCTTGAACATAAACCCTAACGTTGCTCACAAATACCTTGTGTTTGTGTGTGTGTGTGTGTGTGTGTGTGTGTTTGTTTCATAAAGCCATTCATCAGTGAGCTTCTCCAAAGGCTGCATGGCCTTCACAAACAGGAAGAGCTACAGAAAGAGGGCATCGGCCATCCCTGTCTCCATGGTTACCCCCATCACCATAGCAATGCTCACAATGACAAAGGCCAACGGCAGCACCATCAGCCACGTACCCACCAGACTCTCTAACTCGCATATCCCATAATGCACTACAGCAGCCTACAATGCCAAACCCTGGATACTTCACTTATCCACAGACTGATCATGACATCATCACTTACCAGACCGTTCCACACTGGCCGATTATCTGTAATCAAGCTTATATAAAGTTAAGGCGATCTAAACAACTTAAAATCAGTTAAGATTATTTTATTACATCACGTGTAAAGAACAGATCGAATGTACTGTAGGATGGGACGTATATTATTACGACTGCTTGTATTTACCAAAAGTTTCTTTTACCTGAAATTTGCTCAGTTGACCACAAGTGGGCAGCGTTAACAAGCCAAAAATACCACATAATGCAACAAAGAACAAACTTTAATTTAAATGGAGGCAAGAAGTGGAGATTCTAATGTGTCTTATGAGTAATAATTATAATACCAAAGATATTGATTGGAGTATTACACCCAAAATTTTAGTCTCTTCCATAAGACTTGATGGTTGGACTGTAGATGTAGCGCCGTGCTGAAAAAATGACATTCACTTGCCAAGATCGTAGTGCTTAAATAATAGTTCACTGTAAAATTGTGGGCTTTTTAATTTAGCTAATAGTACATTCTAAACTAAATCACACTCAGTCCCAAACCACGACAACTGTTGTTTGTTCTTTAACTGAAACGACTAAACACTAAAAATATTGCCATTGATTTGTAATACCCGTTAACGATGTTAGCATTGAAACTCAATTAAAAAGCTAAAGAGTGAAACTTTGGCTCTTTATTTAAAGGAAAAGGAAAAGGAAACCATCAGGTGTTTTGGTCCATCCGAAATGAGTGAAAAATAATTTTTATTAGTGTACAAACTGACTTAAACAATAAACTTACAAAGCTTGGTCACTGTTACACCGAGGAGTTCCTATCATTACTAGACATGCTATGATAACGCTAAGAGTGTAATGAGTTCTAAGTTGTTAAATACATAATAAACATGTGAACAAAGTGATTCTAAATCTGTTTTGTCATGATTTTTTTGTGGGTTTCTCCTGCAGGGGTCTTTCTGTGTGGAGTTTGTATGTTCTCCCTGTGTTTGTCTGGGGTTTACTCCGGGTTCTCCGGTTTCCTCCCACAGTCCAAAAACACGTATGTTAGATTGATTGGTGATTCTAAATTGTCCGTAGGAGTGAGTCTGAGTGTGTGGCTGTGTCCCTGTCCCTGTGATGGATTGGTGACCTGTCCAGGGTGTCCCCCTCCTGTCTTTCGCTCTTTCAGAGACAGCTGGGATAGACTCCAGCAGATCCCCGTGACCCCGAATTAGAGAATAAGCAGGTATAGAAGATGAATGAATGAATTATTAATTAATTAATTAATTAATGTATTTCAAAAGCTATTTTATTCGCTGGACTACATTGTAACAGCCACCAGAGGGCGGGGTAGCACAAGGAAAAGATTTTTAAAAAATGTAAAGTTTGGAAGTTTCTTCGGAAACTGTAACCCACTGGATGGGACAAAATACATCAAGCAGCTTTAAGGTAAAAAGAAAAACCTGTGAGAACCCAAAAGAAACACAAAGAGAACACATAAGACATAACAAAGACTGCAGTGTTCTACATGTTAAAAATGTGTAAAAAAAATCTTTAATACTGTTTTCTGCATTTAATGTAGAATAAAACAAAAAGGGACCAAATTTCAACACAAACAGAAATTTTTAAATATTTGCTTAGATGGAACCGTAAAATTTTTGTCTGGTTGCCCTATGAGGGATGTTATAAAGGTTCCTTGTAGAACAGAGTTTGTATTCGAAGCGTAAAATCCATAAAGAACTTTTAGTTTTCTATTTTATCTGAGCTTTTATGCAAAACTTTAAAACAGAAGAAGTTCCTGTGTACGGTTTTACTGCTGAAACAAAAAATATGTTCGAATAGAAGTTTTAGGATTCTGACAGAATAACATAAAATACCAGAAAAATATGTAGGAAAAAAATTCTGGCAGTGTGTGTGTATTATATGTTGTGTTTTATGTGTGCATTTGTGTATTTTTATATATATATGATATTTGTATAATATGTGAATATAATATGTGTGTGTGTGTTTGTTTAGGGAGGTCGCCTCCGTTTCCTCAGGATAACACATCAGCATCTGGTAGCTAACGAAATGCCGGTGGCCGACATTCCGACATCAGACCTGTCTGGCATCTCAGAAGAAGAAACATACACACACACACACACACACACCGCTTCTGTGGACATTCACACATGGGAATGGCAGAGCAGTGAAGCGCTTGTAAGGTAAGACCATGTGTACCTGTATGTGTGTGTGTGTGTGTGTGTGTGTGTGTGTGTGTGTAAGATGAACAAGTGATTGATTTTCCACTAGAAAATTGAACCTTAAATGGTCTTAAAGCTGCTGGAAGAAAAGAAACCTGTTAACTGGCAGGCAGGTGTGTAAACCTTTGCTCTGTTGGATTGTTTTAATATGTTTGCTGGTTAATTGGTCAGTGTAACTAAAGTATCTTAATTTTAAGGGTTAAGAATACTGGTAGACTTTAAACACACACACACATATCAGATATGAAGAGTCGTAATATTTAGTGAACGTGTGTCTAAAAAAAAAGTCTTTTGCCTTATTTCTCTTTAGAGAAAAGAGATTTTATAATATAATAATATTTATTTATATTTCATTATCCCTACATTTCTGTGTTTCTGCATAATAATATATTTTTTAAAAGAACATTTTCCTGAGGAAGATAATATTTCTGATCATATTCATTCAAACGAATTGTTTTTGCTCATTTAAAAGAAAACAAAACAAGTAATAAATCACTTAAATAAGGTTTGTTGGAATGATGCTGATCCTGGAACTGTAAAAACTTTATTAAAATACAAAATAACTTCAGTTAATAAATTAATATTATTGTATTTTTAGAACACACATGTTGGCTGAATGGGGCACAAACTTTTGCACAAGACTTAGTAGACAGGTGCTGAACAATATTGAACAGAAATATTTTTGAGTGTTTTTCTTTTTCACAATCTGTGTGTGTGTGTGTGTGCGTGTGTGTGTGTGTGTTATAACATGATGGTTTTTCCACCTTCATTTTTATATAACATTGTATTGGTTATATAACCTTTGTATCAATGACTTCCTGAAGTCAGCGTAATTACTAACACATACACTATAAACCAGTCAGCAGCAATAGACACACACTGCTGCCCCCGCTGACATGCCCTGTGTCTGCCTGAGAGTGTGAGAGTGTTAGCCGGTGTGTATGAGAGACAAAGAGTGTGTGGGTGTTGACAGGTGAATGAACATCCACACGCTGACACACATTTCATTTGCCAGAAAGAGATCTTCCTGTAGGAACAGGTGTGTGAGGGAAAGTGTGTGTGTGTTACAGTGTGTTGGTAATATAAAGTTCTGGAGAAATTAATATAAAAAAAGAATAGCAAAAAAATAATTTTACTGATTTTACAGTTGGTCCAAAACGCTGCTGCCAAATTTCATAAAAATAGTGACCACATTAATTATATTAAGGACCCTCTAAAATCAGTTCTAAACTGAATAGGCAGCCATTAAAGTTCTTTTACTGGTGTATAAATTTGTACATAACCAGGCCCCCAGTTATCTCTCAGAGCTGTTCCATTTTTATACTCCTATTAGAAGTCTAAGATCAAGTGATCAGAACTGGAACCAGAAAGGACCCGAACCCGGGTCGCCGGTGCGCTTATTTTTGTTTTATGTGTCTGTGGTCTGATTTTAATTTACAGCACTTTGGTCAGTCTTGTGGCGGTTTTTAAATGTGCTTCATAAATAAATGAACTTGAACTCGAAGAACTTTATTTTATACCAGTGAACTAGCAAACTACCTAGTTCCTTTCTAGAAGTATCTTCATAGACTGTGCATAGACTAGAATTGTGGTGGATGTTTTTTTTTAGAAACCTTCTAACACTAAACCTGCTAATGCAACCTGCTATTGCTAATTTACATCTGTATAATATTTAATAATTTCCCTACTTCATAATAAGTTTAGCTAGTTTATTGACCTAATCTCAACTCTAACTGTATGATAATCTGTATTTCTATCTTACCTAACATCACAGGTTCTTACAGGTTCTGTAAGCGCCAAACTTTATCGCTTGACCCCAAGAACTCGCGCAGCAGCCGGGGCCAAACAAAACACAGTTTTTCCCATTTGCTGTTTATATAAAACTACCTTTAAAACTCACATATTACCAGACAAATAAACAGCGCTTTCCTCTCAGGCGTACAATATTTATGAATCAGGTTTCCTATTCGAGATAAAAATATTGAAAGAGGATGCACCTCCAGACCCCTGAGTGAAAACACGGCACTAATTCAACAAACACTAGCGCTCATGCCAAGCAAAGCGTGCGCGCGCACACACACACACACTATCTACAATATAGAACCAGTTCTGGTAAACAATTAAATAATAAAAGATCAGCTGCTAGTTCTGATATTATGCTATATTCAGATTTTCCTGTGTTTTCTGGAAGTTTCTGTGTTTATATGTTTGGTATAAATTGGAGAATTTACTTAGCAGTTAAAGCTACATGTACTTTGTGTGTAATTTTTGGTAATACGGGGCCTTATATTAGTAAATAAACTATATTTCTGAGGTAAATGTTGACATTTCAGATAGTTTTGTGCTTTTGTTCCTTACAATCATTGTGTTTTTAGCTGTTAAATTACAGTATGTGCTATCAAACCTTGCTATCTTAAATGCTGGGACTCGTATATAATTGCTTTGTATTTTCATTCAACCTGTAATTTCCAAATAACGCACTACTGTTTATCAAAATCCACCGAAAGTTGATTTTTATGTAAATGCTAAATTACTAAACTGTGCAATTTTAATGGTTGGCAGGACAAAACTACGGCCATTTTGGTTTCTTTTTGAAAACTTTCAAAACCAGCATGCCCATCCTGAAGAAGCTTCCCGGAAGGTCCAGGAGCAACCTCAGCAATAACGAGGTGATGCTAAAGAATAACCACGACAACGGCGAATTGGCATTACAGAGTAACCACGTCAACGACGAGCTCATCCTTCCGCCATCCAGCCTCAACCCCTTTGAAGACGTGGACCTAGACATGGGTTTGAACGAGGAAGAAGGCGGAGTTTGGGAAAAAGGGCAGAGCCTGACAAGATCCTCGCAAGAGGGCGAGGCCCTGGAGAACGAGGTGAATTACGAGCTCCACGGAGGCCTGAAGGTAACGGACAGGTCGAAGGGAAGCTCGCCTCTAAGAGGGACCCTGGAGCGCATATGCGGCTCATCGCCACTGAAGACATTGGGAAAACTAAGCAAGGGTCTGCGGCTGACTGGACGAAATGTGTGGAGCAACACCCTGCCAGCCACGCCCACTAGCGGAAAAGAGAAAAAGAAAAAGAATCAAAGGAGACCGTCTGAGGAGATCATGACCCTGCTGAGGTCAGTAAATCTTTTATTTAACAACGAAATTACCACAGGATCAGTTGGAGCCCTTGTTGTAAGCTTGTTTGGCACTAATTGTACGTTAGTGTGTGTGGTAGTTCTGTGTGGAAAAATTGGCTCTATTAATACCAGGTACATTGTTTCTCCTGGTCCAGGGAACTGTGTCTCTCCTCCATCGTAAACACACAAACACACATCCGTTTGTTTATTTATAATACACAGAAAACCATTTCGCAGGAGCGACACAATGAAATGCTCCGGTCATGTCCGTTCACCCCTACCGCTGCTTAATTAATTCTTATAGAGTTATTCAGGAAACTGGCTAAAGAACACACGCCTCGGGAAACACTACTGGAGAGAGAGCAGATAAAACTTTAAAACAGTTAAAGATCTGTATAAATGGAAAGAAGGCTGATGTCATGAAAAAAGAATGCAGGTCCATTTTTACACCTTTCAATTCTCCCTTTAACTTTTTTTTTAATAACAAAGTTTATGGACACTTCTTACATGTTAGGATCAGGTAGAAATAATTATACATATATTGTAAAAATAGCAAATTTGACATCATTAAAACAGCAGTCTGCATATTACGCTACAACTGCAACCTCCCGGCAGCAGTCCTTGAGGTGGCCGAGTTTATGTCTCGATTTTTCTTGAATTTCAGATTTAAAAAATATGATATGTCACAGAAGAATCAGAAGGAAACACAACCAACACCTTAAGGTATACAAGGTATAGCTAACCAAAAAGTTCTTTTAAAATTTGTTCAAAATTCTGTCATTAATTACTCAACCTTGCATTGTTTTTCACTCATACAATTCTTTCATCTTAAGTTATTTTTTACCTAAATCTGAGTGTCCTCCCATAGACGACAAGGTAACTACAACATTCCAGGCCCAGAAAAGTACCAAAATGTTTGACAAAATAATCCATGTGACCATTAGTGGTTCAACTTTTATTTTTGACTCTTCGCATCACTTGTGGAAGCGTGTGGTAGTTACTTGTCTTTGGGAGGGTCAGAGAGCCGTCAGATTTTATCCAAAAAATATTAAATTGTCTTCTGAAGATGAAAAAAGTTTGGAACAGCACAAGGGTAAGTATATAATGACATTTTAGGTGAACTATCACTTTAACGTTAAGTTTGACCTCTTAAGATTTACAATTTGTCAGTCTTTGTGATGTTTTAAAGTTTAAAGCCAAGTAACACACCATGGCACCGAATTCGCTTCGGCTGCTTGGCTAGATTTGGGGAACAGGGGAATATTGTGAACATCTGATCTCAAGCCAAATGTTACAGAGGCAAATTCACATAACAACTTGAACCCTTGCACTGGTGACTTCTGTCACTCTTAATGTCCTCAAGGATATTGACATCCCACAGATGTGCTGTAAAATGTGATAGATATCTTCAACCTTACATTTCCTTTCCACATGTTCCCTTTGTCCAGGCTGGCAGGGCGGAGGAAGAAGAGTGAGCGAAGAGAGAGTCTCCCTGAGGGGGAAATGAATGGTAGGGACGATGAGGACTCTGACCGGCGACCCTCGTTTCTGCGCAGTCTAAGCAAACTTCGCGGAGACTCGCTTACCAGCCGCGATTCCCAGGAGGTTGAGCAGGAGACCCCAGAGGAAGAGACGCCTGTCAAACGCAGGGAGCCACTTTCAGGTAAGACCCTTGTTCCATGTTGGTGGGCACTGTTGGTGGACACAGACAAGGACACTGAAAGTGGAAAACAGAGCAAAAGGGAAAAAGCTGTGAGCAAGAAAACACGTATTTGACCTTACCCTCGTCTTTCCTTAACCTGTTTACATTGCTGCGCTGTACATAAGCACATCAGAATGAACAAGCACCAGGTCTTGACCTGACTGACGCCTTCTTTTCTTTCTCGTCTGACGGACACAGAAAGAGCAGTGACCTGAATGGTCTAACTGAACTAATTTACATAAACAGAAGTTTAATCACTTGTGAACCCTGATCCTTTTATTGGCAGCATGTTGGGTTTGCGCTTGGATCGCTAACAACCCCGGAAATTTGTTTTGTCTACAGCCAGAGACGTCATCACCTCACCCACAATACTTTGCTCTTAAAAAGTAGCTTAAGGTCTTAGGGTCCACCTTAGTCACTGGCAATCAACTGTGAAAAACCAGGAAATAACGTACATTCACCACGCTTCAGATTTGTTCTGATAAGAACTTTGCCAGAAGCTGCGTCAACAGTCAGATTGTTCTAATTGCAAAAACACCCTTAATGAAAATACTGTTCACTTTCACACAGTACATGCATTTCCTATGTTCTGAACAAACCAGACATGACAGAGTGAGTTTTATTATAAAGTATTATTACGTTATAGTATGTGCCAATTGTACGAGAACATTACAATCAACAAATACATGTTTAGTGTCTGAAGTGAAATCATTATGTTTGCGGTCGAGAGTATCTTCGAAATGGTTAAAAGACAGTTTTAAGAACTTCTGTAAGTAGCCTCCACTGTATAGTACAATCGTTTAATATGTTGTTTTGATATAAATTTAGAAAATAATTTTTTATGTTCAGTTCTTGAGATCCTGCAGCTGGTAAATCAACGAGACCTTCTGCTGGCTGACACTCACATCCAAGAGCTGGAAAGGGAGTGCGAACTCGACCCCACTCTTCTGCAAACGCCGCCCACCACTCCCACAGCCACAACTCCTCCCCCTCCGTCCTCACCTCTGTGGCTCGCTTTTGTAGGCCAGTGTGATGACGAGGCTCCAAGCGCCTGGGACGCGAGCATGAGAAAAGTTAAAGATGTGGAGTTGCTCTATGAAGCATTGCAAAGAGAAATGTGGGATGTGGTACGGGAGTCCCTACGACAACCCTGCGCCGGTCCCCAGCTTGGCCTGGTCGTGCTTGTGATCCAGCAGGAGGAGCATGCTGACCGGGTCTGGGCAATGCACAAGGAAGCTCAATTGGAGCACCGTGATGGGGTCCAGCCTGACCTCAATGAGAAGACACAGTCAGACCTGCATCAGGAGGCCCATTCCAACCTGTTTGATGGGGTTCGTAACAGCAAGCGTCCCCGGAAGATGAAACAAAAGTGGGCAGATGCAGTCGGGGAGGCTGCTGATTGGTCACTTCCACAGCCAGGTGGTATTACAGCAGGACAGATGAGCTTGTTCCTGGATCGGCTTAGAGGCAGAGTGGTGGAAGACATGGACGCAGCAAGAAGAAACGTGGTAGGAGTGTATCCAAAGGAGTTCTCAGTGTTTCAGGTGTACATGCAAAGCTACCACAAAGGTGTGGCCAAACGTCTTCGGACCATAACTGCAGGGCAAATGCAGATCACTGATATCTACTCGCTGCTGGACTGGGTTTACAACATCTACAACAGGTAACAGATAACCAGAGTATATACACAGCTATACATTTACACAGCTTGTCATTCCGACTAACTGTAGGGGTGTGTTATAGGGATGTTCTGGGCACAGTGGGTGCTATGGGGTCTATAAACTGCGGAGATTTAGAGCCATTGCTTCCTGCTGAGGTCATGGATAGACTGGAACAAGAATGTCTTGACACCGTCTGGGTACACACACACACACACACACACACACACACACACACTTCTAAATGCAGGTGATTTTAAATAGCGTAATTTGTGACTTGTATTGCGTGCTTGTGGGTGTAGGATAAGGTAACTATGGAGCTCTCTCAAATTCTGGAGGACGAAGAGAAGCGATGGACCCAGACTTTACACATTGAGGAGTACCAGTCCGGCCTTGCACGGTCAACCATACAGGTAGCACACACATTTTACTCTTATGGTAGTTAGAGTACTTTCAGATGTGTCCTCACATGTGCTTATTGCAGCAATACTTTTGGTGTGCAATTGGTGTGATTTTTTTTTTTTTAGAATGAGTGACTACAATATTAACATCTGAATGATCAGACGATATTATTAGCATAAGTGACTGGCAATATTCTAACCGAGATCACTTGGCATGATCAAATAGTAATATAAGTGTTTGTGTGTATATGTGTGTGTGTGTGTGTGTGTGTGTTTGTTGTCAGAGGCTGAAAGTAGACTTGGACAGATCGACGGATGTCAGTCAGCCTTTGGGAGCTCGAGTGGCCAGGTGCACTCTGAAAGGGTTAGCTGACTTCCTTCACAGGTAAGGAAGTAGATGTTGATACTGACGATAAAGGTTCTGGTGTGTGTTATTTTGACAAAGAATAATTTTGTATGTTTAGTTTCCAGAGAAAAGTGGAGATGTTCCATGAGACTCAGGCGGAGTTCGGGGATCGAGCTGACGGTTATGTGTCCCGCACCATCGCTCTGGCCAACTGCGTCCCTCCCTTCAAGTGAGTTTAGGACCTCACCTAATATTATATATATTAACTAACAAAGCCAAACACACACATACACACAAAGTGTCAGTGCAAGTGATTTCAAATGTAATGTAATCTGCGATGTGTGTGTGTAGGAGTTTTGTGGAGCGCTGTAGGCATTGTGACCCCCTCGGCAGTGAAGACTCCTCCCACAGAGCACAGTCATCACTCGAACGCATCGTCAACCAGTCTGTTCGAGTTCTCACCGACAGACTGTTTGAAAACATTAGGGTAAAATATAAACGCACACATTGATTTAATGTTTCATTGGAATTTGTGTTAGTGTTTTTTCTAAAAGTTTGTTCTCCACCCTGTAGCCCTTCTTTGATAAACTGCTTCGAAAGAAATGGCTGAACAATACAGAGGCGTATGAGAGCATCGAGGCTTCCATCAAACAGCACTTCAAAAAGTTCCGCAGGATGGACTGTCCTCCTTATCAGGTACAACACACACACACACACACACACACACACACACACTCACACACATATTTTTCTTCCCAATATGGCAAAAATATTTTACAATAAACTTGTTGCTTTGCCGATGTTATAATGTATAATAACACAAATGGACAAACAGATTCATTACAAACTAAATCTTTTGATGTGGTGAGTCATTGTCTTATTGGTTAAATGACACATCGACATATTGTTGTAGTGACTCGTTGACTTACTAAACATTTGAATTGTTGACAGTCATACATCTTGTTAATTGATTGACTTAATGACTCTTTTTGACTTCTTGATTCATTGACCTAAAGATTTGACTCTTTTGAATCAATTCATTTACTTGATTATTAATTGACTCATTGACTGATTAACTGATTGATTGACAGACGCTGGTGAACGAGGTGCACAGGCGGGTCATGGTGGAATATGTCCGTGCCATCATGAGGGGGCGGGTCATCTGTACGTCACTCAAAATGAGAAAGAGACTCGCATTTCGGCTGCAGGACGAAGCCAGACAGCTTAAAGCACTTTTTAATGACCTGGTATATCAAAACACACACACACACATACACACACACACACACATACAAAAATATGATCAATTGTGATGTTTTTACAGCATGTATGAAAAATGTGCTGTAATCGTAACACAGCCGGAGTCAGCTGAGGTTTTTTCCTCCACCGTGTCTGTGTTAGATGCATGACCAGCGCCATTCTTATCTGCCCAGTGTTTCACTCAAATCACCCGTCCATCATCTTAACAGAAAACAGGAAGTGGGTCGCTAGGCCACTTCCTGACTGCTGTCTTTGAAGGCTTTCTGTCGCTAAAAACTGTTTCCGTGGAAATGCCCAAACAAGCTTTTAATTCCACAGAGGATATTTAGTTTGCGGACA
Organism: Bagarius yarrelli; assembly: GCA_005784505.1. Classification (NCBI taxonomy): domain Eukaryota; kingdom Metazoa; phylum Chordata; class Actinopteri; order Siluriformes; family Sisoridae; genus Bagarius; species Bagarius yarrelli. The sequence continues at coordinate 1,914,421 of VCAZ01000066.1, forward strand.
AGAGAGAGTGAGAAGAAGTGGTAAAGGTTATTTATAGCTCACGTCTATGTGAAACTCTTCTGCGTAGGATAAAGGGGTCAGAATCGGACATGGTGGAGCTCTGATTAAGAACACCAGAGTAGATGGTGTTCTTCTACATGATGACCAGAGCAGATTTTAATTTCAGGGACCCCTCAGTGCCACCAATATGACTAATTATAGTCAATCCTTGATTATTCGCACTGGGTGTGTTATAAATCTAACACACCCATTATAATTTTTTTGTAGTTGTGTTGCTTACATCACAAATGTTTTTACCGTTCTTTATTTTCAAAATGTAATATCGCATTATTGTCGATTGCCATTGTCCATTGACATAATACGTATAATAAAAGACCTGTCATTTAATGTACTTTTGGAGGCCCCCGGTGGTCACAGGGGCCCTAAGCTGCCTCTTAGTTTGGGCCAGATCTGCCCAGAGGATACAATATACAGACACTGATTGATTTACAGCATCACGCAAATGGTTCAAAATTAATTGGTTAATTTTCAACTCTCTCTCTCTCTCTCTTTCTTTCTCTTTGTCTGTCTCTCTCTCTCTCTTGCTCTCAGGAGTCTACCTGTTCTTGGCTGGATAATGTGCTTGGTCACCTGGCTGACATTATCCTCCTGGAGGAAACACCCTCTATTCAGATGGAGGTTGGAATGCTGGTGAAAGGGTTTCCAGATATTCGGTATGAAACACACAAACAAACACACACACACACACACACACACACACACACACACACACACACACAGCAACTACAAAAAGTTTCTCTGCAGCCTGTAGCAGAAATGTGGCCATTACTCAGTGTTATCGTCCCAGACCCTTAACCACCCCTGAGCCCTTCATCATTTTTATAACCGCCATATGAAGTGCAGAGCTGGCAGACGGAAGCACACGACTTTGAACTCTGTCCATCACAAGCATGCTTCATTTAGGGATCAGTGAACCTCTCGACTGCGGCCTCTTCCTGTCTCTGCGGAACGGCTATTTTTCACAACACCCTTTACCTTCCTGAACTCCTAAAAGTGCCTTGCCGAAAATAGTCCCTGTGGAGAAAGACAGTTTTGATGCGCCTCTGTGCCAAGGTACAAAGATACAAAGCTGAACCAATCAGATTTTTGTTTTTTTATTTTTTAAATCTGCAACTAATGACTCCGCCCACTGTACATTTATCCGGACAATTTTTTTTTATCCTTGAACAAAATTTTCCAACAGGATAAAAATGTGTATAAACTTGTGTGTGTGTAGTCATTGGCTGGCAGTGCTCCTGCTTGCTGACGCACTACCTGACTTAGCTAACAGGAAGTCGATGTGGACTACTTCCTGTACTTGCCAGGTCACACGAGACACGCTGGTGCCATCACTCAAAAAAGATACAAACACTCCTGCTAAAACATTCCAAGTTATGCCACTGAAATCACACACACACACACACACACACACACACACACACACACACACACACACACACACACAGAGGTTCTGTGTAAACAGATCAAAATCCTGCCATATGCTCACAGCTTCCTGTTGTTGTCTGTCTCTGTCAGTCAAACTCAGACACTTGTAGCATTTTTGCGGAATGATGACACTGAGCTCGGATTTTGAACATTTTTCGAAAATTTGATTTCCAGTCAGTTGTGACCAAAGTGGCTTTGGTCAGTGTTTGATTTTTGTGGCGTTGATGTGACCCATTCATTTAGATTAACTAATGCAGTGGCCACACCTTATTCGCATTAACTGACTGATGTAAATGACACGCCCCCTTCACTTTGACTGATTAATGCAGTGGACACAATTCTTAACTTAGACTAATACACAGGCCACGCCTCCTACATTGGGACTAACTAATGTAGAGGAAACACCATTTTCAGTTTGGCTGACCGAAACAAAAGCTACACCTCCGTAAAGGACACACCCCCTTCAATATGACTGATTGATGCAGACGGCACGAATCCTTAACTTAGACCTGACGCAAAGACCACGCCTCTTTCACTGTGAATGACTGATGTAGAGGACACACTCCCTTAATTTTGACTGAGTGATACAAAGGCAATGCCTCCTTTATTGCGACTGACCGATGTACTGGACACACCCCCTTTATGCTGACTGAATGATGCAGTCTTTTTACTTGGATTGCCTGATGCAGAGGCCACGCCTTCTTTACTGTTACTGACTGATAAAGATGCCACGCCCCTTTCTTGTGGCTGATTGATGCAAGCCTCCTTTACTGTGATAGGCTGATGCAGAGGATATGCTGCCTTTACTTACCTTTAAATTGACTGGTGCAGGGGCCACGCCTCCTTAATCGTAACTGGTTCACACAAGGAAGTTTAGGAAAACAAATCTAAAAAATAAAAAACAGCAAAAAATATTTATATTTTTTTTCATTCTTAGGAAAAAGCACGTGTCCGCTGTACTTAACGTCAGAGGGATGGTCCAGCAGGCGGAACGGCAAGAGATTCTCGCCATCGTCCGCGACTTTGAGACCACCGATAGCCACGCCCGTATTTCCAGAGACCACGCCTTGTTTTCTGAGATCACTGTTGCAACGGACATGCCCTGTCTGGGACTGGTTCTGATCCGCTTTGGACTGAGAGTGTCGTCCTGGGTATCAAGTGCCCGTCCTCGCAGGAGACGTCCTGTAAGGAGAGTTAGTCGGAAAGCAGACGAAGCCAACCAAGCTGTAACACAAGATATCCAATAACAGCTCTTTAACCAGTCATGATAAGTAACAAGTCAGCAAGTCAGTACGTTACAGAAATCAGCCAGGAATTAGCCTGAACGTACAAAATACATGGCATAATAAATAGCTTTTTAATCAAGAGCAGGAATTTACAGCATTTTGGGCCAGCACCGTATTTAGATTGTAGATTTCCCTCGAGGTAAAAGTGAGATGAGAGCGAATATTATTGTCAACTTCTTTAACACATAACATGTATCACAATAGACTCACAAACCAGGTGTCCTGCCCACTCCTGTTTGTAACTCCTTATTTTAGCTAAGTAAAACAAAGGCACATCTTACGCTTTAAAATAATGCCATAATCCGATAAGTTTATGAGCTTCTTTGAAGAGTTTTAATTTACACATTAGACTGCAGGTAACCGAGTTTAGCATAAGCTAAAATTAACCCGCTAGTTAGCGTCAGTTAGCAAAAAAAAAAATCACAGCAGCTGAGGATCCGTTCCCAGATATGCTAATAAACTAGTGGAAACACACTGGTTGGGCCACTGATTGTGCGTTCAATTCTCAGAACCACCAAGCTGCCACTGCTGGACCTCTGTGCAAACCCTCAGCTGCTCAGTTAGCCAAAAATGTACTTAAATGTAATTATCTTTGAATAACTGCATCTGCCAAATATAAATAAATAAAATATCACCCATAAGGAAACCAAAATCCGTTGCGAACCTGAACAAGGCGGCCCAAAAAGGTACCTTGTTCAGGACGGATTTCCATACGATCTGCAAGACAAGCACAGAAAAAAAAAGTGTGACCCTCATTTTTCTTTGAGGCAGGAGGATTCAAACAGGAAGTACTCTCCATTATTCACACAACGAACAGGAAGTAGACTTAATGTCCGCCGAGTCATCAGTCCCTCACTCTGACACAGCTAATGGCTCCTCCGGTGGAAACAGAGTCCTATTCCAGTTCATGCAAAACAATGGAGTGTACTCGTGAACAGACACGGGGTCCTGTCCCATTTTAATCCAACTTGCACTCGTGTGTATTGTTAAAAGTCTTGGATAAATAACATATAAAAAAAAACCCTCAAGATTTACAAGATGTCCTTAATCTTTTGCAGGCATAGGATGTGTGAAAAAAAAGGAAAAAAGGGATTTCCTGGTGAACTGGTGCACAAATGAATCTTTTTATTTTTCAGTTATATTTAGAAAAGCAGTTACTGTGAAAAACATCTTGTTTTTTGGTAATGTTTCTCCCCAAAACATCTAACATAAGCCGTCCCCCTGATGAAATCCTAATCCTAATCCTGTCCAACCTCATCACTCCCAAAGAAAACCTCAACATCTTCAGCTCTGCTACTTCCAGCTTTGCTACCTGTCTCATCATCAGCACCACTGTCTCTAAACCACACATCATAACTGGTCCCACAATGGCAGAAGGTTGCTGTCGGCCATCTTTGTTTGCCGATCTTTATCTCTACAGTGTAAAGCTAGCTCTCGATAAAAAAAGGTAATTAATATTCAATAGTATTGTTAGTTATGCATGTAAAGAACCCCAGGAAGCAATCGGATTGGAGGAAGATGTTGGTAATGAGGAAGATGAAGCATGTAGATATACTGAAGTGTTAGGCGCGCTGTAGGTCAGGCTGGGTTAAGTTCTGTTAGTGGTGAAGGTCCAGGAATGATGATTTTTTTTATTATGGTAACTCATCAGAAACACTGTATGTTTATTACATTGATTCTTGATTAGGAACTTATTATAGTCCATACAGTCATGAACTTTATTGTTTTAATGAAATAATGACTATTAATAGTCCAAACGAACGAGTATTAAACCAGACGTATTTTTAGTACCCGTACTTGTGAATCCTTTTCAATAGCTGGTCTTGATCTGTATCCATTCAATGATTTGTGCCGTTTTACTTTAATTGGAAGATATAAACTGAAGTGATGCAAAACATCACCGGGATTCATTCTGAATTTAAATATATTTTCAGTAGAAACAAACAAATAAATAAATAAATAAACACCCATTGACTGGGTTCTAAAGAAAAAACTTAAGTGACTGTCTTTATTTGAATGATTTTGTGTTGGTCGTGTATGTTTACTGGGATATAAAAGGGTAAAATTCAATAAGATTAGATTTAATTATACTATACTAGAAATATATTCTAATATATATATATATATATATAAGGTTAGATTAGATTAGCTTTGGTTATATTACATTAGATTAGATTCAGTTAAATTAGATTATATAAGATTAGATTAGATTCAGTTAGATTAATCTAGATAAGATTTGATATGGTTTGATTCAATTAGATTAGATTAGATTCAATTTGGTTAGATTTGGTTGGATTAGATTAGATAAGGTTAGATTAGATTCAGTTAGATTAGATTGGATTCGTTTAAATTCGGTTAGATTAATGTAGATTAGATGTCAGACCAGCAGAGACAGTTGATGTCTTCGAAAGACAATTGAAGACACACGTCTTACTTAGCACTCAACATTTAACCAAAAATCAACAGTTTGATGTGACGCAAAGCACTTTTGTACGTCGCATTGGACAAGTAAGTGTAAATGTAAAATCTAATCTTTTTGGCTAAATAAGCTTGGATTGTCATCATGAAGAACTGGTTTGTTGTTTGGTGAGACAGAATGAAAGGTGTTTTTAGGTGAAAGGTCTAATTCGGGTAAACAGGGGGTTTGGGTAGTAAAGTGTGTTTGTTTAGCTGATGTTTAGTGTGTGGGAGGAGGTTTGGGAAGTGAAAGGGTTTTTTAGGGGGTAAACGAGCGTTTCCTGTTGTGCAGCGAGGTGCCAAACGGATCCTCCGATCAGAGCCAAGTTTACAAACCAACGCAGGCGGTTACATCCTCTCTCTCACACAGCATCATGCTTTCATCTGTAACAAAGCACTGTCCTAGAATAGCACACACACACACACACACACACACACACACTGGCCTTGGTATGCCAAAGCACCGTGTGTAAGCGCACAGTGGGGTGTCAGGATAACTCATAATATTAGCTTAAAATCAGCATTATATTAGCATGATTGCACAAGCAGGGGGGCCGTGGTGGTTTACATGATTAAGGCACTAAGCTGTTGATTGGACAACCAGAAAGACCTGGGTTCAAGCCCAATCACTGCCAAGTCTACCACTTTTGGGTCTTGGGTCACTTTCCAGGGGCGCTGTATCATACCATACCCTGCGCTTTGACCCCAACCTTCCAAGGTGGGATATGCGGAAAAAATAAACCTTTCACTATATGTTGTACTGTGTATATTTAATAAAATTCTTGTTCTTGTTAAAGATTTGTTAGCAGGTTTTATTTAACTTAGCCCAGGCTCACTGTTCTTCAGCATCAAGTCCCACCATCATGTATGCATTTTCTTAAGTACCCTGTTGTCGTGACAGGGAGCATTATGGGTAATAGATTAGTCAGATACTCCAATCAGTGAAAGCTGAGTTCGAATTCCCCGAAGGCGGATCCAGGCTTCCTGTCATTATGGATCTTAAACCTGCGGCACATTCGAGGCAGGAACCTCAAGGAGGAACTTTTTTGAACATCTGGACGTTATCCTAATCTTTCCCTCTGTCACTCTCTTTTTAGCTCTCTGAGATTTGGATTCATCTTTTGATAAAAGCAAACCAAGACGATGTGATAACATGTCCTCCGTTTCACAATAAATGCTAAAGAAATGACAATGTTCCATTTACATTATTACACTTTGCCTGTTAGCATGTTTTGCAGTGTTGGTCAGTTCGGGTTAGTCAGTCGTTCTCTGCTGTCCTAAACACTACATTTACAACCTAAACTCTAATATTAGTTCCATTAAATTGTATTAATTTATTCCCAACAGTTTATTCTCTTCATTTCGTAGTGTTTCTCTCGCTGCACTGCTTCCAGTACGTGTGTGTGTATGTTAGATTTTTGTCCAATCAGATTTCAGTTTCTATGTGCTGCCATGTTAATCTAATCTGCCTTCAGAATCAGTAGCGCCGCCCATGGAACTTACTATATTACACTATATTAGCAGTGGCAGATTGATCATTGTTAATATTATTAAAGACTGTTTCATTAACCAACCAGATTTTTAAACCCGCCAGCTGGCGCATAATGACATCAGCAATATTTCCATCCTCTGATTGGTTGATTAGAGTAAATTCTTACAGTCTAGCACAGACTAGCGAAACTCGTCTGTAGAGTTGAATTAGAATTTTTACGTCCACAATGGCTGACGGAGGAGGAGAAATTAATTCGGTCTCCGACAAACTTAAAAATAAGTTTTTAAGGCGGATTTTCCAGAAAAGTTGTAGATGGTGTGGAGAGTTCGGTATCCTGAAGATAACTAGTTTGTCTCAGCGCTGAAAAGAGTTTATTCCTCACTTCCAGCCCAGCGCCGCCGACCGGTAACACTGACTTACAACCTTTAAATGTCTGATAGATTTTATTGATGTCTGTAATGTTTTTCTGATGTTATATTAATATTAAGATAAATATTGATTCTGAACTGCTCCAGATGTTGTAGGTGGTGCAATTGTGGTTGTAGTGTAGAGGTTTGGAGTTGTGTGTTAACGGGTTTCTTGCTTTAATAAAAATGGTTTTTATCCTCAATATGTGAAATGTCTCTCTGTCTGTAACTCCACGCCGTGTTATATTGTGTGTTTGTTTAGTATTGATGGTTTCTGTAATTGTGATGTGAAAGTGGTGGTATTAAGAGAGAGTATCAGTCGGGTAAATCCACACTGAAGGACCAGCTACCAAAATGCACCGCCCGTCACTGCTATTTTGTATGTTTTTTTGTTATCTGAGTATCAAACTAAAAGCTTTCAGGAAGCTCAAAATGTAAATACTTTTATTTTATTCAAATCAGAACTAGCATTGTAGCAACCTAAGGCTAGATAGACAAGCAAGCTGGCTAACATTGAGAAATTCAGTTGCTTGTTCGCTTTGCTAGTAAGGTTTTGTTACTTTGTTCTTAGGCAGTTTCAATCTTTTGACTGTTCACCAGCAAACTTGAGCCGCTAATTCAATTTTGATGCCTGTGTCACTTCAGGACGTGTCATTCTCCTAAACAAGATGCCCAGCTAAATGACTAACGCTGTGGGGCCGCCGGGTGTGGCTGAAATGATTAATTGTTCTCTCCATGATCTCTTTTAAATGTGTTTCCTGTTGTCAGGAAAATGGGCAGCCTTTGATTCAGCCAGTGGATCTTAATCATCTCATCCGCGATATTTGTCAATAGCGTAAATATACCTGCGTCTGCAGTCACACGATAATGGCATCCGTTTATGTTTCCATTGTGTGCAGGAGGGTGAGGAGTGCTACCTGCCTTCCTCCGGCTTCTTTAGGACCCTGGTGGTGGTTATAAATACACGCTGATGATGTCACACTTGTTATAAACACAGGTAGGGGTGAGTGACACGCTCTTTCCTGCGGGTAAACATTAAGGTTTCAGCGGTCCTGAGAACGACACACACTCATTTTATGTCTGTGTATAAACAAAATGTATTATTTATAACGGTACATCCTGGCTGTCTAGCCAACATGGCACGCAGTAACCACACACAAACATGTTACACTTAAGCATAACAATACACACTTTTACAGGCATGAGTCCACAAGGAAAAGAATTTTTAAGTGGTGAAATTATTAGTAATTGTCGACCATGGAAACTTTGGCCATGGAAACTTTTTCGCCAAAAAAGATTTGGCGGGAAACCCAAAGATCTGAGCTGGATAATATCTCAAAATGATCTGGTGGAAGTAACATTGTAGAACTTATGAAATTATCTTTGCTAGATTATACATAAAAAAACGAAGTTCAATGTTCCCAAAGACGTCATCAGCTGATTAAAAAGGTATAAACATCAGCAGTGCTCCCAGGTGTAGCTTATTTCCTCTATCAGCCTGTGCGTTTATATACCCCTGTGTTTCTTTCAGTCTTTAACTTGCGATAATGTTGTAATCGTATGATCGTTCTGATGTTCCTTTTTCCTAGGCTCCTGTCGCTAATGCTAATCCCGGATGCTCGGTCGCTAATTTTAATCGTTTGGTATGCTAGTTCCTTTCTATAGTTTCCTATTATTGTTCGAGATTTCTATCTCGTTTACTTCCTTTGTTTTATTATTAATAAAGTTCTGTTGCACCAGATCTCCTCGTCCTCCTGCTCAGTTCCACCACAGAACATGACGAGTATTGACAGTGTTTTAATTAAAAAATGTTTGTTCGGTTCAGTACTGTTGGTATCATTTGGTTGTAAACTGAAATATAACAATAACTATATATCGGTTCTGCATATCAGTTATCGCTCACATAAGCAAGCAGATAATCGGTATCAGTACCGGTTCTAAAAAATAATATAGCGGTCGATCTTTCTAGTTGATAATTGGTTCCAATTGTGCTGCTGACCACTTCCTCATGCCTGTTTGGGGTCTAGTGGAATATATATATATATATACATATATATATATATATATATATATATATATTATATATATATATATATATATATATATATATATATATATATATATATATATATATATATATATAGATATATATATATATATATATATATATATATATATATATATATAATAGATATATACCCACACACACACACACACACACTTCTCTTCCCATGGTTCGGCTGTATTTATTTGTTTGGTTTAAGTATTAGTAACTCCTTAAGACATCAAAACAACAAGCAGCTTTAGGAAAAAATGCTATACTTATTAATAGTTGGCATGGGTGGAGTGTGTGTGTGTGTGTGTGTGTGAGGGTACATCTGACCTGTACAGGGTGGGCAAGCGGACATCCTCAATAAGAGGACTCTTGTTACAGAGGGACAGGGTAAAGACCCCACTACACACACACACACACACACACACACACACACTCACACACACACAGAATATACTGCTAGCTGAGCACAATCGAGCTCTATTGTTTTAATGTCAACACACAGTTGTGTTTATTTCTCAGTAAACACTTGTTCTAGTTCTTTGTCTTTTGTTTTTTTTCCTCTGTCTATATTTTCTTTCGACCCGTTCTCGGTTCCCTGTAAAGAGAGAAAAAGAAAAAAAAAAACCAACCAGATTTTGTACAAATTGTAAGAACCGCTCGACACACTTCACCAGTGATGCTGATGTAACAACCGTTACATATAAAGTAGTTACGCAGGTGATAAAAATACATCAGTCATGTGATTGGAAACTAACCAATTATAGGCTGAAGTCTGGATCCTGTTTTCAAGCGTTTTCCTCCTAACAAAGTGTTTTATTCCTTTCATAACAGTTACAGTGTTTTATTTATGTAATAACAACATGAGGTTTTATCACCGTTCGTATTGTCAGTAAAACACATCGGTACACTACAGTAGCTGTAAACAGTCGCTTCCTCACCAGCGTTTATGTTTTAAGGTAATAACACAATTATTCTTTGGACAAAAATTCTACATGTGAAAATAAATCAATAATGTTTAGTATAAAGAAGTGATGAATGTCTTTGACAGGTAATTGAAAGATCACAGCTCCTGAGCAAAGCCCTTAACCCCCAATTGCTTAGTTGTATGAAAGAGATAAATGTAAGTTGCTCTGAATAAGAACGTCTACCAAATGTTGTAAATGTAAATGTATAAATATGATGTAGAGAAAGTTCAGACCCGTTGCTATGACTTATGAGTTAGATTACCTGAATCAAAAGGTCCAGTAACTACAGCCTGTGGGTGGCCCACCTCCACATTTGGACCAGTCCTCTAAAAATTATTTTAAATACAACGGTGCCTTTAATTGGTTCTGTGACTCAAATTACTCGTATGTCAAATCAATTTTCCCATTGAAATGAATTGAAATGCCATTAATTCATTCCGGGTCCCCAAAAAACACAGCAATTTTTTTGTTACAAGAAAAATAAAGTTATAAATAATGAACATTGTATAAAAAAACATTACAATAGGATGTACTGGAATAAACTGGTTTTACTAAATATAATGTACAGCGTTTACCTTGGAGATCAGACGACTCCACTTGCTAACACGCATGTCTGACTAGCTATCGAGTGACACACGGGATGCTGGATGGACGTTACAGCGTTGACTGTGGCATTTGCTACGCCACCTAGCAGTTGGGAGTCTGAAGCTTGTAACCTGAATTTTAGCTCACAACTCAAAGCAAAAAATCGTCTGAGGGATGACTTGTATTTCGAAAACTCTTTAGTTGGGACACTCGTAAGACTCGTAAGGTACCAGTGTATATTGAGTCGTCTGATCTCCAAGGTAAACGCTGTACATTATACTTATTAAAACCAGTTTATTGCAGTACATCCTACTGGATTGTTTTTCCATACAATATTCGTTATTTATACGTTCATTTTAAAATTATTTAAAAATATGTAACAATAAAAGTGTGTGTCTTGTTCTTAATGTTTCCTAAATGTTCTTTCAATTTTAACCCTTATTATTGTCTTATACATCAACTGACATTTCCTCAACAGCAAAATCCACAAAATAAAATAGTTGTGACCGCCAGACCCCCTCGCAGACTCATGCCTTTTAGCTTGGCGTTTCCGCCTCCTGGTTGTTTGATGTTTGTTAATGATCCCCAGGACACAGTGCCGGGATTTCATGTCAAATGAGGATGCATCCGAATTTCCTCGGAATCACTGACAGAATCATATTCCTGCGTTTTATACTTTCATCCTGCCTCCAGCTGGAACAAAGTTTCCTCTTAGCTTCATTCTCCCTGCTAGAGTTAGTTACATCCTCATTTCTATGTTAAAACGTCCTAATAATAATAAAATAATACCGGTTTATACTGGTTTACCCTCTGTACACAAGTAGATTGGCTAGTCAGTGTTAGCAGAAAGTTCATGCTAGGTCATGAAAAGGTCCATGAGAAGCGTGAGAATCTTTTACAGTGTATTTGTGTAAAATAAAGAACCAGAGAGTGAATGACTGAATGAATTAGTGTGTGTGTGTGTGTGTGTGTGTGTGTGTGTGTGTGTGTGTATGTATGTGTAAGTAAATGCATGAATAAACAAATGTGAGCAAATAAGTGTGGGAGTGCGTGTATGAGAGGGTGAGCCTGTGTGTATGAGTGTGTGAATGATCGTGAGGGTTGAGAGAATAATTATGTGTAAATGAGTGAATGGGTGTGTTTATAAATGCTTGAATAATTTAGTCAATAATTATGTGTATCAGTGTGTTAATGATTGGTTGATTGTGTGGAAAGGCAAGTGAATAAGTGAGTGAATGAGTAATTTAGTGGGTTAATGGGTAAATAAGTGACTGATTGAGTGAATTATTGGGTTTATTGTTGAGTAATTAAGTGAATGAGTGTTGGTGGGTTAATGGGCGATTAAGTAAGTGATTGAGTGACTGAATGAATAAGTGATGTAGTGTGGTGAAGGGTGAATAAGAGAGTAAATGAGTGATTTATTGGGTTGATGGGTGAATGAGTTACTGAGTGAATCATTTGGTTAATAGGTGAATAAGTTGGTGAATAAGTGAATTAGTGGGTTAATGGGTAAATAAGTAAATGAATTAATGTGTGAAGGAGTAAATAAGTGCATTAATGTGTGAGGGAGTGAATAAATGTATCGGTGAGTTAATAAGTAAGTGGGAAAATTAGTGAATAAGTCTGGTAATGGGTAAAAAAGTAAGTGAATGAGTGACTGAATAAATTAGTGATGTAGTGTGGTAATGGGGGAATAAGTGAGTGAATAAGTGAGTGATTGAGTGAATGATTGCATTAATGGGTGAAGGAATAAGTAAATTGGTGTGTTATTGGTGCGTTTTGATGTGTAAGTAAATCATTGCATGAATTTGTGAATAGGTGTGTTAATGGGTGAGTAAGTGAGTGAATAAGCAAATAAGTTAGTAAATGAGTGAATTAGCGAGTGACTGAGTGTTTCAGTGTGTAAGTGAATAATTGCGTGAATTAGTGAATCAGTGCGTTAATAGGTGAGTGAATGAGTGGATTAGTGTGTTATTGTGTAAAGACATGTTTTAATGTGTAAGTGAATCATTGCGTGAATGAGTGAGTGTGTTGTAAGTAAATAATTGCGTTAATATGCTGTGTAATGGTCATTTCATCCAGCTTGTATTCCGACTCACATCAGGGGGTTTTTTTTTTGGGGGGGGGGGGGCGACTCCGGATCGCTTGGTTGTGTGTGTGAAATGAACCAAATATTTGGAACGTGTCAATCAGGTGCATTTGTAATGTTTTCCTTTGTGAAGTGTTTTCCTTTCCATGACACTCTGACCCTGTTTCACAATGTGACAAGCTTCTGACCTAAAACCTGAAGGTGTAGAAGGAAGGTTAGATCCGGGTCCTCAAACAAACAAATGACTAACACACACACACACACACACACACTGTACTGTACTTCTTGTCTTCTCCAAGAACATGTCGCCGGTTGCTGAGGATCAGATAATTTACGGCGTCTCTTGGGCAGCGCTTGGAGGAAAGCATGTCAGCGTGGCTGCTGAGGGAGGATTCACACGGTGCAGAGAGAGAGAATGAAACAATAGCACTGAGGCTGATGAACGGCAGTGGGAGGCTGACCTTTGGCCCTCAGCAGCGCCCAACACCGCCTGTTTACGCAAACGAGGTCCCGCTTCACGCATCAGCCAATCAGGAAAAGGCGTCGCAGGAAAAGGCAAAGGTCTGACATGGGGCAAGCTCAAGACAACAAGTCTATACATGCGTACAGGACACATACACACACGATGGCACAAGGTCCTGGCCTAAACAACTCTACCCAGAATTCATAGGCTATCCCATAATTTCAATCTCTTAAAAACATTGTTCGAATTTGGTCCACACACTTCCTGGAGTCTCTGAGCTCAAATTCGGCTCGTTTACGTGTGGTGTCTCTGAGCGATAATCCAGTGTCAGGGCTGGTGACGAACGAATGACAAGGGAAAGAAATTTAAATAAATGAATAAATAGCCGTTCACCAGTGAGGCATTTTTTAAAAATCAATATCAGGAATGATGTGTAAAGTTTATAGATCAAAATTCAGCCAATTAATTACTATTACTATTAATTACTGGTTTTCAATAATCCTGTTTCTTTCATTTGACGTCATTCCTGTTACTCCTAAAACTTTGTTGTTAGTAAAGTGTTTTGATATTTCAGCTGTTTTAGTTGTATTTTTTAATTTTTAGCATCTGTTAACTTTGCCTATTACTGCTTCGTGCATCTGCAGCTCGGTGGTTAAGTGTTTAGCACTGTTGCCTCACAGCAAGAAGGTCCCCGGTTCGATACCCCTGCAGGGGTCTTTCTGTGTGAAGTCTGCATGTTCTCCCTGTGGGTTCTTGTGTGGGTTTACTCCGGGTTCTCTGGTGTCCTCTGACAGTCCCAAAACATGTATGTTAGATTGATTGGTGATTCTAAATTGCCCATAGAAGTGAGTGAGGATCTCTAATGGACTGGCGACCTGTCCAGGGTGTCCCCCTACTGCCTTTCTCCCTTTTAGAGACAGCTGGGATAGACTCCAGCAGATCACCCCGAATTAGTGATTAAGCGGGGATAGAAGATGAATGAATGAATGAATGATTACTTTATGCATGAAATAATGTTTTTTTATTCTATGTGCAGCTTTTAATAAGTATTTACGTTTAAAACGGCAAACAGTGTGTCAGGATAAATATTATTCAGAATTATATTATTGACTGTGCCGTGTGTGCGGCATTTAATGTGTGAAGCTGTGTGGCCCTCGTGTGGCAGGTAGGAGTTACTGCACGAACTTGTCTATTATTTGGATTAAAATAAGTTTGTGCATTTGAACACCATGAAGGGCCGCCAGTTTTAACATGTCGTGAACCAGAATGTTTTTCAAATACCTAAAATATTTAATCATTTTATACAGTTGGTGTGATTCTGACTGATGAATGATTATTAACAGACCATGATCACAGGAATCACAGCATAAAGGGGCGCTGTTATTATTTGCATTTAGGTATATGCTGTGTGAGAAGGTTTGTAAGTGTGTGATTGTGTGTGTGTGTGTGTGAGAGAGAGAGAGAGAGAGAGAGAGAGAGAGAGAGAAAGCTGTGTGCGTGTGTGCGTTTGCGCGCGCGCAGAACGTCAGTCGGCGGCGGCACTCCCGGACAGAGCATCATCATCATCACCATCATCAGCCGCGCGCTTTAATCAGTCCCCGGCATGTGACCGAATTTCGGTGCTTAAGCTAAAATACAAAGCTTTCGGGGTTTTTTTCCATCAGCTGCGACTGTCAGGGTGTAAAAACGAGCGAAAGGTTAAACCGGAAGCGCGGTTGTTTGCGTCGCGCGCGGAGATGAGGCGAGGGGCGGCGGCGGCGGCGGTGGTGAGGTGCTCCGGTTTCGTTGCTGCTCTCTGGCCGCGCGTCGTTGTGTTTTAGCGGACATCCCCCCCCAACAATCCTTCATCCTCATCATCTTCCTCCTCCTGATCATCATCAGCCCCCCCACTCCCCCTCACCCCACCCCCATTCCACCACCCACCCCCCGCCACCATTTTGCGTTTTAGTACACCGGCTTTTTCAGAAGCGGCAGCTTGGAGAGCGGTGCCATGACAGGCTTTCCGGTGCGCGCCACCCGGGCCGGTTAGCGGCCTGCACCGCGGCCCCGGTGTCAGAGGAGGATAGCACGCGCCGCCTTATCATTCTGCATCTCTTAATCGGTTGCAATCTCAGGGATTAAAGAAATAACACAGAAAAAAAACAAAATGTCCTCTCGGTCTACTTTACCATCTGCCACCGACCGGAGCTCGGATCACGTAAGTGCACGTTAATATTATCACCCAGGTGCGCATGACGCGCGTTGGCTTAATTGTGTTTATTTGCTTTATTTTGGCTCGCGAGTTAGCAGGCCTTCGTTAGCCTACATGGCTAAAGGGGGTTGAAAGAGGAACAAGAGGAAGAGGAGGAGGAGGAAGGGGCATCATTGAGATGTGAGAGAAAAAAAACCCGAGATGCACGAGATCCTCGGGCTGCGCTCCAAAACCGCAGAGGCTATACTACCCTACTAAACAGTATGGCAGTGCTGTGCACACCGCCCGCAGAGCTCCTGCAAACTACCACCTTTAAGGAGGATGTCAGTATAGGAGGCTACACATATGCGGTTTTGGAACGTAGCCATGGCGACCGGTTAGAACGCTGTCTTTGGTGCTGAACCGGTTGTCATGTTTATAACCCTCCATGCTGCATAACTATATACTAAACATTATACTATATATATATATGTCTTTTAAGGTGGCTTAGCGGTTAAGGTGTTTGGAAGGTTGTGGGTTCAATTCTCGGCACCACCAAGCTTCCACAGTCTGGCCCCCTTATCCAGAGCGACTTACATTTATCTGAGCAGTTGCGAGTTAGGGTCCTCGCTCAGTGGCTTTTGCTGGTGCTGAAAAATTTAACCCATGATCTTTTGATCAACAGTCCAACACCTGATCATCAAATATTCATAATGGGGTCAGATCAGACATCTGTCCAATTGGAGCTGGACACAGTGGTGGGTCTGGAAATCCTTGGCCCTTTATAAAATCCCTCCTGACCTAACTTTAATAAACATATCACAAGGCCCCCTTGTTTATTTGCTTCCCTTTTGAATCATTTAGTGTCTTTCCCCCCTCTTCTGGCACCCCTTGGCTGGAGAACCCTATTGTTGGTGTGATATAGAGCTCAGTTATTGGCAGTGAAAAAAAACAGTGGCTTTTAGTCCTCGTCTTTGGAGACCAAAACACCGCAGTGGATGTTTCTATATAAGCTAAATCAAGTGTGCTAGAGCAGCAATCTGTCAGCTGTGGGGCCAACAACTGGGGTAGAACTGTAGAACCAGGGGTAGGATGTAGATAAAAAAAACAACAACTACGAATACTCCATTATTTCCTACCAACAACTAACTATTAACGATAACCCTATTATATTATACAGTATTATATTATATTATATTATATTATATTATATATATTATATTATATTATATTATATAGCTAAACCCTGACAGACTAAACCCCGCCTACTACTAATTAACCCTAAACCAATCATACTAACCCTAACCAAAGTACCACAAAGTAATAAAAATATAGACTTCTAAAAGCACTAAACCCCAACCACAACACTAAACCCAACCACAATTATTACTAATTACTAACTAAACCCACACTATCACATGACTTCAATGGAATCGCTCTAATATTAAGAGCCTTTGAAAATCAGGCTCAGGTGTATCCGACTAGGGCTTAGCCAGCTAATCTGCAGTCATTAATCATTCATACTAGCAAAGTCACAGGCTTGAAACACACCTGACTCAGCTCATGGCAAGCTAATACAGAAGAACCCGGCGCCAGAGGCTTCCCCTATTACTAATTCACCACATGTGTGGGCAGCAGGCATGGAATATGTATTTCAACCCCACCATTATGCCTCTACCAGACATGCTAGCAAACCTTTTACGACACTCTCAGCTACACTATTTGGTATAATTGGTTTTAGACCTATGGAGGACTATTTATAAGTGTCGAGAATATTATGATTTTAGCTGGATTTGAACCCATCATCAATCTGGCCAGGATGAAGGAATAAACACAAAAAAAAAATGTCCGTATCTTTGGCTGCGTTAACACTGCGGATCTTCCGATTTTGTGACTATATCTGATTATTTTAATGATCTGATTACATAATCTTTTAAAACTGACCTGTATCTGATATCTGCATTTACACTAAACAAGGCAAAAGGTCTCGGTTAGGTACGGTAACCCTCGTTCCCTGATGAAGGGGACGAAGACATTGTGTCCAGTGAAGAAACGTCAACGTCGGAGTGAACGACAGATAGGGATCAACCCGATGTAGTCCAAAATAAAGTTAGTGATAAAGAGTTAGACATAGTAATTAGTATTGGTAGTGTTGTAGGGATTAGTGGACTGTGGTTTACTACCTCTAGATATATTGTGGATGGTTTTGGATTAAGTGCAGTTCTGGTTATTGACAGGGGTTAGTGTGGAAAAGGTTAGTAATAGTGTGGCTAGGCTTTGTGTTTCTAGGGGTTAGTAGGAGTTGGTAGGTTAAAGGTAATAGCTCAATAAAGGTGATCATGCCCTGGGGTTAGTCATAGTAAAGTACTAGTTGGTAATATGTAGGTTATGATTGTGATTAGTGATACCAAAAATGGGGGTAAGTGAAAGTGCATTGGGTTTGAGAGGTTAAGCTGGGTTAGTGTTAGTATGAGGTTAGTTTTTATACAGTGGGGGTTAGTAATAGTGTGAGTTAATAGGTTAAAGGTTTGTGTGTAGAATAGGTTGATAAAATAGGTTAGTAATAGTTCAATTAAAGGTAAGTGATTGTGCCTTGGGGTTAGTTATAGTAAAGTGACAAAGCTCAAAACGAGTAATTCATATTACTCGTATGTCAATTCAATTTTTTTAAAAATAGAAATGAATTAAAATAGGGCCCTAAAAAAACACCGCAATTTTTTTGTTACATGTTTTTAAATAAGAAAAATAAACGTATAAATAACGAATATTGTATAAAAACGCTACCATAGGATGTACTGGAATAAACTGGTTTTATTAAGTATAATGTACAGCGTTTACCTTGGAGATCAGACGACTCCACTTGCTAATGTGCATGTTTGACTAGCTATCGAGTGACACACGGGATGCTGGACGGCGGTTCATTGTTGCGTTTGCTACGCCAACTAGCGGTTGGGTGTCTAAAGCTGCCTCATAACCCGAATTTTAGCTCACAACTGAAAGCAAAAAATCGTCCGAGAGACGACTCAAATCTCGAAAAACTTGTTAGTTGGGCCAGTCGTAAGTCAAGTTACTACTGAACTTGTTAGTAATAGTGTAATAGTGTTAGCAGGGGTTAGTAATAGTGTGGCTGGACTTAGTGTTGCTGTGGGTTAGTAAGGGGAAGTAATGATAGTGTAAAAGGGGTTAGAAATAGTGTAACAAGTTTTAGTGATTGTGCATTAGGGGTTAGTCTTAGTAAAAGTTAGTAATAATGTGATAATGCGATCCTGCATAAGGGGTTAGTGATAATGAAATAGGGGTCATCTCCTCTCTCTCTTTCTCTCTCTCTCTCTCTCTCTCTCTCTCTCTCTCTTTCTCTCGCTCTCTCTCTCGCTCTCGCTCTCTCTGTGGTTATTCTGTGATCATGTGATCGTATGTAGCATGGCACAGATGGTGGGAATTGTGTGTATGTGTGTGTGAGAAAGAGATCTCCCCTCACCCCATAGTGTTGCAGTGAAGATTCAGAAATACTGAGTATGTGTTGTTCTGTTGTTAGAACACATTTCACTCATTTTCCCCGTTTCAGTCTGACTTGAATTTTCTAAATGTTCCTGGTTTCGAGGCAAAAAAACAATAAATGCTGAAAAGTCTTGAGTGAGTTTCAGTTACCTAAGTTTAAGTTTAGGTTTAATGTGGATAAAAATCCAGTGTGTCTGTTCTTTACACTGTATCCTGAGACGAAGATCGTCCATCTGTCTGTCTGCTTGTGCTTTTTGCCACAGACAGATTAATCAATACGATAATTAATCTAATCATCAATATCACTTAGCCTAAACGGAATAATCCATTAACACATCAGGCTCTGTGTGTGTGTGTGTGTGTGTGTGTCTCGTCTATGTCCTATTTGGAAACTCTGAACATGCTGACTGATTTGTCTGTTGTCTGTAAGCTGACTTCAGTGAGAAACGTATGAAAAAATATTATATTTGCAAACCAAAATAACTTTTTCAGCATATTTGATTGAGCTGTTTATTTGCAAGGGCTGCACGATACAATACATATCACGATACATGGGTTACGATACAATATATCACGATATATTGCAATGCTTAAAGAAATAGCTAAATATTCTGCTAAAATAATAACAGAGGATTTTAATGAAATATTAACGTAAGCGTAAATCAGTTTAAAATGCAATTTATACATGTATCGATGCTAGGGTTTAGAATATCGACACACTTAGCCCTAACATTTGTCTTAGCTTAGCTCACAAATGGCTTTGCTGCTTTGACATTAGCTCACGTTTGTAACTAGCTACTTGAGGGAATTTAAAGTAGCTAGCTAAGTAGCTATGTTTGTAAAGAACAGCTAAATTAAAACAGTTTTACTGGCTAATTAAAGCTGTTGACTTGCAAGATAATGTTATAATAGTTTAATCCTTAGTCAGTGTTCTTTGCTAAAATCAAAACTTTGTTTTGCTCTTATACTTTGTTAGCTGTAACTAACTAACGATTTGTCCCTTATATCCCCATGTAGCACACGTCTCTGGCGGTGAGCCGCTCGGAGAAGGGCACTAGCGTGTCGAGTCGCTCGCTCGGCGTGCGCTGCCGCAACTCCATGCCCTCATGTCCAGACGACCCGCACATCGGGAACTACCGGCTCCTGAAAACCATCGGCAAGGGCAATTTTGCCAAAGTGAAGCTGGCTCGCCACGTCCTCACCGGCCGAGAGGTGAGACAGCAGTTCTAGAGTTAGGGTTAGGGGGTTTCTGATTTACATCACACAACCACCACCAAACAGTTTCAGCCGCTAGTCTGTCACTATATGCAAGTAAAACTGTTTCTAGGTTGTTAAAATATAGTTAGACTTTTGATGTTTTAAGTAATTTGTTTAGTTATTTAACTTATAGAATAAACTAAAGCTAACTATGCAATATTAGCTAGCTAGCAAGTACCTGACTATCTTTTAGTGCTTGAGTTTGCACTAAACTCAGATTAGTAGCTAGAAAAGAAGCTGAATGGACGTCTGAATCAGATCTTTCACACTTCACACACTGACAGATTTGTCGCCGGACACCAGCGCGCAAAGTCGCAGTACACACAGACCGCGCAAGTGTTAAAGAAATGTGACGTTCATGTGAAAATCTGAGCCGAGCCACTTAAACCAGAAGACACGCTTACTTTCAGGCAGGTTGCCCTGATTGTATGAATCATGTACGGATTTTAGAACAACGCTATATTTATCTGCGGCATGTTGGCGAGCTCTAAAGTCTAAATTAGCAGTTTTAAAAGAAGAACTGGCAATAAAATCACATCCACACAAGTTTCGTCTTGTTACAGATACAGCTGATTAACCCAGATAGTGTTGGTATCCAATATTTATTTATTAGAATAAAATTGATAAATGGTTCTAAATGGTTCTAAAATAGCAACAACGTTTGCATTTAAATATATTAATTGACGCTCAAAATGCACATCGAAGCTAACCTGATGCTTCTTCAGTGGGCACAGATATGAGAATTTCTACAGCTGACATTTTTTCAGCCTTTTCAGAAACTAATCCTAATTATTTATACTTATTTTTAAGGTTGCAATAAAGATAATTGACAAAACTCAGCTGAACCCAACCAGCCTGCAGAAGGTAAGCAAGCCCTGATTCTGCTCTGTACAGTGGACATTCGTTTAATACCAGCTCTGTTACAGTGTTGCAGTAAATAAGAGATATCTTGATGGATGGATGGATGGATGGATGGATGGATGGATGGACGGGCTGATTGATAGATGAGAGAATTAACAGACCAAAGAGACGAATGCATGGATGGACAAATAGAAGGGTGCAGGAGGAAAAATCAATGGATGTTTGAATAGACAGATAAGAGCTGGATGGATGGATGGATGGATGGATGGATAAATAGACAGATAAATAGACAACCCGATCTGGATTGAGAGCTGGATGGATGGATGGATGGAGGGATGGAGGGATAGATGGATGGATGGATAGATGAATTGCTGGGCTGATTAATAGATGACAGAATTTACAGACAAAATATGTTTGAATAAAACAGAGAGAAATGCATGGACAGACAGGTGGAAGAGTGAAGGAAGTAAAATCAATGGACATTTGAATGGACAGATAGTTGGATGGACAAATGAAGGGATTGAGAGCTGGATGGATGGATGGATGGATGGATGGATGGATGGATGGATGGATGGATGGATGGATGGATGGATGGATGGATGGATGGATTGATAAATAAAAGGACAGATAAATGGACAGCCCGATTAATGGAATGGATAGGTGGATAGAATAAGAGATGAATTGGTGATTGGAAAGACAGACGAATGAATGGAATGAAACATGAATAGATAAATGGATTAGGAGAGTGATTGATAGATGGATTAATAGAAGGATGGATGGTGTAATGTTCTAGTCAATCATGGCTCTGTTCATTGTAGCTTGCTGTGTAATTCATCTCCCTCCCATCTGATAATCTGTGACTTGTTTAGCTCACACACACAAACACACACTCAGACTCACACAAAAGCTTAAATAGCTGGTGTCGTTTATCCATGCTGTAATAGCCATTCCTTTTTTTTCCTTGTTTCTGTCCATTCAGTCCAGCCAGTTACTGAGTACTAGTTAACACTAGCTTATCATTCAACCGAGTTAGCTTTACTTACTAGCTGGCTAAAAACGTATTAGCTTACTGTTGTTAAGTCTGTTTTGGGCTTTAGGACCTATATAGAGTGTGTGTGTGTGTGTGTGTAAGAGTGAGAGAGAGAGAGAGAGAGAGAGAGAGAGAGAGAGAGAGAGAGAGAGAGAGAAAGAGTAAAAACAATTCTGATACAAATTACAACACACAACAACACTGTGCTATGCTTGTCGCTAGAAACACCACTGACAAGCTGCTGACCTGAGGTTTCTCCTCAGTGTAGGACAGTCCAGAGGGATAAGAGAACGAGAGAGAGAGAGAGAGAGAGAGAGAGGAGGTTGACGCAATGCCCAGCGAACTGCTGCCTCGGCACTGAGTAGAGTTAATGTACAGCAGTAATCAGCCGCAGCACATCTGCGCTAACCTTGCTGGAAGATTCCATCATGATCACATCATGTTTGCTCAGCCCTGATTTATGCTCGGTGACTGCGTCTACCGCAAAGCTGTCCGCTTATAAATCAGTTTTAATGCCAGTTCCCCAGACTGTTGGAAGGTTGCCGGCAGTCAAAGTGACGCTCGTCTCCTGACTTCTCTGAGGTGGTGGCGGACAGCGGTGCGCACGCCGAGCGTTTATAATTAGAGAAACTGAAATCAAGACATGGAATGGAAATTTCGGGCGTGTCTTCCAGACAAATTAACGCAAGCTAATTGTTCTGTCCTTGTTGCAGTGGGTGTGTCTAAGTAAGTTGATTATCAAGAGGCCACATAGTCCAACACCATTTACCTTTGCTAACTAGTCTCACCCGACGGAACCTTGTTAATAAATGTGGCTGAGAACCTTATATCTTTACATGGCAAGTGATCAGAAATGCATGAACAGACAGCTAGAAGGTACAAGAAGAAAAATCAATAGACGTTTAAATGGACAGATGGTTGGATGGACAAATTAAGGGATTAAGAGCTGGATGGATGGATGGATGGATGGATGGATGGATGGATGGATGGATGGATGGATGGTTGTATGGATGGATGGGTGGTTGGGTAGATAAATAGGTGGGTGGATTTATGAATAGATGGATGGATGAATGAATGGATGGATGAATGGGAGAGAAGGTCTGATGGATAGGTAAATGGAAAGACAGGTGGATGGATAGTTGGAAAGACATAGATACAGCAGATTGATAGATGGATAAAAAGAGAGAACCCAGTCGGAACCTTGTTAATAAATGTGGTCGAGAACCTTAAACCTTTACAGAAAGATAAAACAGGTGACCAATCAGACTCTTTCTTTAAAAAAAAAGTTCAATGTGTTTCCTGTGCTGGAGAAGCTAAAACTGTGTGTGTGTGTGTGTGTGTGTGTGTGTGTGTGTGTGTGTGTGTGTGTGTGTGTGTGTGTGTGTGTGTTGGAGATAAGAGGTCGACAGCTGCGGTCCTCCACAGGCTTCAACACTTCTTCAGTGTCTCAGTCTGAGCTCTGTGTAACACACACACACACACACACCACTTCTGTTAAGCACATCATTTAGTTGTTGTTGTTGTTGTTGTTTTTTTAAATAGTGGATGCAGATTAGCGTCTTGGCTGGTAGCACCGAACCAAAACTAAAATGGCTGCCTGATTACTGTGAGGCTGCAGCTACAGAAAGAAAACACAAGGCTAATCTTTTAAATGATAAATGAATTATTTATTCAATGACATATTTACTACCGGCGGAACATCCTGAGCTGCTGAATTGTTTATGACTGAATGTCTCAACGTCTCAAACACGTTTATGCAAACTAGATTTGATTTTTTCCCCTCCTTTTTCAGACACCTAGCATACTTTCCTGAAGAACGTTTCTAGCTAGGTAGCTAATTTGCTGACTTTGAATAGTGAATTTATTTGACAGAAAAACAGCAAACGAGTGCTGATGTGGTAAAACTTTATTAATATTGTTGTTTATTTATAAACTAAGATGTTACCAGTGGGTGTGTGTAAAAATTTTACTATTAAATCCATAAATAATGCTAACAAGCTAACTGAGTACTGTAACTAGATTTATTTCTAATAGGCCTTAGTCATGTTTGAATTTGTAGCCTGTAGCCTAATTTCGCTAACTGTTTTGCTGTTGCCATGGTTACGATGGGTTTTTTCCAACTGTGGGCGTGGCTTCTGTTTTGTCTGTTCTATTTATTGTTTCGGAAGCAAATGAAATCTGATTAACCGGGTGACTGCAGGTTGACTACATTTCCCAGAATCCTTCGGGAGCAGGCCATTTAATTAAAGCTAACTGACAGACGTGTGTCTCCAGCGTAACATAGCTGGTAGGTTAGTTTCCCTGCTATTTGTGTGTTGTGGCTTCCTGCCTGCTGCACACGTATCCCATCATCCCCCCGGCTCAGCTGGACCAGCACTCGGGCTCCTCACAGGGGTTTCCATGGCAACAGGCCCGATCTATAGGATCCTGCCTGAGGATAAGAGAGGAGGAAAGAGGAGGAGTGGAACAGGCTGTGTTCTTTCGCTCTGTGTGTGTGTGTGTGTGTGTGTGGGAACGCAAATCAGTTAAAGTGCAGTTTTATGAGGCACCTATGCTAATTAAAGGGCTAAAGGAGCCCTTAGCTCCTTGTTTTTCACCCTGAGTGTAAATTGGTGTGTGTGTGTGTGTGTATGGGTGGGTGTGTGTGTTTGTGCTCTCACCATACCTGTAATCCTTTGCAGCTTTTTCGTGAGGTGCGGATCATGAAAGCTCTTCGTCACCCCAACATAGGTAACACACACACACCCCCACACACACCCCCACAGTTTCTCTTTCTTGCTGTCTGTTTGTATTTGTCTGTATTCTTTCTCTCTCTCTTTTTTCCTTATCTCTTGCGCTCTCTTTCGTTTTTTCTTTCTTTCTCTCTCTCTCTCTCTCTCTCTCTCTCTCTCTCTCTCTCTCTCTCTTTCTTTCGCTCTCTCTCTCTCTCTCTCTATCTCTTTCTCTCTTGCCCTCCTTTTTTTCTGCCTCCTCGTTCTGTCTTCACCCTCCCTTTCCTGTCTATTTATTTCTCTGTATTTTAAAGTCTCTGTCTGTCTTTCTGTCTGTCTGTTTGTAAGTTGCTTTTTGTGCTAATTTGAAATACCGACTTGTGTTCTAGTGCAACTCTTTGAGGTCATCGAGACAGAAAAAACACTTTATCTGGTCATGGAGTACGCGAGTGGCGGTAAGTCTCTCAATCCTCAGCTGACAGAACACGTTAGGACGATAATCAAAAGCATTTTGTCTTATGATTAGAGTCGGGTAACGTTTTAACTTTAGCGTTTCTGATTATTGAACCCGGTTCCTGTTAATTCTTGGTTCTGGTTCCGATTTATAAATAAAACAGTGAATTAATTTCATTGTTTATTAACAGTAATTTCTCATTTTTGGACCCCCCTTAGAAAAAGAACAAATAGTTCAGTCCGCTCTATAAGGCTAAGTATTTTTTTTTTATATGATGGCAGCTACAATGTTGTTATGGTTCGATTTAAGATGTTTTATTCCACCTGTTCGTGATTCTGAGTATTTTAATAGGTGAGGTGTTTGACTACCTGGTGTCTCATGGGAGAATGAAGGAGGTTGAGGCGAGAGCCAAGTTCCGACAGGTGAGTGTAGGCGAATAAAATCACTACTCACATAAATGGTGTTTATCGGAAAATTGTGACCAATCAGAATTCGGTATTTCCCGTCCCTGACCTGGTTTGAAATGTGTTATTTGTGTGCAGATCGTCTCAGCCGTTCATTACTGTCACCAGAAGAACATCGTTCACAGGGACCTGAAGGTGAGCTGGAGAACATTAGCTTAGCACTTTGTAAACGTGCTAGATCGCTTGAAGATAGCTGGCTTGCTAGTACGTTAATGCTAATTTTTAACTAGCTGACATGGCTTTAACTTGGCTAACATTAGCTATTTTGCTTTAAAACAAGCCTGCTGGTTGAAATTAGCAGGCTTATGTGACATCGGTGGCTAATTGTAGCTTAGCTTGACTTTAATTTCTTTTTTTTTTTTACTCGATCCACTTTTCCTTTGACTCAGTATTTCACTTTCTGGCTACCCGCTGCTTTCTCTCTCTTTCGCTCTGTTTCTCACTTCAGGCGGAGAACCTGCTGCTGGACGCCGACTCAAACATAAAAATAGCGGATTTCGGCTTCAGTAACGAGTTCATGCTGGGAAATAAACTGGACACGTTTTGTGGCAGCCCTCCTTACGCCGCACCCGAGCTCTTCCAGGGCAAGAAATACGATGGGCCAGAAGTGGACATCTGGAGTCTGGGGGTCATCCTGTACACGCTGGTTAGCGGCTCGCTGCCTTTTGACGGACAGAACCTCAAGGTCAGGGGTCAGGTCCTGATTTACCCCTAAACTATTTTCAAATGTTCTACAATATTCAATCCTCCACTGTTCCTTTGTTTCCTTTACTAGTTCCCCAGGTTGTACTTTAACCTACACACTTTAACCTACTAGAGTTTGTAGGACGCCAAGTGCACAGTTATAAATCTGTGTGTGTTGCAGGAACTGCGTGAGCGTGTGCTTAGAGGAAAGTATCGGGTGCCCTTCTACATGTCAACTGACTGTGAGGAGATTTTGCGCAGGTTTCTCGTGCTTAACCCTAGCAAGCGCTGCACACTGGAGGTATATACACAAACACACACACACACACACATGGGTCAGGTGTCCGGGTCATCTTCAGCTAAGTGCTTGGACCCCTTTTCTCTCGCTCCACAGCAAGTGATGAAGGATAAGTGGATGAACACAGGGTACGAAGGCGACGAACTGAAGCCCCACACGGAGCCCGTGGAGGACTACAGTGACGCCAGCCGCATTGGTGAGTCCACACACACACACACACACACGCACACACACCTGAGAATATTCAGTTTGAAAGCTTGAACCACAAAAGATCAGATATTAAAGGAAAAGAAAGAAATCTGAAATATTTCTACATTTGGAATAATTTTTGACTGACTTACCTGGTGATGGATCCGCTTCGTTGTTTTTTGTTATTTCATCATTGACTTCATGGAAATGCTCCGCCTCCTTTTTATCAGTTGTTGTCTGAGAAAAAAGCTTCAACTTCTTTATTTCTCATTTCCTCCTTGTAGAGGTGATTGTTGGGATGGGTTTCTCTCCAGAGGACATCAAAGATGCGTTACTCAATCAGAAATATAACGAAGTCACTGCGACGTACCTTCTGCTGGGCCTGAAGACCGAGGTCACACGACCGCACGCTCACGTTTATATCGATAGCTGCTTTAATATTTTTTTCTTCAGAGAAATGAACACACATGTACAATTGGGTTTTTCAGGATGGGGCGGAGTCACGCGTGAGCGGCAGCATGACGTTGCCGAGAGTGAGACCGAACCCCATCACCAATGGAACCAACAAACACTCCTCCACCGCCGCCACCTCTTCATCCTCCTCCTCTTCTTCGTCTCACAGCAAGACACAGCGCAGCGCCTCCACTTACCATCGCCAGCGGCGGCATAGTGACTTCTGTAAGAGACACGCCCTCCACCCACCTGTCCAACCAATTATTAGCAAAAAATATTTTTTTAAAGTTTTCTTTAATAATTATCGCAAAACACAAAATTATTGGCACCCCACAGCCACATACATGTTTTTATGCATGTACATTTGGTAAAAAAACAACAAAACAAGATCATTTTATCATATTAAAATTTCAAAGCAAGAGAATAAGTAGGTGCCAAAACTTTTGGAACTGACGTGACATGCAGTGTAGGTTTGGGGGACCCCCCTGCTATACATTTGCATATATCACCTGGATTACAAACTCCTTTCCATGAATTCCATCTATCGCACGTGTTTAGGTGGTCCGAGCATGCCGGTGATGCACCCCAAGCGCAGTCCGACAGGTGGCGCCGACCGCGAGCTGCGTGAGAGCCGCATGCCCCCACGCAAGGCCAGCTGCAGCGTGATGGGCAGCCGCAGCCTCCCGCCATCGAGTCCTATGGTCAGCACGGCCAACAACCCAAACAAAGCCGAGATTCCTGACCGACGGAAAGACATGACCGCCACCACTGTAAGCTGTAGAGAAAGAGAGAGAGATGGAGGGGTGGGGTAGGGGGTTAGAAAAGGATTATAAGGAATCATGGGGTCTAATCATCAGTGAAATCTGTGTGTGTGTGTTTAGAATAACATCCCTGGCAGTGCAATGACTCGAAGAAACACGTACGTGTGTACAGATCGGACCAGTACGGACAGACAGTCTCTACTGCAGAATGGCAAGGAGAACAGGTGACACACACACACACACACACACACTTTAACATTAAATTATTTTGTAGCAAAAACAGAAACTCTGTATTAACTAACTTCTCTCTCTTCAGCTCTCTTACCCACCGTCTCCCCCCCGCCTCTCCCTCCACTCTAAGTATTTCCGGAGCAGCAGCCTCGTCCTCCTCGTCCTCGACGGATCGGTGTAGACTGACTCGAGGTTCAACTATACGCAGCACGTTTCACGGCGGTCAGATCCGGGATCGCGTGCCTTCCGCCTACGGGCCGCCGCCCACCTCGCCCACGCTCAGCCACGACGCCACGCTGCCGGCGCACAGCCGCTCCAGAGCTACAGCCAATCTGTTTAGCAAGATCACCTCAAAACTTACACGCAGGTACGCTACACAGATGCTATGCTAAAGGTTATAACAGTGTATTTTTATTTCTTTTTCATTTTCCGTTTCGTCTTTAAATCATTGAACAGCTTATCTCAGAGAAATGTGCAGGTTTCCTACAATTCGCTTGTTGTTTGTATTTTTTAAAGGTACATCATGTGGAGAAGTGTGTATGTTAGCTAGCATTTCAATGCCAAGTGGAGCACCAATGCTGGAAAGTATTGTCTCTGCTGTGTGTGTGTGTGTGTGTGTGTGCGTGTGCGTGTGTGCGTGTGTGTCCACTCCAACGCTGCTCCCTTCAACTCCTCGAATCCTATCGCTCTTCTCTTTTCACTTTTTTACCAACTCACCCCTCTCTCTCTCTGTCTCTTTCTCTCTCTCTCAGGGTCAATCTCGACCCTTCTAAGAGGCAGGGTTCTAATAAGTCAGTATCGGGTTGCACTCTTCCACAGGGATCCAAAACAGTTAGTAAGTTCCTGTGTCTCGCTCTTGCCTGTTTGTTTGCACATCTGCCTGCCTGTCGGTCTGCTTGTCTCTCTCTAGCATGCCTCTTTCTCTCTCTCTCTCTCTCTCTCTTTCTATCTGTCGGCATGTGTGTGTGTGTGTGTGGGTGCATGGACAACAGTGCATGCATCTTGCCATATGTGTGTGTGTTTCTGTGTGAGTGAGTGGTTTATGATGCCGGACATCCCGTTGAAGCTCAGAAGTGATGCTGCATTGCGCCTGGTTTTGTCTCCAGTCCTGTGGCACGGTGCCTTCCTGCACTGTAGAAGGTTCCGGATTCTTAAACTTGTCCTTTGGCTCTTTTTTAGGGTCGCAAATGAACCTGAGAGAGTCGGCCGATCTACGCTCTCAGGGTGAGCCTCACCGCTGCACGGGTTCATAACAGAAAACTCGGTTTTGTGTAATAGCTTTCATTAATTTAGTAATCGTTTAGTGTTTCATTTCCAGAGACACTGAACGCTGTACAAAACAGGCAACTAAAGTGAGATGAAATATATGTTTCCCTGAATTTATATCTCTCATTGTCTGTCTGTCTGTCTCTCTCGTAGTTGCCATCTATTTGGGAATCAGAAAGAGGCCGAGCCCTGGCTCGGGGGAGGGGGCTGGGATGTAAGGCCCCGTCCCCCACACGCTCCCACCGAGTTGGTTCTGGCCGTGCGCGATGCAGCAAGGGGGTGCGGCTGCAGCCATGAGTCGCCAGGGCCAAAGGTCACGTTTCAGGGGGAGGTGTGTCAGCTGAGCGTGCACCGCGCACGTCTTCACTGGGAGTCTCCACTAGCATTTACTCACATCGCGTCTCGGATCTACAAAGGGGTGGAGCTTTGAGCCAATTGGGATGCGTCATGTCAGGGGCACATCTTTTCCTCCTGTTTCCTGAACTGATCTGGCCCCGCCCACTTCTGGCTGCATAAACTGGAAAAAAATGCCCCTCACCTATTTCTCGCCTGATAGGCGCATCCAGAGACGTGCAGATGTGTATCCACAGAAACAGTGCAAATACACACACACACACACACACACACACACATTTTCTCTAAGCAACCTCATTCACAGGACCTGGATTGAGTCCAGAGTAGTATTTTTTAATCTCGTTTAAACTTGCCATATAGTTCGATTCTAGTATCAGCGTCATTCTGCTGTCTTGTTTGCTCTTAATCTACATTTTGTACCTTATGTTCCATTTTTTATTGCAGTCCATATCTTTATACTCCTATTGTCAAACCCCCGCCATATCACGCCTCTGGAAACCCCTTCTATAGCTTAATGTCCTAATAATGTTTAAAAATATAATACAGTCAAAAAAAAGAGAGATTTAACTTAAAAAACAGTTGTTAAATCATGTCGAACTTCGAGACATACAAACTGCAATAGTTAAAGTTTCTGTTAATTTTGTTAAAATCGCCTTAAACCATGAAACAAAAAAAAGTTTTTAATTAAAGGGATAATTCACCCGAAAATAAAAATTTTATCATTAATTTCTCGCCCTTGTGTCGTTCCAACCCTCCAAAACTTTCCTTCATATTCGGAACAGAATTTAAGATAGTTTTGATGAAATCTGAGGGATCTCTGAAGTAGTACCAAGATGTACGACAAAGTAGTCCATCTGGCATCAGTGGTTAAAGTGTAATATTAGAAGCTATGATTAAAAAAAAAAACAACAAGAAAGAGAGAACAAGAAATACTTGAACATTTTCGTCTTCACTGTGGAACTTGCAGAAGCGCATTTACGTGTGTCTGCGTGTCGATCACCCAGATAGAGTGTGATGACGGTTGAGCATTGTTTACATTTACGGCATTTGGCAGACGTCCTTATCCTTTTTTCACCTCTGCGTGCTGTAGAAATGCTATCAAAATCTGCCTTTTTTAAGTTGTGTTTTCAGGTTCGGTCTTTAAAATTAGGTTTTTTTCTGCACAAACTAGGCATCTCATAGCTTTGTAATATTACAGTTGAACCGCTGATGCCAGTTGGACTACTTTGTGGATCATCTTGGTACTTTTCTGGGGCTTGAACGTGATAGTTACCTTGCTGTCTATGGGAGGGTCAGAGATTCCTCAGATTTCATTTTAAAATATCTAAAATCGTTTCTCGAAGATGAAAAAAGGTCTTACGGGTTTAAAACAGCACCAGGGTGTGTAATTACTGACAGAATTTTTATTTATGGTTAAACTATTTCTTTATGTTTGTTAGTGGAATTTGGGGAATGCATCTAACTTTGCTGGATAACTTACGGGAACGTAAGCAGGTTGTTGCAGTGGTTTTTCTTTCCATCAGACTGATATCCGAGCCGACTCTGACCCTGGCCGGGATTCAGACAAGCGATGTGCGATATGTATAAGCAAGTCTGCGTTTATAAAATATAGCTCTGTTAATGCAGCACTCTCAGGGAGTGATGTACCAGATGAGATTCCTCACTTAGCTGAAGACATTAAATCAGCCTCCCACCCATTCAGTAAGACATTCACTGACATTTACTGGAATATTTTTTAATGATCCTGGAGCAAATTAGTGCTCTAGTGCGGTTATAATCATTTAGCGGGACAAAAGAGGACATTTTGTTAGACAAGCTACAGCAACACAGAAAATTGGAAAATACACTAAAGCCTTTTCACAGCGGAAGCAGTCTTTGATTGGTGCATCCCTGCCCCACCCCATTCCCTGTTTTTATTAAACAGTTTATGGAGTTACAACTCTCCTACACCCAGCCAGAGTCTGCTGACTAAATCAAGAATTTTGAACGTTCCTAGACAAGTTCCTGTTCTACTCAACTCCGCATTACAGAATTTCCAGAATGATGCGATGAAAGTTGAATCGATTTGTGGTTTGATACAGGAAGCCCTGCCACGAAAGTGGCTACTCTAGAACTGGTCTGAATTCTCTGTCAGAAACAGTATTAAAGTCCCTTAGATGTGATTAAACCTACTGGCTTTCTGAGGAGGTTCCTGAGAAGGTTCCTTGGGTGGAAATGTCCCAAGGAGCTGAGGTAGCAAGTGCTTTCCATCCATAATAAAAGTTTATATCATAATTAGTGTATCAAAGTAGCATTAAAATCGGAATATCCCATTTTTTCAGCTGGTTGTCTTTACACCACCAAAGCAGATTGAACTGTAGTTCAGGATCAGTTTGAAATTCCAGTCACTAATCTGAAGCTGGAACCGAATAAGCCCAGTTCGTTTGTGGTAGTGGATCGTAGTTGAGATGAAAACGTTGTTTTCCTGTAGCAAATACTGAAAGAAAATAACGAGCGAGCAACTCGCTTTATTTCCTGTGAGTTGGGTTTTTCAGCTAAATTCAGAAATGCCAGACGTCCACAGCTTCAGTGGTCATTTTCTTGTAGCAAATCAAATAACCTCATAAAATATCAAGAAAGGTTTTGCAAACGTTGCTTGCAGATGATTTGTCTCGGTTCTAAATTTGTCTAGGATTTGTTGCTACCCGATCTAATCTAAGTGAAACCTTTACCTACCAGAGAAACCGACTGCCTCACACCATCACATAGTCCAGCTTTACCTTGTTATAGGAGCAGTTTGTAGTTTTCTGTCTGTTCTACCTGTGAGGTGATGTGCAAGTAAACTATTGACAAGTCCCTCAATTGGTTGGAGTTTTAAACTGAGCTTCAATTTGGGATTAAGTCTTTTTCTGGGCTCGAAATATCTTTTGTCTAGAAAAATCCCAATCAGCACTTTTAACCTTACCCATGTGTCATATTTACTGTTAAGCCTCTGCATATACCATGTCCATTCCATCCTTTTGTTTTGCTGTTTTTTTTGGGGGGGGGGGTCCACATTTGCATTCTGGCAAACGTCACATTCAATGTAAGTGTGCGAAAATAGAAAAAAACACCCCCGGCCAACAGAACTTTCCGGGTCATCATCCTGTCTGCGCTGTGATTGGACTCCTGTAGCGGAGACGCTTTCTGTGTCGAACCCTGAACGGCGTCTGAAGATACCGTTCCGGTCCTAGCCGGAACCGGGCGGCCGCTAAGGTCATTATCTGTTAAACGTGTGTGTTTAGACCTCCGTGCACTCACTCACTCGCTTCGACTTGAATCAGATGCATCTTACAGCTCTGCCACCAGGGGGCACTACTGTCTTAAATGTGAACACTTCAATTTGTGGATATTTGCACAGGTACTTAATTTATTTTCTAGAATAATTATCTTGGGAAGAAGAAGAAGAAGAAAAAAAGAAGAAAATACCTAATTTATATCAGTCAGACTTTGGCTGCATATAAATGTGAAGATAACGATGATATTAATATGACTATAGTATTTATCTTAGACCTCCAGGTTAATTTGTAGCTAGTGCAGAATTCTCTGCTAGCTCTCCTGAAAGTTCTGTGTGTGGTGAAGTTTAAAAGTAACCTGCAGTCCTGCATGACACGGAAAGAAAGAAAGAAAAAGAGAGACGGGGAAAAGGAAAGCAGGAGATCCGGAAGTATTTCGAAAAGTGAGAGAAAATGAGAAAGCAGGTATGTGTCTGCGAATCAGGGTGTGCAGGGGTGTGTGTGGGTGTTTGGGTGTGTGCATGTGTCTGAGCATAAGCAACCAGAGTGAATGTGTGTGAGTGGATAAAAGAGTGTGTGTGTGTGTGTGTGTGTGTGTGCTGAGACGGCATGGCATTTCTCATAAAGCATTACTCTAATATGCAATATGACAGAAGAACCTATAAGAAACAGGTATGGATTTTAAAAAAAAATTGACGAAGGTGGTTTACAGTGAGATTGTGGTTCGATTTTATTTTTTGTTCCCCAGAAGTCTGTGCGCCTCTGGCCAAAATGAGGGAAATGAAAACGGGAAAATGATCTGGAGAGAAATAAAACTTTACTGATGTTAGATCCTTGTGCGTCTGTGTCCGTGCATTTATTATTCGGGTGAACGTGTGATTAAAATATAAGCAACATTTAAGGTGTCATTAGCTAAAATATATTGTTTTACCTGTTAGCATGGACTTTGTTCCCATGACTGAGCTGTAATGATTAAATCAGAGGTAAAGACATGAGTATGTTTTAATGGGGTACACTTTTATTGATTCACAATTTGACTGATTGACTTTTTACAACCAAAGTTCAAATTGAGGTGAAGCTGAGACGCTAGGCTTTTCGCACCAGCGCCAGGAATCTGATCCCAAGATGACACCAGCCGTAAGATGGACACAAACCGGATGTCAAGAAAACAAAACAAGAAGGAGGGAAAAAACAAAAGAATAAACGGACAGAGCCAAGCAGTCTCATGTATTGTGGTAGAACATTCCATGTGCTGCCCGAGTGATGTATGATGTAAAAAAAAAAAAGAAAAAGAAAAGGAAACAGGAGTTTGCCGTTTTACTTTTGGGCAGGGACCATGCTGTCAATGGCCTCGCCTTTCTCCAGCTTCTTCTCCATTTCAATCATGAGCTTGACTCCGTCCACAACGCACTGCACCTGCTCCACCTCGGAAGTGCCGATACGGTCAGCGTTGGAGATGTCAAACACTCCACCCACGGAGGCGGTGTCCACGCCACCTTAGGAGAAAAGGTTTGAGAAAAGGGTTATTTTCAGTAGATGTTTCCTCTTTACAGTTTGAGAGATTGATTATGACAACATCAAGTCAAACTAAACCACAGCTTAAGTTATTCTTATCCACTATTTGCTTCTGAGTTTCTAAATGTGGGTGCACATACCTGTGCCACGCTTCTGCAGACGCAGTCTGGTCAGGATCTCCTCGAATTTGGGGTGCTGGCTGAGTTTGGGCAGTTTGACATGGACACCACCACGCAGGCCAGTGCCCAAGTTAGAGGGGCAAGTGAGGACGTATCCCAGGTGCTCATTCCACATGAAGCCATGGTTGTGCTTCTTGAATGTTTCCTCAATCTGCCGTTAGAAATAAAACAGTGAGAAAGATTTTAAAATGAGTGAAAATGTGTTATAACAAAAAAAAACAAATACTGGTAAGTATCAGCGTTTTTAACAGAGGTGTGTGTCACATACTTTGTTGAGGCCAACGCAGAAGCGCCTGAAGACCTCTTTCATGTTGCCACCCTTCTGCATGGAGATAACACGGAGATGGTCCTCCTCATTCACCCAGACCAGGAAGGTCTTCTGGTCGTTGTGCCTAAAGGAACAAAAAACAATTGTCCCAAATCATTACCAAAACGTCTGAACATCCTATGCTTTTCGTGCAATAACCTTAAATACTACCCCTTGTAACTCTGTAATCCTCTGTACCAAACTCTATACATCAAATTACCCCAGATACGCTATTTTCTGTGCTGGACCCATAATCATATTCCAAACTTATACCCTATACCCACATGATTCTGCCACTTACCAGATGCCTCTGGCATCGGGCCAGTCACGGGCCATACCAGCAGCCAAAAGCAGGGGGGAAACGGGCTTGTCAAACAGGAAGTGGTCAGCAATCAGCTGCTCCTGCTCGGCATCACTCATGGACTTCAGAGGATAGTACTTGCCCTTGAACTCACCGTCCAGGCTGTTCAAAGCTGGGGAAAACATGACTTGATTTTATGCCTTAAATGTTATAAAGCAATTCTAGTTCCTAGTAGGGTTTGTAACATCAAATGTAACAATGTCTGTTTCTTACTTTTATATCAGGTCTTTACTGGCCACTAACCCTAGATACCATACTCTAAATGACACAGTTTTTCTCTTGCAAAGAAGCTTCGCTGACAGGTTCTTCTTACATTTTACAATTCCACATTTACTTTTCATGACTATTTTAGTTAAACAGTATGGTCGCACTTGCATTGCAGGCATACCCTCAACAGACAGCCTCTCCACAGCTCTGCGTTCAGCACGGCTGTTGTGGGGGGGCAGTGCGTATCCCTTGATGCTGCGTCCAGTACGGACTCTGCTGCTCAGGACGTAGTTGGGGTCCAGGTCATCACCACCCTGTGGGGAGCCCAAACTTGGTCTTTATTTAGACTTGTATACAGGTGTTAGTCTAATATATTCTGCATTAAGGTTATTTTACAGTGACAGTCACTGGTACACTGTGGATATCAGACCACTGATATTTATCTTGATGATCTGTATAAAAAACTGCCTAGCTAATTAATTTATGGTTTCGTAACATTATAATTTTAAAACCAAAAGGTGTCTCGAGGTTGTCCCTCATGGGCTCACCTTCAGATTCTCGAAGTTCAGGTCAGTCTTGTGCTTGTCAGTGGACTTGTATCCACCATGGCGGTCGCTGATGACTGGGTCGAAAAGGTCTTTAAACAACTCATAGGATTCCTCATCACCAGCTACACAGCCAACAGTCATGATGAAGGGGTGACCTGGAAGATGCACACCAATTAGAAAACCGATATGACAGGCACAATTCTATCACTCTAAAACTAGGATAGCAATAGAATCTAAGTACCAGTCCAAGGCCACTAATTTACTGACAACCAAATGGACAATTCTGAACACGTTAACCTTTTGCACTGAAAGTAAATGCGAAAAGCTTTTTTTTTTTTTTACCTGGGTTGTCCACACCGGTCTGGATTACGTCATCCAAAGTGAAGCCAGTGGGGGTCTGCTTGTCCCTCAGTTTACCATAAATCTCCTTGGACAGCACCTTGGCCATGTGATTGTTGTGCTTGGTAAGGTCAGGAAATTCCTCATCAACTGAGTAGTTCAGCTTGAAGTTGTTGTGGGTGTTTCCGAAAGGCATGGTTGCGTTTCTGACACTGTAGGACATTCAAGGATGTATGACATCAATTAGAAAGTAATGGAACTATTATCAGATTAAGTTTTTTAAAAATGTCTCCAAAGCTTTGTATTACACACAACAATCCTTAGTCCTTTGTTAACCCTACCCCGTAGTAATTCTTGGTTTATCTCAAGTTGGATTTGCTAACTTTTTGGCAAACTCTTTTAACTCTTTGTGTATTGGTATCAACTCAAAACCAACTGATCACCATTACAAGACTTATGGTTGTCACAAGATACAGATGGGGTTACACCAGTCAAGCAGGACAAATATCCCGTCAGCTGTGCATTTACAGACGTCTGTAGTTCTTTGGTATCCGGGTGACCCTTGTAACCTGCAGAACGTTTACTCTTCAGCTGTCATATCATATGTCTGATATGGCCAGGAAAGGGAGGTCATTCTATGGTCTGTATGCAGAAGAGTTTATTTTGGTGATCATACCCCTCTTTCCCTTAGCCTCACATTACCTTGAGTTATGCCAGTGAGACTTTTTCTTCTATCACTCATGATTCACGCCGTCTATTGCTTCTCACTCGTCATGGTGTGAATATTATTTTTGTATCTACATACTTGTAAATTTTGAAAGCTGGAAAAATTTCCCCTGAAGGATATACTGTGACACTTGCTGGATCTGTTTAAATGTTCTGCCAGGATCTTACATATACATACACATAACTATAAATATGTAGTCAGCCTGTTCCCGCCCAGCACTCATTATGCAATCTGCTATGCTGTAGTTACATCAGTCCAGAACGGCTCCTATTTCTTGGGTCAATACATCTTATAATGCAGACCAACACCGGTGTCGCAGCACATGATCGTAGTCTAAAAATAGCAGAAGCAAGAGATTGGTCCAGAATGAAAATCAGTCTCTTAGGTCTATATTTATACGGATACAAGAAGGTTTGTGACGTTTATTGACAAATGGATACAGCTGTGAGGACAGCAGAAATCTGATCTGATCGCATGTCAGCAGACTTCATGAATCAGTCTTTTCGGCTATGTCAAACTTCACATCGTCAGCTATGATTTGACTAAACAACTGTTTTGCAGAAATCTCAGCATGCTGTGAATGCACCAGCTGTTACCAATTTGTACCAAACCTGACTACTCCTGAAAAGGGTAAATTACCAAATATTGGTACATTCTCAAAAATTAAATATAAAAAATATATACAAACATAATAAAATACTCATATATGATGTTTGCATCCATGCATTAAGCATGCTATCTGCAAATATTTGATGCTATCATTTGAAAAAGTTATTTGCAAAATATACCCTTTAAGTTACTCGTGTTCCTTTAGCCAACTGAACTATAGTGAAATCCCACAATAATCCGTTTTGGGATAGTCAACAAATTCTGTTCTGCTTTTCAGAGTACAGGTGTTATTTGAATTTTTTCAGTTCTTTACCTGCACACGAGACAACAAAACAGTCCTTGGGATCAGTTCCTGTTCACCGAAGCCGAAATAGGGGTCACCCAGCAAAGAAGGGTTTGGTTCAGCTTTATATACCTCTAACCACAAAGGTCCATTTAAGAGTGTGATGGATTGTGATTGGACAGGGCACGTCTCTGATGTGCCCAGTTTAGCCTACGAAACGGTTCCTGCATTTACATTTCCGTAATCTGACCCAGGGTGGCAGCTGTGGCCTGCCCCTCTCTTGCAGGACCCATCCTCCTCCCCCATATATAGGTTGCCATCTAAGCTTGAAGGATTGAAGATGGGCAGGGGGGTGGGTGTTACAGAGGCTAAAAAGGCTAAATAAAAGTTTTGCCATGCGTGCCAGGGATAGCAGCAGTGTCCATGCCAGGCAAAGACCTTGGAAAGAATGCAACACTAAGCTTATTACATGATCATGTTAGGGAAACTATTTCATTAGTTAATATAAATGTGTATTATCATTTTTCATTAGAAATCTTTGTATAATAAAATTAATCAATTTTTTGCAAATAATGCAATGGTGAACTTAAAAAAAATCATGTGTTAATAGTTTAAACATTAAGTATTATTACTTAAAAACACTTCGGAGTGTGTATAACCATGCTGTAGGATTGTACAGGCTTAACTAACCACAGTGTGTGTATATGTGTGTGCAAATACCTTTAGGTAGGATTTGTTACACTTGATTTATATTGCACAGGCCTATGGTTATAAATCTAATATAAGTCATCCATCCATGAAGACCCTAAAGCTGAAAAAGCTGAGGAAGCAGAACCTGGTAAAAAATTTAACGGACAAGGACATATTGGACCAGTAAAACTTTGCAAAACTTATTAAATCTTTAGCAATAGCTTTAGCAATCTTGGTGCCATAGTGCTGCTAGCAGGAAATACATTCCTTCGTCGTCTGCTTCCTTCGTTAAGCTTCACAGAGTTGGCGACTTGTGCCATTGAGAAACAGAAAGCAGGAAAGAGTGAAATGGAAAAGAAAAGAGCACGACGTCTTTACGTCAATGCGCCAGGCTAAAAGCTGATCAGCTGATGCTGGAGAAGCTACCATGCAACCTCCAATGTGTATCGAATAAACACACAATGCTAAGGACTTATTTTGTCCTTAAAGAAATTCATTTTATAGGATGAAATGTAGAGAAGCTCACTGTGGTTTAGGTTCGAGAGCTTGATGGTTCAGGTGTGTGTTTATACTATACTTGTGCATGAGTTTGTATGTAGCTCAAAACAAGAGTATTTACTTGCATTATTTAACAGAATAAAAAAAATGGACGACAGAATTTTTGTCGCAGAAAGCTAGGCTTTAGCTAGGTAGCTTAGAAAGCAAGCTAGCTATGTGATTCAACTACTGGAAATTTGTTTGCATTAATATCAGATTATTTTTTTGTGTAAAAATTAATTGCGATTGTAAGACTTGGAAAAAAAATCGAGCTAATTTTAAATATATATTTGAGTAAAACGGTTTAATATTCTGTTAAACTGTATATGTATTGATGTGTAAATCGTTGATTTCTAACTATTTTTTATAGCGTTGACGACATGACATCACAACGCAAATTGACTAACATGGCGGCAGGGAGGAAAATGGATTCGGATCGCTTGCTTAGCATTAGCTCGCTTTTAGCATTCATTTTGTCTTCTAAATAAAAGATGGTTAACTATTGAACGTGGTATTAAAGGTGGTACATACTGTATGTTCCTTATAATGATAAATAATTTCTGTATTGGAAACATCATGTTTAATTATTATTCTCTGTCCAAAAT
This sequence comes from Bagarius yarrelli, assembly GCA_005784505.1. Lineage (NCBI taxonomy): Eukaryota > Metazoa > Chordata > Actinopteri > Siluriformes > Sisoridae > Bagarius > Bagarius yarrelli. The sequence goes on from VCAZ01000066.1 coordinate 1,954,548, forward strand.
AAATAAATAAATAAATATTATTTAATTTCTCCAGCTGTTTTTTTATACAGCATATGATCACCTGTATTAATAATCTTTTTTTATTTATTTATTAAATTTTAGAATTTGAAGGGGGAAAAAACGTTTTGCGATGTTTATGTTAAAGAGTCGGTTTAAAGAATCGACTCATGCCATTCGACTCGCATTCGCGCTGTCTTTCAACCTCACAGCTGTTCTCTTCTCATCCTGGTCCAACAGCTTGTGTACCAAATTAACCACGTCAATGTTAAACCTTTAACACTTTCACTTACTTTCTTTCAAGCTAATAAAATGCTTTTATTAAGTCTGTGGAGCTCATTGATGGTAGTATGTATGTATGTATGTATGTATGTATGTATGTATGTATGTATGTAGTAATAATGTTCTATAATCTCACTCACCTACAGCTCTCTAAACTGCTAGAAAAATACTGATGATTCAATATATTTACGACACGGCGGCCTCATAGTGACAATTTATCATTCAATTATCTTTTGTTTTCCAACTCTGTGATCGAATAATGATTCATACGAATGCTGTGTCTTTATTCCAATCGTGGTATGATGCAACATCTGATCTGAGTGTGTTACGTAACAGCAGCTAGTTTTTTTTCTCCCTGAGTTAGCAAGTGTATAAAAAGCAGGACACCAACTTAGACAGCAAGAGAGAAAAACGATATCAATCAATTGATTTTTAGGAGATTTTCAGACTATTATTAGAACCAGATTTTGCTAAAACATATATCTGGGCTTTTTGTTAAATTTTAGGACCAAATCCGTTCCCAGGTCCCAAAATCCCAATTACACATAGACCTTAATTGAATTTGAAACCATTTCATTATTTGTCCACATCTTTAAAACGTATCTTTGGGTAAACAGGAAGACAAATGAGTCTTTAAAGACGGATTAAGAGTTAATGGTGACTGGGGAATACTTTGAACCCACACCGTTTTAGAAGTAGGAAGTGGAAATGAGGCATTTAGATCTTGTATATGTGTATGTGTGTGTGTGTGGGGGGGGGGGGGGGGGGGGGGGGGGGTGGAGGGGGGGGGGGGTGGGGGGGGGGGGGGGTGGGGGGGGGGGGGGGGGGGGTTTCTGCGAGAGAACATGGTGTGAGTAATGTGAGAGTGGAGCACTTCCCAACTGCGAATGCTAATAATACCCATGGCCTTTGGGAGAACAGACAGCGGCGGTGCGAACGCCTAATACGAGCGTTGTGCCGAGGTTCTCCTGCTCCTGTAGGTTTGGAGGTGTGCGACGTGTGTGTCACCTGAACAACACTGTTATAAATGCAAGCAGAAGGAGGAACTGTCTCTTTTCTCTCTCTCTCTTTTCTTCCTCTAAAATAATAAGTAAAAAAAACCCCTCAAAATTCTTGTTATGTATGTAGCTTAAAAGCACAACCTTGAGTCATGGTGGTTTTAGAAATGGCTGACACTGGAGACTCCTTCCATGGAAAATGGTAGTGCAAACTGCTATCTGGTTAAGGTGTTGGACTGCTATCAGGAAGATTGGGGTTTAAATCCCATCACCACCAAGTTGCCACTGTTGGGCCACTAAGCAAGGCCCTTAACCCCCAGTTGCTTAGTCGTATAAATGTATACGCTCTGGATAAGAACGTCTGCAAAATGCCACTGTATGACAACGTTATTATAACATTAACATGCTGACCAATCATATTCATGTATTCATCAGCGATTAAGATGTGGTCCATTAGAGGAATGATTGATTCTGCCTTTGACATCCACGTGGGGGCAGCGTTGTCTAAAAAATGGAGAAAACAATCCTGAAAGGCGAAGACACTTCCTGTTATGATGAAAATGTTCAGCTTTGTAATCAAAAAATTCAATCTAAGCACAGAATTATTTACTTCTATCTTTTGGTAGTCTGTTCCAACAATTTGAAAAGAAAGGAGCTCGGAGAGAGAGATAGTAGAGGAAGAGAGGGAGAAAGAGAGAGAGAGAGAGAGAGAGAGAGAGAGAGAGAGAGAGAGAGAGAGAGAGAGAGTAGTCTCTTTCTCCCAAGAGATTCAATCAGTGCGTGGACGTCCGACGTCCTTTCGCACTCAGGAAACACCTGCTGGTCTCTGATCTGTAATTTTAGCTCCATGTAAATGATGTGGTTTCTCTCTGTTTCACTTTTCTACCTCGCAGTAGAATCTGTTTAACCCAATAATGAAAAAAATCATTAAAATGAAAATTTACTCATTTTTTTGTGGGTTTATTGTGGATATGAAAGTGCAAATTTTTAACACAAAGCATTGATATATTACATTTGGAATTTCCATTCATCTGATTGGCTGGGAGCAGCTCCAGGTCCCGTCTCTGAGGCTTTATGGATTCTGACTCCTCTGTGTTCATCACTCGGACATCATGCTGCTCTCCGTCTTCTCTCTGCTCTCTGCTCTGACACATAAGATCTCCAGTTTTCTTCTTCACCATGATGCTTTATTTATTCTTTATGTTTTCTTTTTAATGATAACGACGACACATCGCCAGGGATGACGGTCACTATGTTAAGTGGTATAAAGTAATTCCAGGACAAACTCCAGAGTCCTAATAAATATGGAGAGAATTTTTCATCCACACGTTTTACATGTAAAGCCTCTTCAGTTAAAGATTTCAGATTACGGTATGACATGTTATTACACATTTATTAAAAGCAGTACAAATGGTTTACAGTTTCACCTGTAATCAGTTTTTATCTCAGTATTCGACTGTAACGATCTCCATAGGATCAGATGATCTCTGTACCAGAGCCAAAGCCAAAGTAAATCTATCAGATAATTCAACTTAATTATATTCCATGTGAGATTGGAGTCATTTTTTACAGTAGGATTTTATACTAAACCGCTTCACTGTAACTTCTGTTGAAATAAAAATCCCTTACACACCGAGTCATACGGTTTTCTCCACAATCATTGGACAAACGGATTCAGGAGATGAATGAGGTGTCAGTAATCAGGAAAAGGACTGGTCTGAACAGTGCCATCAGAAATGTGGCCCAAAGAGAAAAACAGAATAAGAGAAAACATTAACACAGCAAAGTTTATATTTTTTAAACCAAAAATATACTTTCATACTATATAATATACTTCTATACTATATAATATGCTTCCATACTAAATAATATGCTTCCATACTATATAATATACTTCCATACAATATCATATACTTTTATACTATATAATATACTGCCATACTACATAATAAGCTTCCATACTATAAAAAATATACTTCCATAATATATATAATATACTTCCAAACTACATAATACAATTATATATATATATATATATATATATATATATATATATATATATATATATATATATATATATATATATATATATACATACACACATAATATCCATACCATAAAATATACTTCCATACTATAAAATATACTTTTCCATACTATATAATACAATTATATATAATATATATATATATATATATATATATATATATATATATATATATACACACACATACACATAATATCCATACTATATAATACTACTACTACTATATATATACTACCATACTATATAATATACTTTTATACTATATAATGTACTTACATACTACATAATATAAAGTATATTTCTATACTATATAATATACTGCCATACTACATAATAAGCTTCCATACTATAAAAATATACTTCCATAATATATATAATATACTTCCAACCTATATAATACAATAATGTATATACATAATATGAGTATATTTCTATACTATATAATATACTGCTATACTATGTAAACTTTTATAATATATAATATACATTCATATTTCCATACTTTATAATATGAATAAACTTTTATAGTATATAATTTACTCATCATACCATATAAGTATACTTTAAGACAATATAATATAAAAGAAGTCTCCTCCCTCCGCCCCTTCCTCCTGTCTTTCTTATAGCATTTATAGCAGTTGCGTCTTCATCTGCTTGCCACGCCTCTTGTCTCTTCACTCATCACAAGAGTCTCATCCCACATGGACACTATGCTGCCAGTGCTCTGCTTTCTCATCCCCGCTCTCTCATGTAAGGTTTCTGAAGACTCTGGAACTCATCAGGATTTGGACTCCATCTAATGTGAGTCTGTGTAACATGTGTGCTGTTTTTATTCCAGGTGTCAGCGGTGCGACTGTGGTGACACAGAAGCCTCCTGTTCTCACACTGACTTCAGGTGAAACTGCTACCATGGACTGTAATCTGGGGAGTGTCACTAACAGTGCTGCATGTTGGTACAAGCAGGTTCCTGGAGGAGTTCCTCAGTATGTGCTACAGTATTATCATGGTTATAGCATAGTCCTTATTATGGATCTGGTTTCTCGTCTCCTAAATTCACATCAACACACTCAACTCAATCAGATTACAAGCTGATAATCAGTAAAGTGGAGGTGGGAGATTCAGCAGTGTATTACTGTCAGACATGGGACAGCTCTGCTAACGAGTACGTATCACAGTGATATACACCATAACAAAAACCTCCTCACTGCTCACACACACTTCTGCTTCCACAAAACACCAGAAACAACAAAGAATCTGAACTTTACATCTGACGTGGAAACACACTTGATTATCACTCGAGAAGTATTTAAATTCCTCCTAGTTGAAGTTTTCAGATTACGGTATGACATGTTATTAACACATTTATTAAAAGCAGTACAAATGGTTTACAGTTTTTCACCTGTAATCAGTTTTTATCTCAGTATTCGACTGTAACGATCTCCATAGGATCAGATGATCTCTGTACCAGAAATGTGGCTCAGAGAGAAAAACTGAATAAAACAATCAATTTTAACACAGCATATATTTAATCCACAGTTTTTATAGTAAAGGATAGACACACACATGTACCTGCAGATCCGAGTCGAGACTCACAGCTTCTTGATTATCTACATCAAATCCACATCATCTCCTCTTTCAGACAGAAGAAATCTTGTGTTTACAGCTCAATTACGACGACTTAATACATTTACATTACTGCTATTTAACACATCCCCTCATTCAAAGTGACTTACATTTCCCTCATTTACTTTATCTAACTGGGAAGTTTGGGTTTTACAGGGCTTTGCTCAGGGGTTATACTATATACTTCCATACTATATAATATACTTCCATACTATATAATATACTTCTGTACTATATGATATATCTCTATACTATATGATATACTTCCATACTGTATAATATACTTCTGTACTATATAATAACTTCCATACTATATAATATACTTCTGTACTATATGTTATATCTCTATACTATATGATATACTTCCATACTATATCTGATATCTCTCTACTATATGGTATATCTCTATACTATATAATATACTTCCATACTATATAATCTATATACTTCCATCCTATATAATATACTTCCATACTATATAATATACTTTCATACTATATGATATATCTCTATACTATATGGTATATCTCTATACTATATAATATGGCTTCCATACTATATAATATACTTCCATATATACTATACTAATATACTTCCGTACTATATGATATATCTCTATACTATATGATATACTTCTATAATGTGTAATATACATCTTTACTATATGATATACTTCTATACTATATAATATACTTCAATACTGTAAAATATACTTCCATAGTATATAATATACTATCATTGTATATATGTATATATATATATGTATATATACTTCTATATTATATATTACAAGTATATTTCTATACTAAATATACTTTAAAATGAATTTACTTTTATACAATAGAATTTACTATTATACTATATAACATCATTATATTTCCAGACTATTTGATATTATTATATTTGCATACTATAAAATATTTCTTATACTACATTTTATACCTTCAGACTATAAAATATATTTACAACTATATAATATACTTCCATACATTAAAATATAAGTATACTTTCAGGCTATATAATATACTTTCATACTTTAAAATAATAAGTATACTTCCAGGGTAATATAATATAAAATAACGTCTCCTGATGTCCCTCCTCCTACCGCCCCTCCTCCTGTCTCTCTTATAGCACGTCCCTGCAGTCTCGTCTTCATCTGCTTGCCACGCCTCTTGTCTCTTCACTCATCACAAGAGTCTCATCCCACATGGACACTATGCTGCCAGTGCTCTGCTTTCTCATCCCCGCTCTCTCATGTAAGGTTTCTGAAGACTCTGGAACTCATCAGGATTTGGACTCCATCTAATGTGAGAGTCTGGTGTAACATGTGTGCTGTTTTTATTCCAGGTGTCAGCGGTGCGACTGTGGTGACACAGAAGCCTCCTGTTCTCACACTGACTTCAGGTGAAACTGCTACCATGGACTGTAATCTGGGGAGTGTCACTAACAGTGCTGCATGTTGGTACAAGCAGGTTCCTGGAGGAGTTCCTCAGTATGTGCTACAGTATTATCATGGGGATAGTGGTCCTTATTATGGATCTGGTTTCTCGTCTCCTAAATTCACATCAACACACTCAACTCAATCAGATTACAAGCTGATAATCAGTAAAGTGGAGGTGGGAGATTCAGCAGTGTATTACTGTCAGACATGGGACAGCTCTGCTAACGAGTACGTATCACAGTGATATACACCATAACAAAAACCTCCTCACTGCTCACACACACTTCTGCTTCCACAAAACACCAGAAACAACAAAGAATCTGAACTTTACATTATTGGGTCTGAAGTGGAATCTTCACAGATAAAAATCACACATTACGCTTAGTTTTTATTTATTTATAGCAACACAAATGGTTTAAACTTCCACATGAACCTGTTCACCGTTCAGTTCTTTAAACAGATCAGTATCATCAGGGGAATTTTATGTTTTTAAAAATTTCTATTAATGAGCTGTGATTTTTTTTTTTAGGTGCCACCACCACCATGCTTCTTTATAGCGATATTTCCATTCAGCTGATGAAGATGATTGGGTTTTTTTTTTGTAGATGTAGTGCTTGGGCGTTCCTAGAGCTAAATCTTTGTTTGATAAGATTAATGAATGTTAAGCATTATGCTGTCAGGGTTCTTTAACGCTCTGTTATGTGACTTTTACTCAGAAGAGATTCTGGTTTAGTGACCGATGGATGAAGATGGTTTTACCTCCAACAGGAGTCTTGGAAGTTTAGATCTCACAGTGATGTCAGATAATGATGATGTCTTGATGGTTTTCCGGTAACAGAACAGAAGGTGTGATTAATTGACTGACACTGGAACAGGATCCTAAAGGAGCATGTGTTGATCTTAGACAGTAGAAGTAGAAGCTAAAGTCTGGAGGAGGTTTCAGTTCTTCTGTTTTTTTCTGTATCTGAGGAGGTTTTTGTACGGGTGAAGACACAGAATGAATCACTGTGGTATTCGGCCAAGGAACAAAGCTGATTGTCAGCGGTAAGTAAAACATCTCAGCTTCGTTATCATACGCCGATTTGTTTAGATTCACACTTTTCTTGTTTGAGAAATTTATTTCGGCACATTTATGTTTCTGTTTCTAATATTTTGTATGTTGATCAAATATTTTGCTTGTTTTGATTGTCAATTAGTTTGAAAATGATTTTTATTATTTATTTAATAAAGATTTAAGTATTAAGTTAATTCAGATCTTCTAAGAATGAACACAAACTATAATCATCTTCCGCTGCTTGATTTTGGTCCAAATTTATTGCTTTATTCTGAATGAAATCTTTATTTAGGAGTGTGTATCCTTCCAGTGAGCACATTGTTAACTGTGTGTGATAAATTTCTCTGGCTGTGTGTGCGTGTGTGTGTGTGTGTGTGTGAAATCAGACGCTCGTCTCCCGCCCCCTGTTCTCACCGTTCTCCCACCGTCCACTGAAGAGTTGCAGTCTAATAAAGCCACTCTGGTGTGTTTGGTCAGTGAGATGTCTATGGGCTTCGCTGACGTGCAGTGGTTTGTGAACGGGAAATCGGTCAGCAGTGGAGTCGTCACCGGCTTTGCACAGCAGCAAGACAATAAGAAATTCCAGCTGAGCAGCTCTTTGACCATCGACGGGTCCAAGTGGGAAAGCAATCAAGTCATAACGTGTGAAGTGTCTGCTGGAGGAAAAGCCGCTTCGGTGAAGATTAACAAGTCTGAATGCAGTGGATGAACCTGAGCAAATCGATTACATGAGAAATCTTTAGTTGCTGTAGATTAAATCTGTAGAAAAAATGATTCCTTATTACTGAGAATGTGATGTCCTGATGATGTAATCACTTTGCTTTTGTGTAAAAAAAAAAAAAAAACAAGTTGAAGATTAATAAAGTGCAAAACGGAAAATAATCCTGTTTGCGTGTGATTATTCGTTCATTCATTCATTTATTCATTTATTCATCTTTTATGTTTGCTTATTTCCTAATTCGGGGTCACGGGGATCTGCTGGAGTCTATCCCATCACAGGGCCACACACACACTCATACACACTCTTATGGGCAATTTAGAATCACCAATCAATCTAATGTACATGTTTTTAGACTGTAGGAGGAAACCGGAGAACCCGGAATAAACACACACAAGAACCCCTGGGGAGGACATGCAAACTCCACAAAGAAAGACCCGTGCAGGGGAATTAAACCCAAGACCTTCTTGCTGTGAGGCAACAGTGCTGCCCTGTTTGTGATTATTTGAAGTATATTAATCTTAGTGATAAATTAAATGTAATGATTTTTTTTGTAATTTTTTTTGCCTTCTTTTTGTCCAACTTTCAATTTTAATCTAAATCGAAAAAAAACCTCCCATCCGGTTCGATGTGATCAAAAGCTAAAATCAAAAACAAGCTTTAAAAACGTTTGTGAATAAAATAAAACTAAATTTTAATGAAAGGTTTTTATTAAATAAATGATGTGAAACATGTCACATACCTGATCAATTTTTAATCAGTTTTATTAAAGTGAGTTCATTTTTAAAAGCTTAAAAAACAACAAAAAAAAATCTGAAATAACATGTTAAACACACAACTCTAGTATTTCTTCTGCTTTTAACAAGAAGCACTGATGTGGACACTTTTCCCAAGAGACGATTCTGCGTCTTAATCAGTTTATCAACGTCTTTTTCACTCAGGAAACACCTGCTGGTCCCTGAACTGTAATTTTAGCTCCATGTAAATGATGTGATTTCTCTCTGTTTCACTTTCCTTTGCGTCGGTTAATGCATTAATATGCATGTTATAAATTAATGACATAAATAAAGGTGGTCTGAATAGCACATTAATTAAGCCTTCATAAAAAGACAGCAAGAAATAGATGCAAATACAGGTTGGAAAAAGGAATAACAGGATGACCTGAATGAAGATGGTGGAGTCCTGTAATATATTAAGCTAAAAGTGTTGGAAGAGTATCACAAATACACACACACACACACATACACACACACACACACAAATATATCATTTTCTTGCATGCATGGGTGCACTGTGTCTTTTGTGTGCATTATTATAGGGTCTCATCTATTTATTCAACCATCTATCTATCTATCTATCTATCTATCTATCTATCTATCTATCTATCTATCTATCTATCTATCTATCTATCTATCTATCTATCTATCTATCTATCTATCTATCTATCTATCTATCTATCTATCTGTCTATCTGTCTATCTATCTATCTATCTATCTATCTATCTATCTGTCTATCTATCTATCTATCTATCTATCTATCTATCTATCTATCTATCTATCTATCTATCTATCTATCTATCTATCTATCTATCTATCTATTCAACCATCTATCTATCTATCTATCTATCTATCTATCTATCTATCTATCTATCTATCTATCTATCTATCTATCTATCTATCTATCTATCTATCTATCTATCTATCTATCTATCTATCTATCTATCTATCTATCTATTCAACCATCTATCTATCTATCTATCTATCTATCTATCTATCTATCTATCTATCTATCTATCTATCTATCTATCTATCTATCTATCTATCTATCTATCTATCTATCTATCTATCTATCTATCTATCTATCTATCTATCTATCTATCTATCTATCTATCTATCTATCTATCTATCTATCTATCTATCTATCTATCTATCTATCTATCTATCTATCTATCTATCTATCTATCTATCTATCTATCTATCTATCTATCTATTCAACCATCTGTCTACACATCAACTCATTCCACTGATTTTAAAAAAAGTTTACTCAATGTTTTCTCTTCCAAATAATACTTGAATATTTTATTTTAAGCCCAAACGTCACTCCATCTTTATTAGTTATTCTAACCATTGAAAATGTTCTTTGATTAAACATTTTAAAAACATATTTGTGTTGATATTGACTTAATATGACCCAAAACCCACGCAGAAATATTAGTACAACAACAGTTTTGATATTCCATCCTTTTATTTATCGAATTCTGCAGAATAGCTATCTCTTCAACTCCACCCTCAAAAACTGCCCACCTGGAATACCTGTCTGCCCACCCTTCTGGAAACGGGCCTGGTGTTGATCGGTGTCGATTCTGGGTAAATGCCACAGGGTTTATAATAAACTGGATGAGTTTTAGTCTAAATGTCTTAAATTCTAGACTCATTTGTGTGGCAACCTCTGCTGCCATCTTGTGACTAAAACCATTACAGAGCTACTTCCTTTATTTAAAACACGTCTCTATGGTATTGTTTTGTCAACTCTTCTATGGACAAATGATGTGTTGTGGAATATCCTTAGTAACATAGTCCACAGTTACCAATTGACAATTTTTGACAACTTTTTAGCATAAAAGCTAAGAACACTAATTAAATCATGATTAAAATAATTAACTTTTAGAAATTTTTTTTTTCTTATAGATAGCACACATACCTTTTAGTGCTTCACACCTCATCAATGAAAGGAAAATGACATCACTTCCTGTATCATACATAGTTATGGAAGATAATTCCACTGATTATAAGGCAAAGTATAGTACGGTAACATATCACCTGTATAGCAAATAAAACTGGCAACGCCATTGACATTTACATTAACGGCATTTGGCGGACGCTCTTATCCAGAGCGACTTACATTTATCTCTTTTATACAACTAAGCAAATATAGGTTAAGGGCCTTGCTCAGGGGCCCAACATTGGTGGCTTGGTGGTGCTGGGAATCAAACCTCAGTCTTCCTGGTATCGGTCTAATACCTTAACCACTAAGCCACCACTTCCCGAAATTTAAAGATTCCATTAAAATTTTAAAGCCTCTCTGATTGGTTAGATTCTACATGGTGCTTAACAAAACAAAAAGTAATTGGTCGTTTTATATGTCCGTCAAACGCCTGTTTGCTAATAAAAGCTTCTATAGAGTTCAGATCTTCTGATTAGACTATGAAAGGTCTGACAGAGCAGTATTGCAGCTGTGTTTTTTTATTTACCTTGTTGTGCACTGCCATGCTATCACTTTTGGGCCCCTGAGCAGGGCTCTTAACATTCTCTGGTCCAGTATCATTGATGGCCCTGTGCTTTGACTGGGATCTTATCCTTCTTTTTATGACAATCTGTCATACAACTAAAAATATAAAAACGTGGCAAAGTACAGTTTTCACACCCTCTCCATATACGTATATAGTCATAAAAAGGCATTTATCTTTATGACTATATGGGTGGGGACCGTCTGAGGGTGTTTAATGTATAGTCTCGACACACTGCATCTATAGGAGACCTGAATTTGTTTCATGCCATTTAGAACACAGAACTTTGTCATGAACTTTAACCCCTGATTATCGTTAAAGCTTTAAAGTAGACAAGATCCAAACTCTAGACCGAGAGTAAGTCTATTTACAAATCCACACCCGTCCTCTTATCCAAACAAGAACGATTCGTGCTGAATCCTGCATGTTTGCGGTACGTTTAGACGGGTTTAGCTATGTAGCTAATCAGGTTTAGTCAAAAACTACATCGGTTACTTTAGACACAAATGACGGCCCTGAAACCAAGTTAGAAATGGTTGGAACCTATAATGAGTTTCACAGTCTTAAAGAAGTGGTAGTGCAGTAGCTAAGGTGTTAATTGGAAGATTAGGGTTCGATTCCCAGCACCACCAAGTTGCCACTGCTGGACCCTTGAGCAAGACCCTTAACCCCGAAAATAAATAGAGATAAAAAAGTATGTTTTTCTGGATAAGGACGTCTGCCAAATGCTGTAAATGTTTAACATATTATCGCCTTTACGTTCCTGTGTGCTGGACAAAAACGTGGCATGAAAAACATTTTGCTTATAGTCTAATTTTAGGACGATAGTATATGATCATCTGGCTCTAATGGTAAGCGGTGGGCTATTCAGTGGTTATTCTGTGTAAGGGTGTTTGCCAAATACCAGAAATGTGAATTAATCATAAATTATTGGTCTATTTTCATTACTGGTAGGCTACCCTTTCTACAGGGTGTCCCAAAGGTTTTCATACATAGGAGAAAAATCACTCTTTTTTTAATAAAAACCCTTTCCCAGATCGCACCCTAGTTGATTTTTATCATTTGAAGGCCATGGTGTATCAGGAAAAGATACAAAACGTAAATCATCTCAAGCAACGTATCACCAACACCAACACCATTAGAACTCGCATAACTCCAGCTGTGCTTATACAGGTTCCTCAGCAGTGGAGGAACCTGATACAGATGTGTTTGCAAAATAATTGTAGTCATGTAGAGCATATTCTTCCATCATTCCTCCTAGTTCAGGGTCACAGGGATCTGCTGGAGTCTATCCCAGCCGTCTCTGAAAGAGTGGAAGACAGGAGGGGGACACTCTGGATAGGTCACCAGTCCATCACAGGGCCACACACACACACACACACACACACACACACACACACACACTCACTCCTATTGGCAATTTAGAATCACCAATTTAACCTAACATACATGTTTTTGGACTGTAAGAGGAAACCGGAGTACCCAGAGTAAACCTACGCAAGAACCCACGGGTAGAACATTTCAATTCAATTCAATTCAGTTTTATTTGTATAGCGCTTTTCACAATGATGATTGTCACAAAGCAGCTTTACAATTGAAGAAATTATAAAACAGAATTAAACATAAATCAGTTTGTCCCTGATGAGCAAGCCGGGGGCGACGGTGGCAAGGAAAAAACACTCCCTAAGATGAGATAGGAAGAAACCTTGAGAGGAACCAGACTCAGCAGGGAACCCATCCTCATTTGGGTGAAAACAGGTAGCAGGGATCATGAAGTTACATCGTGTGTGTGTGTGTAAACAACTATAATCATTAGTCCTTAGAGCAGCCGAAAACGTCTTTATGGCGAAGTGGGTCGTCCTAGATCGCCCGGTTGATGCCTCATCCGCTGGGCAGGTCACAGGGAAGGGACCCACAGGACGGGCCGGTGGTGGGGTCTGGATCACCGGCAGCTCCGTTGTGGCGTATGTAGCTCAACAGAGAGAGAGAGAGAGAGAGAGAGAGAGAGAGAGAGAGAGAGAGAGTGAAAGGAAGTCAAAAAAGAAGGAAAACAGTTAAGTGACAATGTAATCACACGGTTTGGATTGATTAAGTGAAAAAGTAGAGTGCAAGGATGGACTCCGGCAGAACTAACTAGGTCAGCATAACTAAAAGGAGAACCAGAGGGAAAACACAGACATGAGGGCTCCCTGATATGTTAAGCAACCGGCCGCTCTCATCATCATCAAACACCGTGATCAATAAGAGAGGGGAAGACAGCATCTCAACATACCAGATCACCTTAATACTCAACACCCATGAGTCCCCCGGATCTGCTCCTTTATCTAAGGGGAATCAATACAAAAAGGCTTGATTAAATAAATATGTTTTTAACCTGGACTTAAACACTGAGACTGTGTCTGATTCCCGAACATACATAGGGAGGTTATTCCATAGCAAAGGGGCCCTGTAGGCAAAGGCTCTGCCCCCTGCTGTAGTTTTTATAATACGCGGTACTGACAGGCAGCCTGCATCCTTTGATCGAAGTAGGCGTGGTGGAACGTAAGACACTAGAAGTCCGCTTAAGTACTGCGGCGCGAGACCATTTAGAGCTTTATAGGTTAGAAGTAGTATTTTAAAGTCAATGCGGTTGTCTCACTGGGAGCCAATGCAGTGCGGATAGGACCGGCGTGATGTGCTCGTATCTTTTAGTTCTAGTGAGGACTTCTCGCTGCTGCGTTTCTGGACTAGCTGAAGTTTATTAATGCACCTAGTTGAAACATCCAGACAGTAAAGCGTTACAGTAATCCAGCCTGGATGTGATAAACGCATGAACTAATTTTTCAGCATCAGTAAGCGACAAGATATTTCTTATTTTAGCGATATTTCTGAGATGATAAAACGCTATCCTGCTAATATTATCGACATGGGCTTCAAATGAGAGATTGGAGTCTAAAATCACACCCAGATCTTTTACTGTTGCACTCGGTGAAACAGAAAGACTGTCTAGGGTTAAGGTGTGATCAGGAAGCTTACTTTTAGCTACCTGTGGTCCTAGAACCAGAACCTCCGTCTTGTCAGGGTTTAAGCAAGAGGAAATTGCAAAGCATCCAATCTCTTACTTCCTTCACACATTGCTCAATTTTATTAAAACTGGCCTTTCGCATCAGGCCTTGATGAGACGTATAACTGTGTGTCATCAGCGTAACAGTGGAAACTGATATCATGCTTACGGATTATGTTTCCCAGAGGCAGCATGTAAAGAGAGAAAAGAAGTGGGCCTAAAACCCACATCCAGACTCCACACAGAAAGACCTGCCAGGGAACCGAACCTGGGACCTTTTGGCTTAAAAAATATGTTTTTTGGGGGGTTGTAAACGTTTAATCGGGATTGTTGTCGTAAAATGTACTACAAACTCACTGGGTAATAAAAATAACTTGGAATTAACAGTAACAGATGACTTCTGGTGCCTCGGAGCTGAGGTGTCGGATTGGGACACGACCCTGGCTTGGTGGGTGGGTGGGTGTGGCAGCGCCTGATAAATGAACTCGTCGGGTTCTTCCTGATTTTATTTCTTGTCACCGCGTAAGAAAGAAGAAGCTGCTCGAAGACAGGAAAAAAAAACCTTTTTAATGGCGGACTGGAAGCAGAAATGTGATTCAGAGTGGAAGCTAACGGCTAGTGGTGTTCATTTACCGGACGATGTCAACTGGAAAACCGTGTACGAGAAGAAACCGCTGGGACGGAACTTACTGAAGAACCCGTCGCCTTTCGGTAAGGCAGTGACGTCACCCAGTAAATAAAACTGCAGTGATAATAGTGTTTTTACACTATTAATCTAATAATCTGATTTCTTTAAATAACTACAAACCTTCTAACTTTTTCTCAGTGACGACGTAGGATGATTTTAAGAACCCAGGCATTTTAGGGGCCTCAGAGATCTGTTATTAATAGTAATCGGTGGTGGTCAGTTCCGGTCAGTCACTGACCTACATTTACAACCTAAATTCTAATATTTGTTCTATTAAATTGTATTAATTTATTCCCAACAGTTTATTCTCTTCATTTCGTAGTGTTTCTCTCGCTGCACTGCTTCCAGTATGTGGATGTTAGATTTTTTTTGGCCAATCAGATTTCAGTTTCTATGTGCCGCCACGTTAATCTAATCTGCCCTTCAGAATCAGTAGCGCTGCCCATGTGACTTACACTATATTAGCAGTGGCAGATTGATCATTGGTTAATATTATTAAAGACTGTTTCTGTAACCAATCCGATTTTAAATTCAAATCTTCAGAACCAGCTAGCTGACCTACAATGACGTCAGTATTTTTCCATCCTCTGATTGGTTGATTAGAGTAAAACTGTTACAGCCCAGCACAGACTAGCGAAACTCGTCTGTAGAGTTGGATTAGAATTTTCATGCCCACAATGGCTGACGGAGGAGGAGAAATTAATTTGGTTTCGGACAAACTTAAAAATAAGTTTTTAAGGCGGATTTTTCCTGAAAACTGATGGTGAGGTGAGATGGTTTGTTTATTGATGGTTACAGTGATGTGATAGTGGTGGTTCTAAGAGGTGGCTCAGTCGGGGAAGGCCCAGGTTCCGAATGCACCGCCCGTCACTGGTAGTAACGGTACTAGCAGTGTTTGGTGTGGTAGGGGGCCCAACTTAATTTTTTACATTGCAGGTTTGTTGACTTGCTGAAAGTGCTGATTAGTTTAGAATCAGGTTAAAGTTCAGACTGGAAGGTTTCTTTTTTTTTTTCTTTTTATTCATTTTTACATCACTTCAGTATGTGACTAACAAAGGAAACACTGATTCAGTGCAATTGTGCAATGTGGGCTTTAGGGATGGGCAGGTTTACATAAAGAAACTGTTCATTCTCCACAGGATCGACTCATGACACACCACCGCCAGAGCGTGAAGTCACCGGACAACCGCCAAACCCTAACCTACCACCACAGTTCAGCCCGACAGGTAAAACTGTTGTTTTAGCAGACAAAAACCAGATCAAACAGATCCACTCCAAAATCTAGCGTACAGTATGTACTAGTTCGGTTGTGACATATCCTCACCGGGTCTATGAATTATTTCGACACTTCTACTTCATTCAGGATCTTGTTTGTCCCTTTCAGGTGATTTTTCAGGTTGGATCACCACCACAGAGCGGTTGCCACTGGACACGAGCGGTATTCCCCCCGGTGTCGTGGTCTGCTATTTGCCAGACTTCAGGTTGGTCCAGTATATAATACTAATTAAAAACTAAATCAAATCCTTTGTTGCGATTATGGACTGCACGCCTGCTTTAGAGTGTAAGTCATAACAGATGAACAATTTACGAGTTATAAATACAACAAGCGTCCATGCGATAAGCTTTCATGTACATGTTAAAGAAAAGCTAACTAATATTTTTCCTTTTTTTTTCCTTTTTTATTGTATCTTGGAATCGTTGTCCCTCAGCTGGTTCTCCTTGAAGCAGCAAGTGGATCTAAAGGCTGAAGGACTGTGGGATGAACTCCTTGACACATTCCAGCCGGACATAGCCATCGAAGACTGGTACTTTCTATACACTTATTATAGACGTAAATAGAAGAGCTGGTGAAGGATAAACACTCATTACATGCAGGTTAGGATGTTATTTTCGGATTTGCCGATCAAATGTGTGTGTGTGTGTGTGTGTAGGTACGAGGAGACTCAACTTCATGCCTCTATCTATGAGCTTCATGTGAAACTCTTGGCTGCTGATGGCCAAACAGTCATTAAGGAACACGCATGCATTCCCACAGAGGATCTGGAGGAATACTCTCACAACTGGAAACAGGTCTCTCTCTCTCTCTCTCTCTCTCTCTCTCTCTATAGCTAGAGATTATAATTATATTTAGAGATTATACACCAATTTTCATCACATATGATACTAGTTGGCCGGCGCTGTGATGCAGTGGGTTAAGGCGCCGGCACCAACATGCGCTGTTGCACTTCGGCGACCTGGGTTTGATTTCGACTCGGTTTCTTTCCGGTCCCACCCCCCTCTCTTTCTATCTCCCCCATTTTATCTCTGTCTGTCTCTCTAAATTCTGAAAAATATCTTTAAAAAAACTTACTAATTGACATTTGTCCACTCTGTGTGTGTGTGTGTGTGCAGGTTTCCCATGTGTTTTCAGGCTACGGGCCCGGAGTAAGATACGTTCACTTTCAGCACAAAGTGAAAACCAAGTTTATGGTCGAATTCTTTGGCACTATGGTCTCCGGAAGTTCCGTTGTCGTCAAGGCAACCAAGTCCAACCCATAATACTAACAATAAATGGTAGCATCGGGTCTATTGTATAACTTGATGAAAATTGATGAGAAATATATTGCACAAATATATTTTAATAAACCAAAGCTTTTATTAACACTCTGGTGTAAATCTGGGAGTTTGGTTCATTTTTACCCAAACGCGTTTTTTATTTATAAAGTTGCCTGTCATGGATGTTATATCTCGGTTCAGCCAGCAGGGGGAAGCAAACGCAACAGAAGAATCCCAGATGCGCATTAGAGGATGTTTCACCTCCGGTTAAACTTTTTTATTTGTGTGACTTCATCACAACATCTTGGTATTAATGATTTTTCTATAACTGTATGACACGATGGGTTTATTAACTGCAATTAAAGGGTTATTCCGGATTTGCAGTGTATACAGACATCAGGAAAGTGTTTAAAATAACACTTGTACATTATAATAACACACTCCTGGGTAAAAAAAAAATCCACACTAATGATGGAACAGACGATTCTTTGATAAACCATCTACAGTGTGTGTTCTAATCTCGCAGGCTGTCAGTGGGTGTAAAATGTAACCTAAACTCACTCTGAATGCTAATGAATCTGGCTGGTCGATAACCACTGGCTACTGTCCAACCCGCCTCATCTGATTATAATGGGACCGTTTGACGCACCGCTCAAAGGGTCGGGTAACGCAGTTGCGCGCGCGCCACGGTGTGTCGTTTTTCGAGGATGCTTTTTGAGGACAGGACACACAAACCCATGCACACAAACCAACTATCCAGGACAACATCTTAATTAGTGCTGATGGTGTTAAACTGGACCCCAAAAAACGGATAAAGAAGAAGAAAATCATCTACCCAATTGAATGCATGCGATGCACGTGCAATTGCAATAGGAAGTAAGGTAAGAAACGTTTGCTATTCTCACGTGTGCAGTTTGTAATGCACGAGCCAAACTGTCTTTAATCGCCGACAGACACGCAAATTACCTGCGCAACAGGTAGGGTTTTTTTTATTTAACGTTATTTCATCCAGTAAATTAAAATTAACACACAATTTCTGTATTTGCATTGATAATAGTTTTAATAGTTCTTGTATAAACAGCTTATAAATATTTGTTTAATTTATATTTTGTAGTCTTTAAATAAATGAATAAATATGAGTTGCTTTTGCCTGATTAATTTTTACAACTGATATCTAAATATAAAAATAAACTATTACATACATTACTTAATATGCAATCACAAATTTCAAGTTCAAGGACATCAATTCACCCTCAATTATTACCTGGCACCTAATAAATATTCATGAGTATGCAAATTAGAGGCTTCACGCCTTTCACATGTGCCAGACAAAAAAAACAAAACAAAAATGGCTAGTAAACTAGTTAGCGTGCAGTGATTACCTTGGTTGTTTTCTTAGTGATTTCTTTAAAAGCATCCTAAAAACTGTTAAAATTAATGTAATGGTATTCACTAATCTGGGAATCGAACCCACAACATACTGGTTAGGAGTCCAACACCTCAACCACTGAGTTATCAATTCAAAATTTGGATCATGTTCAGTTGGATGATTTTAATTAAATGCAGTTTAACTAGAAAAATTTGGAACAATATTTTTTTTTCTTAAAATACTTAACAAGTGCTACACACGACGAGTCGTCTCTCCCGGACCTGTATGCATACTTCCAAATCCGAGTGAGGTAGTAGGTCACCTGGGAAAATTTCACGTACTGTAATTTGCATACCAGGGATTCAGACATACTATTCTGCTATATTCTTTTGTACAATAAATCTGCTGTGGAGAAATTAGAACAAAACACTTTGCTTTATTACATCACCCTGTGATTGATTATTTTCCCTATAACATCGCTACAATCTAATACTCGTCTATGAAGTCGTTGGTCAAAGTCTGAGTAGAAAGTAATTAAACAGTAATCCATCTTGCGCTGTTCGGTTTTCTCTCGAAATGTGAAAAAAGGTGCCATATTTGTGATGACCATACTTGCACTAGTATTTTTAATGATTTAGCTACTTGAGCTAAATCATTTGCTATTCCAATGGTAAACCTGAGTGTGTGTAAATGTGATGTATACAGTATATTTCTAACTAGGATAACTAGTACTATAATAACCGATTTACCCGACTAAACACACACGCACCCTATCCTGGGACTAAAAGGTATCAGTTCGGATCTGGAACATAAAACTCAGCATGTGTTCAGTCCTAACAGATCTACATAGACACAGTGCCCCTGTAGGGGAGCATATACTGTACCACACACAGGGTTATATCAATACATCACCTAAAACCCAAGCAAGCATAGTCCCTTGTTAGCTTTATTAGACAGTAAGTGGGTTGAGTAGATGAAGTGAGTGATATAGTGATAAATGCAGCACTGTGTGGGGTATTTCAATAGGGTAGTACCGGATGGCTGTTTGGTTGATCTAGGCAGTTACAGAGTAATTATGTAAGTCGGGACAATGTAAAAAGCGCCTCCTGCGTTTCTCGCTGGAAGTACCCATGTGTTGATTGGATTATTTGTTCTTATTTGACTTTATTGATTGACTTTGTCTGGCTTTTTTGCTGAACAATGCGTATACAGTAAATATAACAGATATAACATTTCCCTATTTTCCCTGAGCTTTTCGTTTGTACTGCTTTTTGGATTCAAAATAGATTTAAAGAAAATAAAACTGGATGGTGTTCGGCTCGGTTCTGCCATTCTAGTTGTGTTGCGGACATGTTTTTTCATCAGCCTAAACCACAAGCCAGTCATCGGAAATGGCAGCTTGGATGTTCTTGTGGATTCTCTCGGCTGACTTGCACTAGAGATGCACATTTGACCCAAGTGAGGTGTTATTTGAGCAGCAAAAGAACGGGCCAGTGAACTTCAACAGTTAAAGTTCACTGCCAGTGTCTGAAAAGTTCGACTCTTTTAAATAATTTCTTTTCTGACCAAAGCTTCCAACTCGTAACCTACAAGCAGGTAAACCAAAGAATACTACTGATGTATGTTAATTTCTACTCTTTTAGAATAGGTTGTGACCTGAAATTCTGAATAAGACATCATTTCAACATGGCTGGTGACATGGCTAACAGTAAATTAAATATCCTTTAGCTTATAATGACTTATCTTGGCTTGATAGCAAACAGATTAGTTCAAACTCGCTTGAAAACCAATTCCAGGTTAAGTTAAATGTAACTTATTATTAAAACAACAAGTCGGTCTGAGTTTTAGGCAGGTTTTTTCGAGTGAAACCCTGCTGTTGTAATGGAGTTTGCATCATTTTCTGTCACAAAAGCCAGCTAGCATTTCGCTAGCATCTGCTTGCAACTACAGTGGTACCTTGACTCACGAGTGTCCCAACTAACAAGTTTTTCGATATAGAGCCGTCTCCCAGGCAATTTTTCACACTCCAGTCCAGTAGGTGGCGGTAATACACCATACCAAACCTCTACATGTAAAAGCTGTAAAAAAAAAAAAAAAGTTACAAGTTACAGGAAATAAAAATAGTCCTCCTGGTCTTTTTTTTTAAATTTCTTCATATATTCAAGCTTTTTAGGTCACCTGAACTTCCACTGCACTCTTGCTTACCACTTTTTGATTTGTTAAACACCTGTTACACGTGTTCCGTTACTTTTGCAAGCGTAACCTTAAACATTTGTGACTCTCACTGAAATGGAAGACGTTTGTGTGCAGCCAAGTTGTGTATGTTTATCCATTTCCCAATCCGGTTATGTCATTTGAAGTTTTTCAGGTGTCACCTTCCAATAAGCAGCACACATTAATTATATACATGCGTCTGTCAGGTGATTGGACTTTGCCAATGCATGTGTATGTGTGAAACAGAGAGAGTGTGTGTGGGGGGTGGCAGCTTCATTGTCTTGCCATGGTTTTGAATATTGCATAATGTCCGCGTTGTGTCGAAAGGCATTTGAAGTTGAGACAGTGGCTCCTTCTAGAGTGACCGTATCGCCATGTTCTGGTGAAAGTGGCAGGTGTAACACACACCACAGGACCTGAGCTCTCACTGTCTAGCACATGTGTGTGTGTGTGTGTGTGAGAGTTTATATGCCAGCATTTATCTGCATATTTCTTAATGTTTGGACTACTAAATCTGTGTCTGTGTGTGTGTTATCTGTCTGCGCCGTGTCTTTGTTACATTCCTCGGTAAGAAATGACAGTAAGACAGAAGTGAAGGGATTTTGGGTATCTTTACTTTTTGTGAATATACAGAGGCCACACCTCCTTCACTGTAACTGACACACATAAGCTGAGAATAAAACATAAGGCCACGCCTCTTTTACTGAGGCTGAAACATAAGGCCACGCCTCCTTGACTGAAACTAAAATATAAGGCCACGCCTCTTTTATTGAGAATGGAAAATAAAGCTATGCCTTCTACACTAAGAATGAAACATGAGGCCACGCCTCTTTAACTAAGAATAAAACATATGGCCACTCCTTCACTGAGACTGAAACATAAGGCCACGCCTTCTTCACTGAGAGTAAAACATAAGGCCACGCCTCTTTTATTGAGAATGAAACATAAGGTTACGCCTCCTTTAATAGAAATGAAACAAAAGGCCATGCCTCTTTTACTGAGACTGACACACACAGGCCACACCTCCTTTATTGAGATATCAACGGATTGACTAGTCTTGAATTCAAACACACATGCTGAAACTCCTGAAGTTTCCTGTAACTTGTAAATTGGAGCACTTGGAGTTTTGGAGCAGGATAAAATCTGATCCAGAGCCGAACGTCTCTTTTGTTAGTCGGCTCCCGATTATTCAAGCGCTTTAAGTCACAGTAACAGTAACTTGATTTCCTAAATATCTGCTCACTTACCTGAAACATGTTCAGATATTTTTGGTGTTTAGTTCTAACACACTCTTAACTTCAGCTCTGTGAGATTTCTAGTTGTGTGTCATATTGGTGGAATGTGTTTGACCAGAACTAACCCTGATCCAGATGTTGAATACAGATGTAAAATATATGTATGTTGTGTAAGTTTGTATTAGTCTTTTTGTAAGAGAGTTTATAAAAAAGTGATACTAAGAGCAGGTGTGTGTGTGTGTGTGATAGAGAATGATGGCTCACCAGACAGGACATCAGGTCCAAGGGCTCAGTTACAGCCGACTAGTAAGTGTGTGTGTGTCTGTGTGTGAGAGAGAAAGAAAGAGAGAGAGAGAGAGAGAGAGAGAGAGAGATCAGTTCCGACTTTCTGATTAGATCGGTTGAATCAATGGTTCCCAACTTTCTTATGTCTGGAGAGCCCCTTTTTCCCAAGAAAATAATTTAGGGCCCCTCCAGTACTAGCACTTCGACCCGAATTGGTGGGACCTTCCTCTCCTGGGGTCAGGTATGTCTGGGTCATTAATATCAGCTGCTGAAGGAGAGTTAGTGAAGCTCATTTTTTTGGGTGACCAGGGGGTCAGGGATAAAATTAGCTAAAGTTATATTATCATTCTCCTTGGGTGAAACACACACCCCACCCCACCCCACACACAGAGCTCGCTGAGGCCCCCTTGTGGGAACCTCTAAGTGGATAAGATATTCTCTGAATATCACCTCATATAAGCAACTTTTTTCTTAAGCTACTTTCTAGATATTGTGGACTTGGATCTTTTGGTCGACTTGATAGTGAGGAAAGTGTTGGTCCCTTCTAACGACCAATAGTAAACTGACAGATTTAATTCTTCTTGGTCATCTGCCCCTCTCAGACTGCGCTATAAAGAAGCTCCGCCCACTCACTTTATCGTTTCCCACTCAAGAGCAGTATGGTTTTCAAGGCCAGTTCCGAGCTAGGATCTTGACACCGTCCCAGGAATTTTTTCAGTGGTAAAGTGCACCCTATTTCCTTAATTGACCTTGGTGGAAAAGTGGTATATGAGGAAACTCCTTTGGCATGATCATTGTCGAACGAGGACACAGGAAATTGATGGAAAGCCACTATTCAGTTTGATAAGACAATCAAAAAATTGCATCATTTTCTTATTTACAGTCCAAAAACATGATTATAAAACTTTCATAAATGCACCAAGTTCAGTAGTCTTTTCCTGTTTCTGACATTTTTAGAAGCACCTCCGAACATCTGCTTTCTCTTTCTTTCCCTTTGTTTATCATTCTCTTGACCTGTGCATCACCTTTCCTTCCTTCACAATAATTACCCTCATTATTTTCACTACAGGACCTCGCCGTCTCCAAATTTCTCCTCAGGTAACCCTGCTCTCTAATACTCTTGTGTGCTTCTCCCATGTGTGCGTGTATGTGTGTGTGTGTGTGTGTGTGTGTGTGTGTGTGTGTGAAATAGTAACCGCTAAAAGGTGCTAACTCCCCCCTAAGTTGTGTCAGAGCCTTGTGTGTAAACCAATCTGACCAATCACTTATAGCCAACACTGGACGACTGGGACGGTGTCACTGCAGTAACACGAGATCACACATACGCATAGTTTTACATATACCAGTTTTTTTTATTTAACACTTTCTTAATTCGCTTGTGGGTGTGGCTTAAATGGTGTAACCAGAATTAAAAATGGCGTCTCTTCTTCTGTGTAAAGTTACACTTAAACGTAAACGCAAATATAACGTTCCCAACACCACCAGGGGGTGGGACTTTATATATTTGTGTACAGTTTATTAGGATTTTATCCTCTGCCTATGGTTCAGATTTGTTGATTTGAACTACAGATAAAAGACAAAATAACACGCAATTAGTATCAGCTATTACATAAGCGACGGTTTTGGTGTACTTGGTTAGTGACAGATGGATTTTCCCACTAAAGTGTTATCTGTTTTTGGTCTGGTCAGCCATCTTGTTATTTCTTGTTGGTTTTGCTTTTCAATAAAACCCACAAAGTGCTAATGAGCGCTAATAACAAAGGGACTAGCAGGGGGCTAGTTGTTGGAGTCTGCCGGAGCCAGTCTTGTGGCTAAAAAAGGACTGTGTGTCTTTAGCTGGTGTAGACTGAGTGGGTGTATTTGGTGTGTATGTGTGTGTGTGTGTGTATGTGTGTGTATGGGGGGGTTATTTTCGTTGCAGGTGTAAGGTTGCAGGGAGAGCAGGTAACCATAGCACAGCTTGGAAAGTGAAACGTGACCCCACTGTAATGCGCCCGGTCTTCGTGTCAATCTCAACCGCACACACACACACACACACACACACACACACATTTAATTGATCTCATACATTCTTAATAATTGTAAAATTTGCTAACGTGACACACATCTGCACGGAACCTTGCTAAATAGCTTTTAAATTAACTTCCTGTTTTTAACCGATTCCAGTTTGCCCATAATGGATAATTAAGCATTTCAGATGAAGCTGTTGTTCATGAGAAATGTTAGGAGAGGAGGTCTAGCCACTTCTTTGCTCAATGATGATGATCAGGTGGAGTTTTTGAGCTTTGTTTCTCTTTACTTTCATCTAAGGTAACTTTCAGAACTCTTTCCAGTCACACGCAGTAATTCACCAGAATATGTGCCGCTGTTAGCTATTACAAACCCAGTCCTTACTCACCCCAATATCACCCTGAAGATCTAGTGCATGCAGCTGGTTGCTCAACCTGTTAGTGGGCATCCAGCAACCCTCTGGCTGAATCCAGCGCAAGATGGTTTGTTCTGACAACAAAACATGAAATGCTGCCTACAAAGAACTGGTTGCCTCGGGCGATACCTTTCCAAGAATTTCCAGAAATTCACTTCTGAGTTTTAGTTTTTATGGCTTTGCTGCCTTTCAACTTCCCTGTTGCCACAATTATAGTGCAGACATTAATTTGTGTTTAAATATGCAACATGATCCTGCGATGTCCAGTCAACTCTACTGCTTAAGAATACAGGACCATCCTTTTGTCTAGATCAGGAGATCGGGAGTCGTGATTGGAGTTCAAAACTGTTTGAAAAAATTCTCCAAAGCGACTTTTTATCTTTATCTTATGTATTCATCTAAGCAGTTAAGAGTTAATGGTCTTGCTAACTGGCAGCATGATAGTGCTGTGATTTAAACTCCTTCTGATTACTAGCTCAACATCTTAACCATTAAAGTACAGTTTCCCTTTGTGGAGACTATAAAACTGCTGGAAAACGGTCTGTTCTTTCTCTCTCTTTTGTCAACCACAGACAAACTATCCCAGGGGTGTCAAAACTCGGTTCTGGAGGGTCGGGGTGTCCTGCAGAGTTTAGGCTACAACCCTAATCAAACATGCCTGAACCAACTAATCAAGATGTTGCTAGGTATACCTGAAACTAACAGGTAGGTCTGTTGAGGCAAGTTGGAGCTTAACTCTACAGGACACCGGCCCTCCAGGACCAAGTTTGGACACCCCTGCACTAGCCAATCTTGGATGTCTGTGAGCTCATAGTCTGTGATAGGTACCAATCTAGCGTAAACCCCTGCGAGAAGAAAGATGCTTTAGTCTCAGTTTTGAGATCCTGAAAGCCTAAACTCACTTCTTGTTGCCCAATTCCCTAATGCGGGTTTGAAGTTTTAGCCTGATTTTCTCCTGCAGACAAAAAGAGAAAGTTGAGAAGGTCTCTTTCTTTGTCTATTTGTACCCAATAACGGAGGAAATCCTCACACAGACCATTTGTATTGTGAACTTCTTGCCGGCTACCATTTAATAACGTTTCTATTCTCACATGAGAACTCTGATGGCGAGTGACATCACTTCTCGCGTACGTTTGGTTGTGAAATGAAGTTTGCCGACCAGGCGGAATTGTAGGGGATTCTTTCTATTGTAAACTTATGTGGTTTCTGAATAGATAGTCGTTAAAACTAATGCTGTATAACTTAGAACAACAAACACTTTGAGTGTAAAAAGCACCACCAAGTTGCCACCGCTGGGTCCCTGAGCAAGACCCTTAACCCCCAATGTCTCAGCTGTATTAAAAAAGAGATAAATGTAAGTCGCTCTGTAAATTCTGAAAATGTTAGAACCAGCAAGTCTTTTTCATGAAGCTTGATAATCCCGGCTCATGACAGCAGGCAATGCTTACAATAATCCAACAGCGCCACCTGTAGGAACATCTCACGCTACGTTAGTATAAACTTAACAAAATTCTCGTAAAGGGGTAAAGCACATTTATTTCTCATTTTCTCTCTTTCTTTCAATGAAGGAGGAGATCGTTTTCTTCAGTCTGCTCCTCTGTGCTCATGGAGTCTTCTCTCTTCCTGCGCTTCCTCGTCCTCTTCGTGTGTGTGTGCGGCAGTCTTGGGGAGAACACCAGTGCTAAGCGTAGCTGTATGGATAAGGTGGAGTGCGCGAACGGGATTCTACTTCCTGTTTGGCTGCCTCATGACCCGCCGCTGCCACAGCAGGTGGTTCGTGCAATCATCTACTTTTTGTCGTTGCTCTACATGTTCCTGGGTGTCTCTATAATTGCTGACCGCTTCATGGCCGCCATCGAGGTCATCACCTCGCAAGTATGCACAAACACTTACATATATATATATATACACACACACACACACAAAGATAGCTGTATTTAAAGAATTTATTCAATTGTCTGTCTGTCTGTCTATCTAGTAAGTAGAAATTTCTGGCCAGAAAACATAATGTTAAAGTGTGTGTGCGTGTGTTTGTGTGTGTGCAGGAAAAAGAGGTGACTATTACAGGGGCAAATGGGGAACCGACAGTGGTGACGGTGCGGATATGGAACGAAACCGTATCTAATCTCACTCTGATGGCGCTCGGTTCTTCCGCCCCAGAGATCCTACTGTCAGTTATAGAGGTATTCACACATACACACACACACACACACACATACACTATATGCCCTTGGTTAATTTTCATCTGAGATACTGTCAATCACAAAATGGGTCATCTCAGTCATTGTCTTTTGTGATAGTGCCAGTTGCAGTTACACACACACACACACACACACACACACACACAGTTTTGCCGGTTTCAGTGTAATATCACACATAATTGTTAACACAAGATAAACAGTTACCTTTGACGGTCGGAAACTATTTCTCACACTGTCTTTCCACACACACTAAACATTAACTTTTCTTGCTTTCGGAAAATTGTGATATGTCTCAACTCACTCATTAATCCCAGATGCTCGAGAAGTCTTTACTTCTTGTTGGAAACTTTTTTTTTTTATTTTTCCATTTAAAGAGATTGAAGATTGTCCTCAACCATCCAATTATTTACTATGTTGCCCCTATGATAATTTTGGTGCGTCTTGTCAGGCCGATCTGCACTACTTCCGGCACCTTCTTGCCCTAGTCACCCTTGTTATTTCCTTTGCAGGGTGACGTCAATACGTTATTAGCTCTATTGAAGCCTGTTTTTTTACGTTGTGACTTTAATTGATAGAAGTAATGGTTTTAACTAGAGGGACCTTAAAGGGACCTTAAAATGTTTGATTTAACTCTGGCAGCTTCAGAAGATTCGACACACTTACCTGCACATACCTGTGACTTCTACTACTACCAATAGAACCAATAGAAGCGCCAAACCTAAAGATGCACAAAGCGCGTCAACCTTAAACCAAGTCGGGAAAATATCAAAGCGAGAACAGCAAGAGGGGAAACGTATTCAGGTGTCCTGAGCAAACAGACCACTAGAGAAAGTTTCATGGATTGATGATGTAAAACTCCAGACGAGTCTTCTGGTGTGCGTCCATATTTGACAAATGGGAACCTAAAATGTGACACAGGTCATGGAGAAGTTGAGAGAAGACATGAGATTTATTCACTAAATAATGTTTTTATAAACTGTGGTATTTTTTATAAATGTGTGCATTCAGGTGTGTGGGCATGGCTTCGAATCGGGCGAGCTGGGGCCTGGCACCATCGTTGGCAGTGCCGCCTTTAACATGCTGGTAATCATCGCCATCTGCGTGTTCGTAATCCCGGACGGTGAGGTGAGGAAGATCAAACACCTGCGAGTGTTCTTCATCACCGCATTCTGGAGCATCTTCGCTTACATTTGGCTCTATCTTATCCTTTCCGTCATATCCCCAGGCATTGTTCAGGTGTGTGTAAGTGTGTGAGATAAAGTTTATAGACAGTTTACTAAAGATATTTATATTGTTAGAACTCACTTATTAACTGAAAGGAAATCAGAGCAAAGCCAAAATTAAACACAGAAACTATGTCAAGGCTCCTGGTTGTACAATTTTATTTTCTTGCCACGGTTGTCTCAGACTTTGGGTATTACCAGTTGTGCCACATTTGCCCAAGTGTCTTTGCTCAGCACCTGCTTTACCCGTGATGAGGCCACTAGGGGATGCTAATGTGTTAGCCAAATAAGGCCACAAGGCAAACTTGTGTGTCAGGTCTTCATGTGTTAATGGTGCAAGTACTGATAGGTTGTTAGGCAGTTAACATCAACTACATTTCTGTTAGCATATTAAATCATACTTGTGTGTTTATATTTGTGTGTCAGGTGTGGGAAGCCCTAGTGACCCTCCTGTTCTTTCCCGTGTGTGTCCTGATGGCATGGATCGCAGACCGGCGGCTTCTTTTCTACAAATACCTTCATCGACGTTACCGTGCTGACAAGCGCCACGGCATCATTGTGGAGACGGAGTGCGATCTGGCACCCAATGGCATTGATGTTATCATGGAGGGGAAATTCCACGGCAACGCCAATGGGGGCCCTAGCAATGCTGCTGGCAACATGAACAGCATGGAGACTAACAAAGATCCTAAGCAGGATCGTGAGGAGGTATAAAGAAAGTTCAGGAAAATAAAAAATAAAAAATATACAAATACAAGAGGACATCTGAGAAAAAAAATTGAGAAATTAAACTAAATTTAAAAATGCTCGGCAGTAACTGGGCTTAAAAATTAGCAAGTTCCTGCTGGCATATTGTTTTTTGTTGCTCACTAATTTACTGTTTGTCCCTGCAGGTGATCCGCATGCTACGTGAACTGCGGCAGAAACATCCAGAAAAAGATTTGGACCAATTGATTGAGATGGCCAACTACTCAAATCTGCAAAAGCAACCTAAGAGTCGTGCATTTTACCGCGTACAGGCTACACGCATGATTATTGGGGCGGGAAACGTGCTAAAGAAGCATGCTGCAGCAGAGCAGGCCAAGCGAGCAGGCTCGAACACTAGCCCCAATGATGATTTGATGACCTGTGCGCACGTGGCTTTAGAGCAGGATCGTTATCGCTGCAACGAAAACTGTGGCCAGCTCAGTGTGTGGGTCCTGCTTTCGGGCGGCGATGGCACAAAAACATTCCAAGTGGACTACCAGACTGAAAACGGCTCGGCGAAAGCTGGAGTGGATTTTGATTACTGCGAGGGAACCCTGGAGTTTCAACCTGGAGAAACTCGCAAAGAGATAAAGGTAAAGATTCAGAATGTGTGTGTGTGTGTGTGTGTGTGTGTTTTAAGCTACAAGAAGATGGAAGAATATTGGGCAAGCCAATCTTAAAGGCTCTGATTGGTCATCTTATTGGAGAGAAGACCTAGATAAAAGATAAAAGACATAGGAGTGCTTTAATTAGAAATAAATTATCTATAAGCAAAATACTTGGACCGAAAGGTGAGCCTTGAGGAATCCCTGAAATGTAGAAAGGGGAAAAATTCAGGGGGAAATGGGGAAATTGCTAACTCATTAGTTAAAATGTTGAAGTGCTAACCAGAAGGTCATGAGCTTATTTTTTAATGCCACCAACTTGCCACTGCTGGGCCTTGAAGCAAGTAATAAACAACTGCTTAGTTGTATAAATGAGATTAAAGTAAGTCTCTCTGGTATTAAACAGTTGTGTGTGTATCTGTGTTTTTAACATTTAGTAACATTTGGGGTTTTTTTGGTTACAGATTATTATTATAGACGATGATGTTTTCGAAGAAGACGAGCATTTCTCTATACGTCTCTCAAACCTCCGTGAGCCTGGGGTCGACGCCACAGATGCTGCCCGATTGGTAGAACCGCTGGTTGCCACAATAACAATTCTAGACGATGACCATGCCGGTGTATTTTCGTTTGGGAGGCGTGAGCTGCTCGTTGGTGAGTGTGCGGGTGTGGCTGAAGCGACTGTCACTCGGGAGACAGGAACCAGGGGCACGGTGGTCATCCCGTATCACACCGAGGACGGAACAGCGCGCAGTGGAGTCGACTACCAGCAAACACAGGGCGAACTGGAGTTTAGCAATGAGGAAAGCAGGTGCAAACACACACACACACATACAGATAAATTTCCTTTATGTGTTTGTAGTACATGGTAAGAGAAAGTGATCAATTTGTTTTGACACACATCTGTGTGTGTGTGTGAAGGACAGCGTGTTTTATTGATAGTATAGTGTCTAGTGCTCGACAGATCTTCTTCCCATTAAAGATGTAAGCGGTGAGCGCTCAAAAACCAAGGCATTAAAGCACATCGGCGAATGTGACCTTTGGAATTTACGTTATTTGGTGAAGTTTTTTGTGTGGTCTTTTAGTTCTAGACGTTGTTCTCACTGTGTGCAGCCAGGGTTTGACCAATTTGCTGTCATTTTCCAGTAAAATAACTATACCACTGTATATTTTTGATTTTTGCAATGCTAATTTTTATGTTCTGAATGATAAATACGTCTATTAAGTCCGAGTGCGGCGTTAAGGAGTAGATTGTACTACGGCGTACGGGATTTCAGTGCCCGTGTGGGTGGAGACGCCCTTAGCATTTGTATTTTCCACCGAATCGAGGGGTCGGCCCTGGGTGTGCATTTATGGTAGTATTGATGTAGTGTGTTCTGTGATTCTAGTGTTCAAGTGTTTATTAGTGATTAGAGATTTGTTTGCACAAACTTGTGTGTGTGTGTGTGTGTGTGTGTGTGTGTCTGTGTGTTTAAATTATTTAGAATTTTGTTAAGTATTGATGCAGGTTTAGCTTTGATGTTTTAATCGTTAGGGTCTCTGTTAATATTTTGGGGTTTAAGCCTAAAGGAAATAAACACTTGCCTTCTTTACTCTTTGTGTGTGTGTGTGTATGTGTGTGTGTGTGTTTGTGTGTGTGCGTATGTGTGTGTGTGTGTAGTAAGACATTACAGGTGCCAATCATCAATGTCCAGGAATATGATAAGCGAGAAAACTTTTACATCGTTCTTGAAGAGCCTCGATGGCTAAAAAGAGGAATTTCAGGTGTGTGTATGTGTGTGTTTATCAACAGCAGTTGTTTTATTTCCTGTCTTTTATCTTACTATGCTTGTTTAAAAATCTTAACTGGTTGAGTGATTAATCAGTGGATTGATTCATTCACTATTTTCTTGATTGATTCATTCATTGTTTGGTTGATTGATTCATTGATTGATTGATTCATTGTTTGGTTAATTGATTCATTGATTGATTCATTCATTGTTTGGTTAATTGATTCATTGAGTCATTCATTTTTTTAAATTTATTTTTGCCTTTATTGTAAGACGATAGACAGAAAACAAGGTGGAAGAGAGAAAACAGTCAGTTAATAGTTTAATTGGTTATTGTATTTTTGATTGATTGATTGTTTGATTCTTCGATTGATTCATCGATTTTTTGACTGTTTCTTGTTTTGCTGCAGATTTGTTGTTGAATCAGGGTAAGTTGTACATCGTTATCTTTATCAAAGATGTGTATGCTCTTTTTCTGTTCCATAATCCTCTTCTAAAGGAGTGTCTGCCGTCCCTCTGTGTGATCTGTTACTATGAAAACAATGACATATTAGTATTAACCAGTGTAGTTATACAAACCTGTATAAATGTAATACAGTGCTACATAATATTATTTGCATTCAGAGATGTTTTCTCTCTCTCTCTCTTTCTCTCTCTTTTTCTTTCTCTTTCTGTCTCTCTCTCTATGTCTCTCACCCAGGCTCAGGCGCATCCAGTGCTGAGCAGGAAGAGGCAAGACGGATCGCTGAGAAGGGGCGGCCGGTTCTGGGGGAATACAGCAAGCTGGAGGTCATTATTGAAGAGAGCATGGCCTTTAAGGTATATAAATACACACACACACACACACACACACACACACACATACCTAATGAGAGGTTCCATATTTATACCTAGTTATAAGCATAGATGCTTTAATTCTCAGTAGGGTTTATTATGGTCATCATGTGCGTATGCATGCATTTGTGCTAACACCACCCACTCCCTCTCCTGTAGATCCGTCAGGGAATGGCCCCCAATGGCACGATAGACCCGGTAGACAAGGCTCCACCCCTCTGCATGAGACGTGTTCATGGATTGGTAGATAGTTTAATGGTCAGGACTTTGATTGGACACCTCGGGGATTGACGTTGGCTTTCAAATTAAAGCACCGACCAATCAGAGTCATCCGTGTGTATTTGGATTGTCGTGATTGACCAGTGATTCTTTTCTTGCTGTTTGTTTGAATTTGTGTGTCTTTTTAGTGATTTGTGTTTGTGTGTGTGTGTGTGTGTGTGTGTGTGTGCTTAGAGTAATAAGTGATTTAAAAAATGACCTGGTAAAACTTGCATATGTCTTGTGTGTGTGTGTGTGTAGAACACTGTGGAACGTCTGTTAAAGGATGCTAATCTGGCTGACGTGATTGGAACACACTCATGGAAAGAACAATTCATTGAGGCTGTGACTGTCAGTGCAGGTAGTCTGTGTGTGTGTGTGTGTGTGTTTGTTGTATGATAAACTATTGTCTATATACATAAGCAAGAAACATGTGGTTTATGGGCTGTGTAAGAAGTTTGTGGCTGAAACTTGAGGCTGATCTTTAGATTATGATGTGTGTGTCTGTCAGGAGAGGGCGATGAGGGCGAAGGGAGCGAGCCACGCCGACCGTCCTGCTGCGATTACTTTATGCACGTAATGACAGTATTCTGGAAGCTGACCTTCGCCTTTGTCCCACCCACCGAGTACTGGAACGGCTGGGCCTGCTTCATTGTTTCCATCCTCGTCATCGGCTTCCTCACGGCGGTCATCGGAGACCTGGCGTCTCACTTCGGCTGCACCGTGGGGCTGCGGGACACCGTCACCGCCGTGGTGTTCGTCGCTCTCGGCACGTCTATCCCAGGTGGGTGTTTTTTGTTCTTTTCAGTTAGAATGATATTCTAAACAAAATTATATTTGTATATTTATGTTTTCTGTCTTGTCTTTTTTCTTACGTTTTTTTTTTATTTTTCTCCTTTCTCTCCTCGCCCCTGTATCCCTTTTTTCTATTTCTTTTTTTTACCTGTACTGTGATTTTTCTCTTTTTTCCATCAAATTCTACTATTTCTTCTATGCGTTATTTGCTTTCACCCATTCTTCATACCTCCTCCATGTGTATCGCTTTCTCTTTTTTCAAACTTCCTTTCTTTTTTTCCTGGCGCAATCTTACTTTTTCAGATACCTTCGCAAGTAAAGTTGCAGCGGTTCAGGATCAGTACGCAGACGCCTCGGTGGGAAACGTGACGGGCAGCAATGCTGTGAACGTCTTCCTAGGGATCGGCGTGGCTTGGTCCATATCAGCCATCTACTGGGAGATCAAAGGTCAGGCGTTTCATGTGGAGCCAGGCTCGCTGGCCTTCTCCGTTACGCTCTTTACCATCTGCGCCTTTATCAACATGGGTGTGCTCATGCTGCGCCGCCGCCCCTCTGTAGGCGGAGAGCTGGGAGGGCCCAAAGCCATCAAGATCCTCACATCAATGCTGTTTATCGGCCTGTGGCTCCTTTACATCACTTTCTCCAGCCTGGAGGCGTATTGCCACATCACAGGATTCTGAGAAACTTGTACATGCGAAGGTGATCAAAAAAACTAAAATTAGTGACCTTCCTCATCATCATCATCATCATTATCAGCTTCATCTACAGCGGTGGATGAACTAATAATTTATTTTAGAACCTGTTGAAACAGGACACTCGTGTCTTTATCAGAGGAAGAACAATCCTAACAACCAGTGCGGAATATTTCACATGACAGATTTTTACACTTGACTAAACATGATGGACTGAACAGGTGAAATGAGCAAGTAAGGAACAAATAAATAGAAGACCAGAATCAAGATTTCTTTCATTATAGATATTGTAAGATTATAATATTTACTCATTTATCATAGGATATAGCTCTGAACATGCATCAGCATTATTAAATGAATAAATCTCGTATCCTGTTGTCTTATAAAATGATATTAGACTTTGGAGAAATTTTTACCGGTTTTTCTTCCTTATAAATAACAAACAATGTACAGTGTGTAATTATATTTTATTTGATCATCGTAATACAAAATAAATAATTCCTAATATTATGCTAATGAGGGACTTGAAATACTGCCTAGCCTGTATATTGTAATGTTTTTTGCTAATTTATTAGCATTATGCAGTTTAAAAAAAAAACATGTAGAAAGGTGTCCCACAAAGCTCAGTTCTAAGTTCCTGTTTGTTTGGTTTTTATACCCCTATCTTTATTTTAATTCCCCTTGTCTTCTTTTTTTCGTCGTTGATTTCTCTGTCCCTTTCTGTTTGTTCTTCTTTTTATTCTCCTTTTTTCACTTGATCGTGAGGGACACCATTAACACTGTTGGTGACCAGGGTTAATGGTGTCCCTCAGGGATTTATTTTAGGCCCCTTTTCTAATTACACTTTTTATTAACATACATAATATATATGATTCTGGGGACACAATTTTATTACACATCAGTACCGGTTTAGCAGTGAAGCTTCACAAAAGGAAAGATTGTTTTGATTGTACAGAATCATGTGGTAACGCTACTGATTCCATTTTAGAGCTTGACCGCAGTTGTAGCTACATTTAGACCTTGATACAGGTTCACCAATTGGTCCATATCAGGTGACCAATTGGTCCCAATGTGTGAATAAAACCGCATATTATCATTTGCTACATGTTGTGTTATAATTTGACTGGTGTTGCTGTCATTTGCTGTATTTTCTACAGTATCTTTTTAAAAAGATGAGATTAATAACCAGAAGATTGTTGGTTTGATTCCCAGTACCACCAAATTACCACTGTGGGGCCCCCGAGCAAGGCCCTTAAGCCCAAATTGCTTAGTTGTGTAAATGAGATAAATGTAAGTCACTTTAGATAAGGCAGGGGGTGGGCAATCTCGGTTCTGGAGGGTCGGGGTGTCCTGCGGAGTTTAGCTCCAACCCTAATCAAACACAACTGAACCAACTAATCAAGATCTTGCTAGGTTTACCTGAAGGTGTGTTGAGGCAAGTTGGAGCTAAACTCTCTCTGCCCACCGCTGGGATAAGGGCATCTACTTAATGCAAAGCCCCAGCCTTCTTTTGCCAAACTGATCCATATTTCATTCACCTATATAAAAAAAAAAAAAAAAAAAAAAGATATATACTCTAAAACCGAGAAACAGAGTTGACCAAACTCTCCAGTTTATGAAAAATAGTTTAACTTCAGTTATTATTTTTTGTCTTTTATCTTGTTTGGTTTAAATTGATCAATTTACAGAGTTACATCATTATACATCATATATTGTATAGTATAATTGTTATATACCAAACAGGTCTTATATACAGTTTTCTAAATGAAAACTGCTACACAGCCCATCAGACTGATGTTTATTTTCAGTTTTGAAATAATGGCGTTTGCACCCTTTTTAGGGCACTTTCTACAATCCCCAGAAAGCGGCTTCGGAGTGAACCATAATAAAAGCGCGCCTATTTTGCGCGTCATGTACACAAGGACCAATCAGAATAATCGTCTATAAAGCCCCGCCTCTGACCGCTTACGAAGGCGCGCTCTGCTTTGGGAACCCGTGCCTGCGCTTCCGGGAAAAGAGAGGGGGAAGCGAGTGCGTGTGTGAATGTGACGATTGTGACGAGTAAAAAAAAAGGTAAGATAAAAATAATTTAACGTTTGATTGTAAAAGTGGTGCATTTATCGCTTGCGTATTGTTTGTTGTTTTGGTTCTGTGGATAGTGAACATTATTGCGATTGCAGATAAAGTTCAACCGGAAACACACAATTCATGCGCGTGCCGTGCAGTGAAGGCCGACATGTTTGCCTGTCTCTAGGCTAGGCTAAGCTAACAATCAAGCATACTTTCCTTTTTATTTGTGTTCGCCGTTTCGCCGTTTTAATTGTTTATGACTTTGTTTACCAAATAGCAGTCTAGTTCGTCAAAGTGACTGGTTTTTATTTATTTATTTATTTTTTGTTGTCGCAGAGCCGCACGACAGTGGACGCGGTTGTGTTTCAAAAGGCGGTGTATTTCACTACATAGTGCGCAGGCGCCATTATTTGATGTTTTAATAAAGTGTGCACTTTTAGAGCGCATGCAGCGGTTTGTGACCAGGCCGAATTCGGCGTTAAAAATTTCAAATAAAATTACACATGTTCGAATTTTATATATAAAAATATTTTTTTTTACATGATCAATGTCCATCTTGCGAGACTTGTGTTTTGACACAATAAATAATTCACTGAAACCCCGACTAGCGTCCATGCAGAATTGTAAATCATAAATTAGTCTGGAAATTTAATTAATTAAACACATGAAACCGAAAGCAGAGAAAGTTGCAATTTAACGTCGCTCAGGTTTATTTAAATCTGCAAAAAAAAAATCACATCATGTTGTGTTATACAATCAGTTAACGAACAAAGAAGCTGTTAGCATGTGTGCTAAGCCTGACTGACGAAAGCTACCATGTATTTAACAGCGTCATTAGCTTTGTGCTAACCGAATAATTCTAGTTTCAAATTCTTTTATATTTCTGTAAAAATTCAGGTTTTACTTATTATTTACATTACATTTCAATTTATAGCATGTTAATGGAAAGAAAACCGTGTTGAACTCTGGTTACTATTAAATATCTTTAATGTTATAATGAAGTCTAACGTGGTTTTGAACCTTTTTCATATGTTTGTGGTTTTATTTCTTGATTTATATTTTTTTATTATTATTAAGAAGATAAGTAATTTCTTATATTTACATTTATATGTCCAGAATTATTCAAATGTGTGTCTAGTACATGCCATAAACTCTGTTCGGACATGGTTAGTTTTGCTTTCTGAGGTGAGCTCATTAATGTTGGCGTCCCCGAGGGGGTCCAATCCAGTCCCCCTCAGCCAGGAATCAGTTTTAGTTTTATTTTAATTTTGTTCACCTTTTGGCTGTCAAAATCTCCAAAGACTGAGTCATATTTCAGTTTCTTTAAACCTAGGGGCAGGGTAATAACCTGAGTCCTGCCCAAAATTACAGCAATTAATAATTTTTTATGGCCTTGTATTATATTGTATTGTATTCCGGTCAACCTGATAACCCTTTGCTCTCCCGGTTTAACTGTTTAGAAATCACAACATAGAAAATTATCCACCAATTCTGTGGTATAAATACTTTGTGTTCTGCCCGAAATGGCCGCAGTTTTAGTGCAACTTTTTCAGCGGGGAAAATGAGAGTTCTTGCATCACTTTTGTCTCGTGTTGCCGAATCGTTGAATTTTATTCTCCTGTAATTTTTTTATTAAATGGACTTGTATTATATTCCTGTCGACCATATAACACTTTAGAAAGCAAGTAATAAAACATTATGCAGATAAGGTCCCAAATGTTTTTTTTTTTTTACTTTATTTATAGAAAAACAAATAATAGAAAATTGTCCTCTACTTCTGTTACACCATGTTAGTTTCAAGCAGTTATATAACAATGCAACCAAACAAACTGAAAATTTGACCCGAAGGTGACAAGAAGGTAAATTCATGTGATTGCTCGTAATATTCTTTTTTTCCCTTTAATGTAAGGGGCAGAGTGATGAGAATTTTACGCCACATGGTGCTTTATACCCGTTGATACAGTAGTTGGCTGTGCTTTACTGTAGACTTTGAAACATTATTTGAATATTATACAATCCAATAAACTGTTTTTTGTATTTCGTTTCTTTACAGTAAAGCTAAGATCACCTGCTGATCATCGGTTGGGATGAAATGTTGCGTATAGATATAATGACCTGCAGTTTTAACTGATCTAATGATGGCATTTCTTTATCTTGTCCAGTTTTAACTTGCATGTTACTAATAATTTTCCAAAATGATTGGTCCGTGATTTATTTGTGAAGCGGCCTAAATGCTAATGATTCCATAGTTAGCTGGAACTCATGACGCAGACAGACAGCTATGTTTTGGAAAGAGACGCTGATGTTGAACAGCGTGAGAACGTTGGTGTTTGGTGTAAATCGCTGTACCTCCTTCAGGTTGCAGGTTTGAGATGTCTTACTCGTCGCGCAGCTCCCTGGACTGTAAGGTGTACGTGGGTGACCTGGGCAATGGTGCGGCGAAAGGCGAGCTGGAGCGTGCCTTCAGCTACTACGGACCTCTGCGAAGCGTCTGGGTGGCGCGGAACCCTCCGGGTTTCGCTTTCGTTGAGTACGAAGACTCCAGAGATGCTGAGGACGCGGTGAAGGGCATGGACGGAAAGTGAGTCTAATAAAATTCTGATGTTTCTGGGAGAAAGTCATATGTTCTCGCTGACTTTTTAAAAATGGTGTTATCCATACTTTTTCTAGGCGTGAACTTGGGAGCAAAATTGTGCAAGACCGTGAAGCTTTGACCTTAATGAATGTGCTGTGATTAGTAATTTTTTAATTTTTTTTTTAAGAATGCTATGTGGGGCCCGAATTCGTGTCGAGATGTCAAATGGAATGTCCAGGAAATCCCGCTTTGGTCGGCCGAGCCGCAGGCAGTTTGATCCAAACGATCGCTGCTACCAGTGCGGCGAGTCGGGTCACTACGCCTACGACTGCTACCGCTACAGCAAAAGAGGCGGCAGACGCAGCAGGTACATGCAGAAAATTCAGCTTTTGAAATATCTGTACAATTGCTTTGCCTACCTTGCAAAAAGTAATGGCTGTTAATTTTTAAATGGTTCAGGTCTCGCTCTCGGTCCAGATCTCGTGGTCGACGCTACCACTCTCGCAGCCGCAGCTACGAGCGGTAAGAACTCTAAATCTGTGTCAGGACAGCTGAAATCAAAGTCTCCCAGCATGCTGATATGGTGTGTGTGTGTGTTGCAGGAAAAATCGCTCTCCATCATACTCCAGAAAAAGGAGCAGGTATGTTTGTGCTTGTCCATTTTTGGATTAGATCAATATTTTTGTGTGGAGTGATCAGCTAAATGTTTGCTGTGCCTATTTAGGTCGGCATCTGCAGGACGTTCTAGATCCCGAACCCCAGTCCGTCGCTCTCGTACGCCGGTGCGCCGTTCCAGAAGTCCTGCCCGACGGTCCAGGACGCCAGTCCGCAGGAACAGGTACATGCTGCATGTACTCTTCAAGCGGGTTGCCGCACAAAGCGACAGATGTCCCAAAAAGGAAATTAATCATCAGTTAAATGATAGTTTTGTCTACATTTTACAGTGAAATTGTCCCTTTTGGCTGCAATAAGGACTAAATATAGACAGCTTGTTGATTACTGGTCTGAGTACAGTGCTAAAAGGAACATTTAATCAAAATATAAAAGTACATTTTTATACATGTTCTATTTAGGACACCTGGTTTCTCAGTAATTTCAGAGCAGAATTTTTTTAAATGAAATCTAGTTTCTGATGGTTGACCACACTTTCAGCAAAATTTTTTCTGAATTGTTTTCTTTGATGGTTTGAACAGTCGTTCCCGTTCTCGCTCCCGATCCCGCTCCGGCTCCAGACAGAGAGGACGCAGCGTGTCCCGTTCCAGATCTCGTTCTCGCTCTTTGAGCAAGAAAAGAGACAGGTGAGTCCATCCTGTTAAACAAATTAACATGTACACAGTTTAAGTTCTCACTGACTGATTTTCAAAGCCTTCGAAGCAGTTGGTCACACAATAACTCCTCCGTTTGCTCGGATAATGTTTAGTTGCTGCTGTGTTCAAATTGCACGATGACTGGAGGATACACACTGCATGACTTTACAATTGGAAGTGTCACCAACAACTTTGTCTGGTCCACCAACTATGTTTAAGCAATCAAACGCAAGCGAAACGATTTTGCACGTGACAAGAAATGTTTAAACAGTAGCCCGAAGGAACTTAAGGATACAAATGGTCTTTGCGAAATTGAGCCGTGTTTGCTAATAGTGTTCTGTAACTCCTCCCCGAACGTCCGACTGCTCTGTATTAAGCGCTCTCATTGGCTGTAGGTTTTTGCTGTTATTCCTTAGTCAGAACTCATTTTCCACAGCAGGGTTCGGAATTGCTGACAGGTCCTGATCTTTAGCGTTCCAAATATTTTACTGCGGCATCTCGTTTTCTCTCAGAACACATCTTTTGAGGGAATGTGCAATCGACAATCGTGTGCATAAGCACCAATTTGCCACCAAACCAAGTTTGTTGGCCATTTTTTACAAATTGTCAGCAATGGGTTTGTTTGACAAATGATTCACTGATCAGGTTTTTAAAACATGATTCACTTGGTTACTTTATATATATATATATATATATATATATATATATATATATATATATATATATATATATATATATATATATATATATATATAAAAAATTTGTGACGTGCATTAAATAAAACCTGATTTTATTGGGTTTGTTTTTTTTTTTTTCTTTAGCCGTTCTAGGTCCATCAGCCCAAGAAAAAGCCCAACACCTGATGCTGACTGATCTGGAATGTCAAATTACGTATACCCCCATCTCCCACCCCTGTCTCAGCAACTTCTCTAATGTACCTCAGTTCCCTGATGAACTTCAATCATCCTTATGACTTCTGTTTTGTTGCCGTTTGCCCTTTTACAGTTTTCGGTTTCAAACATCTGCACACCTGCCTGTCTTTTTCTGCTCTCTTGCCTTTATTTCCTTTTCCATTGCCGGCTTCCATTTTTAAAAACATTGTCTTACTGGTTTTTAGCCATCTGTAGGGGGTTTTTTTGGTTTGATTTTTTTTTTAAAGCCTGAGATTGTGGTCTGTAGTAAACGAGACGATCAGCAGTGTCTGGATTAATGAGGGGGGAAAAGAATGAGCTGTAATAGTGTTAAAGTTCTGCTTTAAGTTTTTTGTTTTTTTTCTCCCCTCCCTTGTTATGAAAATGCCAGTGGTCTTTTTAATAAAGTGAGTCTTTAAATATCGTTTTTTTTTCAGTGTCTGAATATTTGCAAACCACAATTTGGGATTATTTACTTTAAATTTTGTTTGAATCAGACTTTTAAAATGTAAGGACATGTTTTAACTGTTAAAGCTTGAACATCTTAGTGTGGTTTCTTTTTTTAAATTACTATTTTAGTCTAATTATTTGGTATAAACCATTGGTGGGGTTGTACATTTGTGTGTTTTTATTAACGCTGCCTTAAACTAATTGTTTCAAACCGGAAGTCATTGCGGAAGAAGGGCCGCGCGCGCTAGCTACGATTCACAGGGTCGCGCTCATTTAAAGCGCGGGTCGTCGGTTCGGCTAACTAAGCTAATCGGGTCAGGTTTTTTTTTTACACAGGCGAAGAAAAAAAGCAAAAAAAAACGGTAATAACGTGTCTTTTACTAATTTAATTTGATAAAGTAAAACTCCCTCAGCGACCACGGCGCTCAGAAGTGATATC
The DNA here is from genome assembly GCA_005784505.1 of Bagarius yarrelli. NCBI lineage: Eukaryota > Metazoa > Chordata > Actinopteri > Siluriformes > Sisoridae > Bagarius > Bagarius yarrelli. Next base: position 1,996,664 of record VCAZ01000066.1, read on the forward strand.
AGGTGTGTGTAAAAGTTTATGCTTATTTAAACTGTGGGGACTTTAATTTTCACAATTTTACTGTAACATGACTTCGTTCACTTTATTGTATATTTTCCACAGCGATGGTTTTAATTCTTAGGATAGTTTTTTTTTTTTACCCTAATAAATCAGGTTAATTGTTGGTTATAATTCCACAAAAACACCAAGACAAAATCCACTCACGGCTTTTATTCAGAGAGAAAAAAAAAATACATTTCTCACAGAACACAGAACAGGTACAAACATAAAACAATAAAAAACTTAGTCACATTTCAACAAAAAAAAAAAAAAAAAACGCCATCACTGGAGGCATTCTGAAAAGGGGTCAAAGGTCAAAGCTTCAGTTAGCGTTCTGGGCCGTAGAGAAACAGAGTTTCAGGGTAAAGGGGTATGGTCCGGCTGAGAAAGGGAAAGAAAAGGTATAATTTTTGTGAGAAAAAGAAACCAAACTCAATACATTTATCTGTGCAAAAGGAGGAATACGTACTAGGATTTTTCATCTGATAGTGGTTCATGACAGAAAGAGCTTCCATCGCATCATTGACAGACTCCCATTCCAACAGACCAGACGCACTCCTTTCACCTACATCACCGCAACAATAAAACTTACGTTAAAGAAAGAACCCCAAAAACCTGAAGAGGCCACTTGAATTTATGGGATGGTACAGGACACAGAGGTAAGTCACCACCAATACACCCTAAACCATACAGACTTACTTTTTCCTGTGAAAAGTTTGACGCTGGTTGGGGGCTTTATGCCGAGCTCTTCAGAGACCTGAAGGGGGACAGAAAAAAAAGACCTGGATTACGGGGGGGGGAAGCAATTGCTAGAGGACGAATAAAAGAAACGGGTTAAATTTCAGTGTATACAGTTGTTTATTGGATACCTGGTTAAAGATCTCAGTCGAACTGTCTGGTTGGCCGTTAAAGAAGTGCAGGACGTTGCTGGGTCTCTGGATGCGGTTCTTGGCTGCTTGTTCAGCGGTACTGAATCGGTTGTTTCTGCTGCTGTGGAAATCCTTAAAACTTGGACTGCCGTCATCCAGCTGATACGACTGCCCGGGGATTATAGCCTGCTGTTTCGATACGCTGCACAGAAGTGGCATAAATGTTAAATAATGACCGGTAATCTGGCTTTAACTGCACCGAGCTTCAGCCTGACTTTCCCTTAAGATAACATCAGCTAATAAATAATAACGAGACAGATCCACGAATGTATTAGAACAGAAATGAAACATACCAAATGTTGAGTTTCTGTTCAAAAAGCATGGTGTGGTTGAGATGAGAGATGGCTCTCTCCACTGCGTAACAGTCTCCCATCTCCACCATTGCAGCACCAGGCTTACTCTTCATGAACTTCACCTGCACAGACAACAAATATAATCAATAAATCAATATCCAGTTATTGGGAATCTGTATCAGCAGCTTCGCAGTGCAAAAATGGATAGATAAATACTAAAATACTAAGATTTAAAATGGTCACTTGGCTGGTAATAAACTATATTTATTAATGTGCAGCTCTGAAATATGACCTGAAATTTGGCTTGTAAAGAAGAAAAAGGAAAGTTACCCTCTCAACGTTGCCATAAAGACAGAAGATGTTGAAAATGCGGTCTGCATTAATCTTGAAAGGGTCAAGACCATAAACCATGATTACAGGAGAGTCAGCCTGAGCGGAAAATTCTGGTGGAGGGCCGTGACCATACTGAGGGCCCCCATAACGAGGTCCGCCACGGGCCCGGCCCAAAGGTGGTCCTATCCTCCGGCCCTCATAATGTGGGGGGCCATACGTTTCGTCGTAATGACCGTAACCACTCTGGGGACCACCTGTATGAAAGAATACAACAGGTAAAACAGTGACACAGAAAGAAATAAAGTTTCCACTTTATTAAAGTGGGTGGGCAGTGAGCAGTGTAAAAAGTGTGTGCGTCTGTGACTAACCATATTCAGGCGGATGGTCTCCAAGCAGCGCTGGCTGCCTCTGGCGCTTGTTTGGATTTGCAGCGGGGTCTGACAGAGAGAACACAGCCAATCAGGTTAAGGGGCAGGACACAAGAACCAGAGTAACAGGTTAAGGCCACATTTACACTGCATGTATGAAGTCACCCAATGCCAATATTTTCCCCTTATGTGCCACGGATGGGACGTGACCAACAATGCACCTGGTTTCCGATGTTTTCAGATTGGTTTCAAGCCTCGTTTATAATGTGGAAATAAATCATACGTCAATGGATAAGCGGTGGTGCATAAAGTCAACTCAGGTGAACACCAATATCGATATCTACAACTGTGCATTTTGAGGTTTTGTCTGTAAACTCCTAAAAAAAATAATAATTATGCACCATCACAAAAAAGGTGATATTTATAACTTGGTAATCAATGCAATCAGGCTGCAACATCGAATGCTTTTTTCCCCCTCCACCTAAAAAAAAAGCATTGATTTGCTGACCTTTAAATGTAATGCAGAAGTAAAATGCTAAATCAATCCATCCTGGTCCACTGAACCGATAGAGTATCGTGTCGTTTTTACTTCCTTTTCCTGTCAGTACGTCCACCTGGGGCCACTTCTGACGTTAATAGTGTAAATGCAGATATCGGATACGAGTCAGTTTTAAAGAAGATGCAAGCAGGACAAAAAAATAAATTAATTAATTAAAAAAAAACTAAAGTCACAAAATCGGAATTGGGCATCAATATTTGCAGTGTAAATGCAGCCTACAAGAGGATGGGGCAGTGCAGTTGTGTCTGACATGCAGGAGAGCCTTTAACTGCAGTAGCTGTAAACACCACATGGTGGGGCAAGAACTGTATGAACATGTTGGACGATGTAGAAAATAAGATTAATGTTGGAGCTAATTACCCAGCCGAATAGTTTCTTTTTAAAAAATAATTTAGATCTCACGCAAACACACCTTGAGAACTGTTCCAATTGCCGTCTGAATCAGCATCTGTACAGACACAGGTATACACACACACACACACACACATCAATCACGTATAAAAACCCAAAACGGAAAACAATATCTTTACAAAACATTACACAAGATAAAAAAGTGTACCTGCAACAGATCAAAAGATCTACAGACTTTTCCTTTGAGAACCAACCACTAACACCCCTAATATTTTTTTGGTGGTTTTACCCATTAATAAGCTACCAGCCAGTGTTTGTGAATGTTTTGTCCAAGAACCACCCAAACCCACAACCTCCTTCCTGCTGCTCGTCGCAATCCAGGGCACCATAACATATCCTGAGGAAAGATCTACCTGCCCTTTTCCACATACAAGAATAGCAACTGGAGTCACTAGTCGAAGCTATGCTTTTGTGTACCTTGGGGCCATCCGAAAACCTGAGCGGACCTTCACTTATGAGTTCAAAACCACAATCACTTGAAGGGTTCTAATATTAGCTATGGCATTATGCACACATTCTCAGTTTGTTTGTTTTAACATAGATCAATGTGTACCTTTAAAACTAATTTAGAAAAAAAAAAAAAGATAATGAAACTCAAGACTGCACATTTTTAGTAGGTAAAACGGGTAAAGTCTTTATTTAAGGCATTAAAAGGTCTTTTATCAGACACAGCAAGCATGGCTAGCAACAAGTTTAGAAAAGGGGCAACTCATGCTGTATGCAAGCTGCCAGGGCTGAAAGGCCAAACAACTGGCACGGATCAGCAGGTCAGTGTGTTTTGACAGCGGTACATACTTACAGCGGAAAGAGAATCCAGGGTGTAACCAGTTGAACGAGGTAGGCTTTGCCCGTAACCCTGTTCCTTCAACCCAAAGATTTGATTTCCAGGCATCAGCGTTTGTTCTCCATTGTGCTTTACTTAGACTTCCGAGGGCTTTGAGGCTGATGTGAGGTTACCAGGCACACACACAGTGCAGTGCTTACCGTTCAGAAGAAGGGGCTGAAGACACAGCGGCGGTTTTGAGGACAGACGCCACTGTAGCGGCCGAGCTAATCCGAACCTGTGTCACACGGAAGGCGTAACAGCAGTCAGAACACGAATCTCCGCTCTCAGGGTGACAGAGTGAGAAAAGAGAGGGAGGAGGAAGATGAGGGAAAGAGAGAAAAAGAAAAACCTGACTCCTCAGAAAGAGAGAGGGTTTAAGGAAGGATGTTGGAGGCTCTAGCTACATGTTTGGTGCTTGTGTCTTCATGTACACTTCAGTGATCCTTTCCATGTGCTGTAAATGTGCTGTTGGCCGCAGTGATGTCCCGGGTGGGTTACTGTGATGCTCGATGTGTTGCATGAAGATGTCGAGGCTTGATGTGTGATGTGTCTACGACAAATTGAGCTACAGGTTGTGATGTCATGACATGCTGTTCGTCGCATCTATAGAAAAAAAATCTGCTCTGTGTGGTTAGCAATGACGATCTCGTCGTGACGGCATGGGTAGTGTCTGCTTGTAGCATTTGCGCTGCAGTGATCCTGATGTAATGTGCACTGCTGATCCCGGAGTACCATTTGTGACGATCTCTGTGTCATGTGGCAACCGTCCTGTGTGCTGCTGTGATAATGTGAGCTCAGCATGCCATGGCAAAGCTCTGACGCTGGTGATGCTCGACTCTTGGTAGTGAAATGCTCAGAACTCAAACATGTGGAGCAAAAAAATTATATAGCCCACACACCAAAGAAATAAGACATTTAGATGGCAACAAGTAATAAACACACACGCGCACACACACACACACACAACACGATCCGCTCGCCTCTTCTCAATGTCTGTGTTTGCATGTCATGTTTGCTGGTTGACTTGTAAGGGTGTGTCATTGTGGGTCGTCTTGACGCGGAGATGGGTCATGTTGTCGGTGCTGAAGTGTTTCTGTTCCGTGTGTAATCTGGCATAGACGTCTCAGAAGTGTTGCTGTGATCCATGTGACGTTTGACGTTTGAAATGTGTCTCCATGCGATTGTTCCACGCTGTTCGAAGAGTAGAATGTTCGGTGTGTTTTCTGTTGAACGCTCAGTTGGAAAATGTCCTGTGCGTTACGTACGTGTTCCTTATTTCTTACTAAACATCAGCACTAATCCTTAAATCTTAAACAGTGCTAAGGCTACTGAAGGTCACTACTCATCCAAGGGGCTCATGGCTCTATAAACATCTCAAATAGATTAGTCTAGGTAGTTTGCATGACAGAGCTGCAGGCTATAAAGCAAACACCATCCCCTCCTTTAAGGACAGGAAAGGTGTGGAAAGGAGGTGTGAACGGGACGGTGGCTTTTTTCAAATTCACACCTTTGAAATTTAATGACCATCAAGTTTCACTGAAACCATTTCTACACCAGGCCTGATGAAGCCCCTCAGATGAGCTGAAACCAATTATCTGTTGTTTAAGGACGTTATATGATCAAAAACATTTGTAGCTTCTGTTAGATGCTGTGGCCAACAAATAAACACAAAACTATTTTCCTTAAAAACTACAAACTAGCCTTTATATTTTTTTTATATCCTATGCTTGAGTTAGCTTTGGCTCTTCGCCAGGCTTTAAATTAAAATAATTAGACTTTACGCAAATATTTAATCTGTAACAACTTTCTGGATTAAAAAAACCCAACAACTACAGGTTGCCAACTGGTAAAATAAGCACCAGGGACCAGTTAGCCTGCTCACAGTAGCACAAAACCAATAGGTCCTATCAGCTAATTAGCAACTCCGAAAGATGCTTTAGGAGCTTTAGCTTTATGATAGGATGATTTATAAGTGAAAGTCTCCACCATGTTGTGTGCCCTGGGTGCAGCGCCATGCGGAATGACTGACGGTGAGCGAGGAAAGGAAGGGTTCCTCTAGCGAGTGCTATGCATGCTGGTGTGTACGTCACGACACTGGTGGACATGCGAATCGGTGGTGAAAACACATACAAGTAGCTAAAGGGTGCGTCAGCTTGTGTGTACCGATAAAGATCAGACTAAATGACCGTGCTTACTGTGCATAAAAACGAGCTGAGAAGTGACCGTAAGTGAATATCACAGTGGCGTCACTACAGGAAGTGTAACCTCATAACTTTTACCACGAGCAGAACAGTGCGTGTGAGCTTTACCTTGGCCGCTTAGACTCGGGTTGGTGTAATCCCAAGTGTCCTGGTCGTTCTTGAACACGTTAAGTCGAGTTGGCTGCAGGAAAAAAAACTCTTCAGTTGGGAGGGATGGTCCTGATGGAATTGTGGAAATGGCGTTTTAGACGAGTGTAAGCAAAGCAACCGCTACTCACTTACCTTAGCATACTCGATTTTGAGGGTGCAGCAGCCGGAGTAGATATCAGCTCCATTAAGTGATGCTTTTGCTCTCTGAGCACTTTGGACCGAATCAAATGTGAGCAACAAGTTAAGGAATTAACACTCCAAAAAAAACTCCACTATCCTCACAGAACATCTATACAACGAGTTTTCTGAGTTTATAGATCTTTCTAAACAGTACAGCTCAGGATTAAGCTTTAAACACTGTGTGAAACGCCAGCCTAAGTCAACGCAACTGCAACAAAAGGATATTCCACCATAGCCTGGACGCCGTTCTTCCTGAAGATCACAATCCTCTGCACAGGGCCACAGTTATTACAGATGGTGTACAACACATCCTGCAAACCGTCACAGACACGTTCAGATCATACATCAACGCAAACGCGCGCGTACACACTAACTGTTAGTAAACATTTTGTAGGTCTTTACCGTGGTTATCGGATAAATCGGGTTCATAATGGTGAAAAGAAGGATGTTGTTAACACTGGGGGCGTCGCCCGAGTCTCCGGGACGGGAGATTTTCTGACTGGTTGAATAGTTGATGTAACAAGGGCGACCTGCGATGTACACCTGGTTGTCGTTGGCATATGTCACTGCGTTGCATGAGCCGCCCATGTCCTCGTACTCCACCAGAGCTTGTCGCTTGTTTGGCATTAGCACAACATAGCTGAACAAACACATACAAACAAATGTGAAAATAAGCAAACGTGCTTCGGAATATATAAGAAAATATGTGCGAGTTTTGTAGTACCTGATAGTGCCGAACTCCCGCAGCGCCTCCACCAGGTCAGACTCGGTAATGCCGTCGACCAGACCCCGGATGTGCACCACCAGCGAGGGCAGAGGCTTATGGGGGTCTTCATAAACCTCCTACACACACAAATTAAAAGGCCAATAAAAAAACAAACAATGGTTGCTTTATTTTTAATTGGTAAACTAACATTAAAACTTACATAAATAATGATTAGCATCTGGCTAACATCATACATGCTAGCTTGATAACGTGGCAAAGAACAATAAGAGCAAAGCGAATTCGTCATTCGTCTCCCAAAACTCATTTAATTAAAACCGGTCCCATAAAACAAACAAGATGTTTAAAAATAGATGCACAAACGTCCACAGTAACACAAGAGAAAAATACTTTTTTATATTCGCTGCAGCAGCAGCTCGCCTAAAGAGGAAAAAAACAGCTAGCGTGTTAGCATCTCGTTTAGCAGAACCGCTTTACCTGATAAACAAAGCAAACTTTCTTTCAGTTTTACACCAAAATGCACGGCAAAGTCAACCAAAACAAACCCCGCATACCGTGGTCATTCCGTCGCTGTCCGTTTTTTGCCTTTTTGTGGCTCTTCCACTTTCACTGTAGTAGCGACTCGTTGCGGCAGCCATCTTGTCCAGAATACAGCTTTTAAAATGGAAGCGGAAGGACGGCAGCAACAATGAGGACAAACTGCGGAGTAGAAAATGGGACGATTCCAGAAAGCAATAGACACGACACTCCAGGGGGCGGGGCCGCGTGTTAACTCCGCCCACATTAAGTCATAAGGAACTGTTACGAAACTAGGACTTTTTTTGCCGAATAGTTCAGAAAAGAAATACAAAAAAACCCTTCAAAATATGGTTAAAATTCTTGCTTAAAGCCATTTTACAGTGGCCATTTTCTTTAATCAGTTATAACCCCTCTTTCAGGCTTCTTTACATATTTATCTTTTACTTTATTATAAAAAAAGATTATATATTCTGTTTTATTGGGTCTGCCTTATGTAACTTATGAAACTACTGTTTACTTAAAGTCTGTTTTATTGGTACATTTATTTGTTTTGGTTTATTGTGTCATCAGGTGGTTCATATAATTATTGATAATAATGCTAACATCACGCAGCTGCGTTTCATTGGATTTGAAATTTTAAACAATTAAAAAAGCAGAAGACAGAACATTTTTGTGCATAGACGATAAGCGATCACCACTGCAGTCCATTTAATTTTCTTTTAATTATTATTATTTCAAATGTCACAATCAGAAAACCGGTTCGCTTTCACCCAATCAGCTTGCAGTGTGTTGTGGGAAGCCTACGATCCCACACCCATCCACTTGCATAACAACAGCAAACAATCAAGAGGCAGAGTTCTAATGTTTTCTTAAATGGTTGACGTCCCAACAAACTCAGAATACAAAGGACTGTGGCAATGGTGGCAAATCCAACATGGCTGCCCACCTCCCCTGCAGTCTGTACAAGAGGCTGTTAAGATGAAGTTTTGGATGTTATCACTGTTCAGTCTGTTCAGTGTCGTGGTTTATGTTTGGATGGATTTTAGGGGTGGCTGATATCTTTGCCACTCGGCTGGCCAACCGCTGCAAAACGAGATCAGCTGTGCTGCTGAGGCTGTGCTATAAGAAGAGAGAAAGAATAAACAGTAAATATCAGAAATTAAGGAACAAATCAGGCAGAATATTATTGTGGGACGAAACAATCCATCACAGGATGCTCAGGAAAGCTAACAGTGTGAATAATAATAATAATAATAATAATAATTGGCCTAAAACTGAACCTTGTGGCACACCGTAATGCACTGGTTTTTAAAAATGCTAATTTCAGCTTAAAAGATAGTACCATTATGTAAAATATAAGATAAATAAATGTTGATAGAAATCAGTCAGGTATACAGCAAGCAACATAGGGTTAATTACACACTTTTCACATTTTATTTATTTCGACTTGCGGTTCATTTCTGCATTCATTACTTGTTACCTGTAAAACATGCAGTCCTTTTATAGTCAGAATGGCCAGCTCTTTTAACCCATCTCCAGTCAGGTCCAAATAGATGATTGACAGCAGGGAGCTTTTGAAGCTTCGCCTCCACATTAGCTGGAACTTCCCCTCGATGCTGCATGAAGGCTGCTGGAATTTGTAGCAAAGCAGGTCCTGTGGAAGACAAAATCCAGCATGTGTTTAGTGGGTAAAGAATGTGTGTGTGTGTGTGTGTCAATGTACGTACCTGTCCATACGTTCCCAGTAGCACCTCTAGCTGTCCGTCAAAGTCCAGGTCAATAAGAAGGGCACAGAGTACGGCATCACACTGATCACTGCCTGCTAAACACACAGGTCTGCTCACACCACACCGCTCGACATCTCTGAAACCACACACACACACACACACACACACACACATCAAGGCATTAAACTTAATTAGCAACAATATTAACTAATAACAACAAAAAATATTTTTTAAGAAGACATCTAAGCCTCACCTGTAAACCACTGCCATCTCTATAGAGCTGCTTACCAACAGGTTATATTCAATCACCTGATCTTCTTCACACACACACACACACACACACACACACACACACACACACACACACAGAATTCAGCTTACAAATGCATTACAGACATGGGCAATTTAAACAAGACTATCCGGCACACACACCATCTGTGTTGCTGTTCTGAGCTGCGACCTTCAGAGGGAACAGTAACACTGTGGATATGGGGCTGTCCTGCTGTAAACGCCAACTCTGGAGGATCTCTAACACACACACACACACACAGAAATACACACAAACTAGCTTAAAAACTGCATTTAACTGATTATTTCATGTAAGATTTTTATTGTGTGTATCTTTTTGCATGTGTTACCAGGTCCTCTCTGGTTGACGAGTGCGAGCCCCACACAGCCGTTCTGACAACCGAAAGCTGTGAGCCGACGACCGCCGTCAATACTCAACACGTCCATCCACAGCACACTGTACACACACACACACACACACAATTTGTGTTTCATTACCTGATAGGTGAGTTAACATTAAAAATTGTCTATACTGTAAAATTTCATAGAACCTAATGTAAGGGCCTGTAATAGCGCGGTTTAACCAGTGTGGCGCTGCAGCACAGGAATGTACTTCAAAGCTCAATAGAAGAAGATGCGGTACTTATGATGATATTTTGATATGTTATTTATTTTACAAAGAAAACCAAAAAAATGGGCTGCTCCTCCATTTGTCGACTGAGGTATTAATTAGAAGAGGCGAGGGTGCTGATTGGTTGGTTCTTGTCACATGACCATTCTGAAAAGCTGGGATGTTTTCAGTTAGCTGTTGTGCAGATTAACAGCTGATTAACCGTTTTATTTCCCGTTGATTAACTGCTTATCAGAATAATCGTTTGTAGCAGCTGTACCTGATAAATAAAAAGAAAGCGATACTGACTTGCTGGGCAGATCCGTCAGCTCAGGGAAGAAACGCTCAACCGGCTGCTCCTCAAACTGATGCAGTGATGCGTTCTGTCAATGAGAGAGAGAGAGAGAGAGAGAGAGAGAGAGAGAGAGAGAGAGAGAGATAAAGAGAGAGGGAGAGAGAGAGATAAAGAGAGAGGGAGAGAGAAATAAAAGAGAAAGAAAAAGAGAGGAATAAAAAGTGAGAGAGATAAAGAGAGGAATAAAACGTGAGAGAGAGATAAAGAGAAGAAAAGTGAGAGGGAGAGAGATAAAGAGGAAAAAAGAAAGAGAAAAAAAGGGAGAAAGAGAAAAAGAAGGATGAAGAGAGAGAGAGAGAGAGAGAGAGAGAGAAAGGGGAACTAATTAACAGAAACATAGAAATAGAAACATTCTACAAATCAGAATAAAAATACACACACACACACACACACTTCTTTATAAAGGTGTATTCGCTGATCATGTCCACTGAGCAGGAACACCATCTCTCTGTAACCCTCTTCATACTGCAGCCTGGAGACACACACACACACACACACACACTTTTTACTTAACACCACACCTCTATTCTGGACACACGAATTCTCCACCAACATTAAAGTCTGATTTTGTAGGTAATGGAAGTTGCTGTTGATTATGACGTGAACACTCACTCCGTGTGATAGAGCTGGAAGGGGGTGAACTGCAGCTCCAGGTTCAGGCAGCTTTCTGTGAAGAACAAACACGACTGCTGTCCTATTAGTCTGCAGTAACTCACGCTAGCATTCAGACCACCTGATTAATCAGACGATGCTTCTACTGGCACTGCTACATGTGCTGATTGTGTGACATACGTGCAATGGACTCCAGGTTGAACTCTGACCCTGGCTCGTACTCGCAGTAGATGTTTAGGAATGGTGTTGCTTTATCACCGGAGTCCTGAGAGAGAGAGACAGAGAGAGAGAGAGAGAAAGACAGAGAGAGAAGAGAGAGAGAGAGAGAGAGAGAGAGAGAGAGAGAGAGAGAGAGAGAGAGAATTGAAAATGAGAAAGATTATTTAGGTAGCAAAAATTTATTTGTAAACAATCGCTAATCCGAGACTTGAACTAAAACCCAACAGAAGACAAAGTTAAAGTGGACCTTAATGAAGGTGATTCCCACCACCAGCCCTCTGTTAGGGGGAGACTTGTTAAATGCATCAATAGACACAATCTCAGCATCAACTGTAAACACACACACACACCACACACGTCTGTACACTACAAAATGTATCACTATTACCATTTCAGAAAGACATTATTAGGTTTTAAAGTCTTTGATTGGACAGGAGAGTCGATTCCCAAAAGAGTCTTATTAATTCAGTGTGATTCACTTTGTGAAGTTACCTTTTTTTTGTTGTAAAAATGACAACATTTACTGCAGGACTTCTTGCAAGCTTCTTGTTAGTCATACTACAGTGTATTGTGTACCTGCTAATATGACGTCATATTCGGAACCGACTCCCATTGGAACAGAATCAGAATCTAGAGTCGACTCCAGGAGCTTTGAATAAAGAACCGGGTATTTTTTTTAAAGCGTGAATAATGGTAGTAAATCTTGTTACCTGGTATGTAAGTGAACTGTAACTCTTTAGCTACAGGTCGGATTTTTTGCTGTAGGTCCTGATATCGGAAACAGACCACTTTTCCTTTAAGTGTAGCGGCTAGCAACTCGTTTTCTCCCGCTTGGCACAGCCCGTATATGTTACTCTGTGACGGAAAACGACTAAAACTGTCCTCTACAAACGGACATGAAGCTTCAGGATTGGACAACATGATTACAAACAAACTACACAATTATTATTCACACTTCCATGACTTCCATCCTTCCATCAGTTCCTCAGACACAAAACATCCGGG